>CM049426.1:6728163-7071573 GCA_026929855.1 Poa annua
TCCTTAACCATCTCCCTGTGAAAAGTAGACAGTAAAAGCCAAAATAGACTAAATATAGCCTTAACGATCCTAAAAATCCTTCGAAGGAGATAATAAAGAACCCAAAGCAGATGGTATCCTATTGCAAGGGTGGTCTTAAGAATCCAAAAGAGGTTGCTCAGAAGAGATAGATGAATCCCAACCGCTATTGCTCTCGCGTAAAGACTTTTTTTTACGCGACAGGAAAAAATGACTACGAATTCCCCTTTTTGTTTGCGAATCCCTGTTTTATCCTTTGAGCGCACGCCCATAAGTAGCGATCAAATCAAGGAAATCGATCAACCGATCCTAATACCGTGAAAGATAAACTTCCCAGATCCAGGGAAGCTTATCATAAAGGGCTCCGACAAGGGGTTTTCTTCGTTCTTTGAGCAAAAAGATAAAGATCGGATAGATTCGAACCGCAATTGCAAAGGTAATAACTACTATGCCAGCCCAAATCATGATCTTCACCAACTTGGATTTGGTTCTCTCGCAAAAATCGCGAGTTGCAGAGATGAGAACCATGAAAAGCAAGATCCCGAATAAGAAAACAGAAACCGAGGAAACCACAAGAGTAAAGACTAGTAGAGTCTCGTCTTTTTTCATTCTTTGCTCCTTTTTCACTCAATGATTCATTCTAATTTCCCAACCAAAAATTCTATATGTCTATTCTATGATATTTCTATATATATAGAATATGATATCTAATATGACACCCGATTTGTCAAAGGGATTGGATTGGTGACTTACCCATTCAGTGACTTTGGTGGATCTACATGGGATCTCACCTGAATCGCCCCATCTATCCTCCTGAGGAGAAGTTTGTTTGGTTTCAAACTCCAATTCAAACAGGAGGAGTACGCCATGCTAATGCGCCTTGGATGATCCACATCTTCGGGTCAGGCGCTGATGAGCACATTGAACTATCCATGTGGCTGAGAGGAGTAGCTGCCCAGGACGACGCTGTTGTTCGGCGGTTCAAGCAGGACATGGCCGCTCTCCCTGACGACGTCCAGGGCGCGGAGGAGTACGACGAGGTGCCCGTGGAGGGGTTCGGCGCCGCGCTGCTCGCCGGGTACGGCTGGAAGGAAGGGCGTGCCATCGGGAGGGACAAGACCAAGGTGGACGTGAAGATCGTGGAGCGTGGCCGCCGCTCCGGCATGACCACCGGCCTCGGCGCCGACCCTCTGGACAAGAACGATCCCACCGTCACACCTGTTGTCCGGAGGAGTCTTCGGCTCCTTCAGGAACATTGTTAGAGCTCCTGTTTTTCTTCTCGTGTACTGTTCAACTGGTTACATATGTTCCTGCTTAGTAAGAACTTTGATCGGAGAATTTTTTCTTACTGTACAACTTTCGGCTTGCATTAGATATGTCTGATCATATCAGCTATGCAGACAGGAGCTGATTCATGTATCATGTATGTATCTTGATGATTTTAGATATGAACTTTACTGTTCATCCGAAGATTGATTATCTGATGATGCACTTTGTAGTAATCTATATGCACAGTTCCTTGCTATATTTATATGTACTGAAGCGTGGTAAGATGACCCTTTTAGTACAAAAGTTGTCATGTTAGGTTGAATGTTGAAAACACCGTCAGTTTTGTTTTGTTCTTTTTATTTGTTCCACATCTACAGAAAATCGGACACCTGACCTGTTTTTACTGACATATGCTTGATCAAAGTCTTTGCGCAACCTGCATCTAGTTCTCTGGCTCTCGCTTGTCGTGGAACCTGAATCTTTGGGTACTCAAGTGCAGCTACTCCTCCAAGTCACAGAAGTATCTTATGGCTTATATATGTAAGAGATAGCAGCTTCAGTGCAACTCCCAGGAACTGTAAATTAGGCCGGTGTACTGCACAGTTTATGGGGACAAGTATGCATACAGACCCCCTTCTCATATATACATCTTTAGGACAGGTGTTTATTTTTACTCTCATAAATAAGCTAGCATAGTGCAGATCCTTGTAACTGAAACAACACTTGGTTGCTCTCTGATGTTGAAGTAGTTTGGTTCAGTTTCTTTCAAAACTCTGCGTTTCAATCAGAGACAAACATGCGACAAGATATTGCTATATAGAGAGCAACACACTCAAAAGCCATCTAATCAGGAATAAGGCCCTTCGTTTTGCAGAGATAAGCATGTATATTTGTCGAATCAGCAACATAATATATACATACCTTTAATGTAAGAGAAGTGCTCCGGTGCTTTCCCAAAAAATAAGTTGCACGAATTTTAAAGCGCATCGACGGCTATGATTAGGTTCACAAAGTAATCAAAGAGAGTACTAATCATGTGAGATTAACACCTTTAATCCCCACCCCTAATCACAACCATCGATTTGCTTTAAAATTCGTGCAACATGTTTTTTGGAAAGCACCGGAGCATTTCTCGGTAAGGTAATATACCTACTGGGATAATTCCTCCAAGGATGTGATTGTGTAGCAAACAATAAATTTCTACAGGGACCTCTACCAAACATACCATGGAATTTCCCATGATCCTAAATCTGACTTGTATTGCAGTCATCCTTATAAATAAAAGTCCAGCCAATCATCGTTCCTTTTTTCTGACCATGATTAAATACTTATTCATTGCATTACTGATGTTAAACTTCTCTCTACTTTGACTAGAAATTCCTCATGGTGTGGAAGCGGAAAAGTTAGACATGTTGGAAGCAGATGGAGTAACAGCAAGCAGTAAAGTTCCTTTTATGTTGCTAGCTACTCTTCACGATCTCAGTCCATTTTCCACAAACAGTGCTCAAGATTGAAAACAGTCCTTTTCAAGAGAAATTAATGTCTACATTTCACATGGAGAAGCCCCCAAATGCTTTTGATCTGGTCTTCATTTGTTGGGCTTGCGTTTGATTCCTTGTATACTCGTACTTGTTTTGGCTATCAATTTCTCGTTTGCTATTGGTCAGCTCAGACGAAGTTGGCCACTTTTAATCTTCTTTTTTCGTCATTATACCATTGTAAGAAGATTTGAACCATCTTCAATTAAAGTCTAAAGATTATGTGCATTGATCGATGTAGAATTGTAGATGATGGAGACCATCTACTCTTCTATATGAATTTTGAAAAGCATTATTTAGATTGGTTTGCTACTTTGCTTAGTGAACTTCTGCTTCTGCAAAAACAATAAAGTCAGACAAGGACTTATTTAACAAATTTGTATAATTAATATGAATGCAAATGATGCTGATGACATGCTCATGAAAAATGATGTTTGCAATTTTGTCAACATTTAGTAAATTTGACAACACAGATCAAATTACCATGATCGTTTTGAAGTATTCCTGGAGATTAAGCATTTACATGATGATGATCTCCAATAATTATTCTTACTTTTTCCCATTTAAATTTGTCTTAGATCATGTATAGTTCATAGCCAGTATGGTTTAACAGAATCATCACAAATGAGTTTACGAATTTAATTGGTTGGTGCCTTTCTTTGAAAAAATAACTGGAAAAAAGAATCATATAAATTATTTTTACTGGTCCACTTAAACTAGTTCAAACACTTCCTGTACGGACTGTCCAGAACGAACGGAAAGCTAACTAGGTTAATTTTATCTCTTACAAGCTAAGCGCTAACTGGAATAGAAATAAACTTAGTTTATAGTTTGGCAAACCTGCTTATCTTCTATGTGTGCACGTGCTTCTATTGATCATCTGATGGTATTACTAGAGCAAGCCTCTGTTTTAGAAGTAGTCACAGCCACAAAGCTAGTTGGAAGCCTGAAGCTAGCATTTCTATAGCAGATTGAAATAAGAAGTGGACGAATTCGTCCGAGAAAAATAGAATTGAGCCTGAGCAATAACTATAAGGTTTAAACATGGCTCTGTACAGCTTAGGTAAAAGGCTTACGCAATAATACGCTTGTTCAAAGTGTTTGCGCAACCTGCAGCTAGTTTCCTGGCTCTAGGTTTTCGTGGAACCTGAATCTTTGGGTACTCAAGTGAAGCTACTCCTCTCAGTGACAGAAGTCATCTTATGGCTTCTCTGCAAGTGCAAGAGATAGCAACTTCAATGCAACTCCCAGGAACTGTAAATTAGGCCAGGTGTACTGCACAGTTTATGGGGACAAGTATGCACAGTTTAGGACAGGTGATTATTGTACTCTCGTATATAAGCTAGAATAGTGCAGATCCTTCTAACTGAAACTAAAACAACATTTTCTTACTCTCTGATGTTGAAGTAGTTTGGTTCAGTTTCTTTTCAAAACTCTGCTTTTCAATCAGAGACAAACTTGCAACAAGATATTGCTACATAGAAATCAACACACTCAACAACTCTATGTAATCAGGAATAAGGTCCTTCATTTTTCAGAGATAAGCATGTATATTTGTCGAATCAGCAACATAATATACAAATACTTTTAAGGTAGTGTTCCTACTGGAATAATTCCTCCAAGGATGTGATTTTGTAGCGAACAATACATTTCTACAGGGACCTGTACTAAACATGCCGATGGAATTTCCCATGGTCCTAAACCTGAGTCGTATTGCACAGTCATCCTTGTAAATAAAAGGCTAACCAATCATCATCCATTTTGCCTGACCATGATTAAATATTTAGTCACTACATTACTGTTGTTAACTTGAACTGAAGCTCGTCTGTTTTCCCCAACTGAAACACTTTTTTTTTTATGAACAGAGCATCAAACTCACACAGTTGTAGTCAAGAAAGCAATTCCATTCCATCCAATAACCTAATCATGGCGTCCCATGCATACAATGATTTTCCTTAACTATTTTCCTTAAATCTGGTTGGAGATATGGCCCCTTCATCTTCTCTTTCTCCTTGTTCTGCTTCTTCTCCTCTGTTCCGGCCGTCCTCGCTTTCTTCCATGCCTCCCACTGGTGCTTGGTCTTCCGGCGCTAGGAGGGGATCAGGCTCTGTCGACGGCCGGACCCGTCGCAGGTGTTAAGGCAGTAGCTCGGGGCAGCAAATCCAGAGAGCGGCGGTATGCAAATCGGGAGTCGTCGAAGACGGGGAAGGTGACCGGATCAACGATGGAGCTTCACCCCTCCAAAGTAATCTCTTATAAGAATTTCTAACAATTGTTGTAAAAATTCTTTGAATCATACGATCTTAATTTCTACGAAAATTTACTAAGACTAGTCATAGTGGGAGTAACAAATATAGTATCATAAGTGCCACGTATGCAAAAATAGTGATGTTGCAAGTATTTAATGAAGAGAGAGGTGATGGTGGTATCATAGGTAGATATCGTAACATAGCGGATTCCGAGACAAGATGAGTCTATACGCTAATAAATGCATAACTATATGATACCACTCCTATGATACTCCCCACTATTGAGATAGTAACATAGACTAGTATCATAAACATGATAGCACTTTATGATACTTCCCACTATGACTAGTCTAACGATCCAAAGACCCTACATGATACATGCAACATTCACATTTATTAGCACCATAATACCATGTAGAACCTAATTAAGACATCTTGAGAAAAGATAGTGGCCTTATATAGATAGTGGCCTCAGATTTTAATTGTAACTGTAGTTCCTAGAACCGCGTCAGATACAGCTCAAAAATCGTACATCATAGGTCGTAGCATACTAGTATTAACATCACCACCGTCTATCGCCCACAAAATAGAGCCCCATAATTTTGTTAGCTTCTTGTTCGTTAAGCAACAAGGATGTGAAAATTTGATGGATTTATGGATTCTCATTAATTAATTCCCATTAACTTTGCCTACCTAAGCGTGAAAACGGCCACACTTGACGTCGACGAGCCTTAATCTTTCAAAGGCATAGCTAGACAGGTTTAATCTTCTAAAACCATCATTGACGTCGAGAAGGAGATCTCGTCGACGAATGAAGCGCGGAAGATCACTTATTACAGACGATGTCATCTCCACTAACGAAGAAGACCATAACCAAAACCAAGCTCTAACACTAAGTACTCTTTTATAACGCCTTGCGTAGGTCCGAGGTACCCACCCCTGCTAGTGCCAGAGCAGCTTAGAGGTCTAAGTTGATTAGCACATAAATTACAGTCATTTAGTGTACTATAGTACTGCTACTCTGTAAATCTGTAATCGTACAGGTTGTGGGCCGGTAAGATGATAAGATCGAGTACGCCGGTTGGTGGAGATTGGAGACAGAGCATGGTGGAACGCTCTGGAAATCAATCAACTTCAAGGCCCTCCGGCCTATCAGGCACAAAAAGAACCGGTCCTACTCTACGGCAAACCACTGCAAAGCTTGCTTGTAATGTGTTTGTTTTTCGTTGGGACACCATTAACCTACCACCTCTCTTAATCAGTCAGAAGACACAATCATTAGCTCTCTCTCTCTCTCTCGCCAAACCACTACCGGAGCAAGCACGTTCAATCATGCAGCAAGATAAGATAAACATGCCAGCAAGCACGCATGGATCAAACAATGCAACTAAGCAATCCTCACGGCGATTTTACACATGCATGGTCGTCATCGATCAAACAATAATTCATACGTATTACATCAAGGAGATCGGAACTAGCACCACAGTAACTAATAATTGAACAACACTAACAGTGACGAGAAATAATTGAAGGGTGAAAACGACGACGATCCACAAATCATGGCACCTGCAGGGCCCTGGCATCTCCCTCTCACTCACATGCACAAACACTGACAACACGAGGAGGGAGCAGAGCCCCTATGCAACAACGCCTGTAGCAGGCAGCGCGGTGGATAGGTGACCGTTGCAATAATTTAGCGGCTAGCCGGCCGGCCGGGCGTCTCAGTTGCTCCGGCTGCTCCGGAAGGAGCCGAGCGCCTTGATGGCCGCCGCCCGGAGGATGTACTGGTGGTACGCCGCCGCCGCCAGGGCTCCGATGAACGGGCCCGCCCAGAAGATCCACTGCATTATTCATACAAAGTTAGCTTCTTGCAGGAGTACACAAAGAACAGATGCAGAAAGAAGAGCTTTGGATCATGGAGAATGGTAGCTTACGTGGTCGTCCCACGCCTTCTTCTTGTTGTAGAAGACGGCGGCGCCGAGGCTCCTGGCGGGGTTGATGCCGGTGCCGGTGATGGGGATGGTGGCCAGGTGCACCATGAAGACGGCGAACCCGATGGGCAGCGGCGCCAGCACGGGGACGTGGGAGTCCCGCGCGCTGCGCTTCGGGTCGGTGGCGGAGAACACGGTGTAGACCAGCACGAAGGTGCCCACGATCTCCGCGCCCAGCGCCGTGCCGCGGGAGTACCCGGCGGCCACCACGTTGGCGCCGCCGCCGTTGGCGTCGTACGCGTCCTTCATGATGCCCTTCACGATGCCCACGCCCACGATGGCCCCCGCGCTCTGCGCCGCGATGTAGAGCACCGCGCGCGGGAGGGAGACCTTCCTGGCCAGCAGCAGCCCGAAGGTGACGGCCGGGTTGATGTGCCCGCCGGAGATGCCCGCGGTGCAGTAGACCAGCACGAAGATCATGCCGCCGAAGGCCCAGGCGATGCCCAGGATGCCCACGCCGCCGCACGGGTCGGTGGCGGACTGCACCTTGTACCCGATCACGGTGGCCACGGTGATGTACAGGAAGAGCAGGGTGGCCACGAACTCCGCGATGAGCGCGCGGTAGAAGGACCACGTCCGCAGCTCCCCCATGTCGAACAGGGGAGCCGGAGGCGGGTCCGAGTAGTCCTTCCTCGCCGGCGCATGCTCCGGCTCCTCGCTCACCTCCTTCGACATTGCCACGTGCTCGACTCGAAGCTACTCTGCTGAGCTCTCTTCTCTTCAGCTGTGGTGGTGGTGGTGGATGGATAGAGGTGGAGACTGGAGAGAGGGCACGGGGGGTTTTATTGAGCTGCGGCGCTGCCTTTAATGGCGAGAGGACGCAGTGAAAAGTGAAGGAGAAAGAAATGGTGACATGCATGCTTTGCTTCCGGTGCCAGCTTTGCCCTACCTAAACCTAAACCTAAGCCTAGCTCTGGTTTGTGCTTGCTTAACTTCTCTATCATGGACGGATAATGCGGGGCACGGGCAAGCTTGTTTAATCATACACTTGCTGCGATACAGATTACTTACTATATATTCGAGAAAAATCCCTTTTTCCTGTTGCGGTTGCGGCTGAGATGAGATAATGCTTGCTTGGGTTGGTGAATCATTGGGGGTTTAATTAGTTCCGGACCGGTCTTAATCTTCCAGCCTTACAATCGCAGTTGCTGTCGGAATGTTTCTGTCACTCCTATCCAATGCTGACACTTCTGTTTTTCGCTAAAACTGTTTATACATGTTAATATGTCGTTGCTCGCTATCAAGATAATAGAACCAGGGTTCCGCAAAATAATATTAAAGGAAATTATGGTTTGCAAAGATATCGCTTCCACAAAATAATAATCAGAGAGAGAAAGCAAAACCGGAGAAAATGATGCTTATCTGCCGTAGGTATCAAACAAATATATAAACTTATACTATTATGAGTAGAAATAATTTAACACATACTTTCGTCATCGTCTTTTTGGATTTAGGAATCGAATTAAAGGTGGAAGTAGAAAAAAAACTTTTTAAAAAGGGTAGGCAGCAGTGCAGCCACTCACTTGCATGCGCATAACTATCTTAGCTAGCATAGTTATCATGCCGTAGGAAGTAGAAAAAAAAACTTTTTCCACATAGCTAGCATGCGCATAACTATCTTTCTCTGTCACCGCACTCACACACTTGCCATTGCGCCATGATGATGATGATGAGGATGGATTCTCTTGCGACTTGCGAGGCCCGGTGGGTGGATGGGTAAGGTAGGTACCGGCCGGTAACATCATAGAGCATACTAGGAGCGAGAAGAAGAAGCAGGGGACAGCGCTGCGTGGGGCAGGAGCACAGCGAGGCCATGTGAGCCAGCGGCGGAAGGGAGTTGGAGCGGTTGCGGCGGATGCGATGCGATGCGATCGTCGCTCGCCGGTACTACCATAGCTGGACCACCCAGATTATTCACCGCTCGGCACTCTACCATGGCTGGGTAGATCTCGCAAGCGAAAATCCATGGTGCTATGCGCTGCCACCTTCCGCGCTGCGGCGTAGAGGAGATAAGTACAAAGGGTAGGCAGCAGTGCAGCCAGGGAGATGGTGGTGGCCCGGCCCGGCCCAGCGGACGGAGCCAGCCAGCGTGCACTGCAACGGCTAGGAAACAACGGGAAACGGCCACCCAGCCAGGTTGGCTGCATTCAAAGGGCACATCGCTCCTTCCCTTGGAGCAATTTCAAAGGCGGAACCCGCTCCTGCAAAACTTTCCGTTAAACATCCTCCCGCGTGTGCATGCGCCTCTCTACTCCTGTGCTCCATCGTACTCCCTCCCTTCACACCACAAATCTTTTTTTTTTGTCGAAACATTTTTAGCTAGCCAGATTATAACTTGCTAAAAAGTCTTATATTTGGAACATGGGTGTATATAGAAAATTAATGTTACCACATATTGCTTCAAAAATTTCTCACGGCTTCGAACACACTATCGGCAATCACCGCCAGCACCCGTGCATTTCCCGGGACATGTCCAACACCTCCCGAGAGATCACGCCACCGTACCGACATACTATCTTCTCTGCTTCAGGCCGGTCACGCCATCTTGAAATCACACGCGCCGACACCACCACCGCAAATCACATGTCGTAGCTACTGGACAAAATACTCTCCGCCACGGCGACAGAAATTGCAACTAATTATATATTTATGACACTAATTTGGAACCCTCTTTTTTTTGTATGCATTCTATTGAGAAATGTGTGAATGATGATTGAGACTCAACAATAGCAGGATAACGACCACAAATCGAACATATTGTGAAGACAAGGATGAACATAATCGTGGATGGCGCCCTCAAATCTTCACATATTTTGAGGTACCACATAGTTCTTAGATTGTTCAAATGAAACATGCAAAATGTTAAAATGGGGTACAACCGTGTTCAAAATTTTATACTATTTGTTTTCTGATTCTGATTGACTAAATCGGGCAATAAGCGTCAGAAGTGCACAATTGTGGGGGTTAAATGTGGAATTCACTCCAATAAAATAATGGGAAACGACGTCATGGTTGGAATGCCCCGCACTAAACATGAGCACGTACACATTTCAAGGTTTTGGAATCTTTCAGGCAACCTGCATGCTTTGTATTTTCAGGCAATCGTTCCGTTCCTCAGTCACACTCTCCGGCAACCAATTGAACCGAAAATGATAGTGAAAGCGACATAAGATAATCTTATCGTATCTCGTTAATCATGTGAGCCAATGATCAATCATATAACGAATGAGGCTTTGATTATTCATCATACAGATTATATTTATTGAGGGATTGGACAGTCGAGGGCTCTTCAAGGGAAGCTACGTACAGTGGGCATCTTCTGCAAGTCAACTGTCGCTCACTGCGCTCTGCTGCTTAAGTTATCCTCTTGAAACAGATAATTTTAGTAGCGCGTTAAACTGTCCAGCTTCAGTAAGAGAAAACGTGGGTCAGATACGCACTGATACGTCGTAGCACAAACACGCCACCCTGTTGAGAGCGAGACCAAATCAGGCCATGATCTCCCGTCATTTTCGGTTCTGGAAACCACGAGAGGCTCCCTGAAGTACGCAGGCCGCTCACCTTCCTTTCTGAAGCGAAAACATCATGAATTCATTCAGTGGACGTCGTGGTCATCGCAAAGCCAAAGATCCAAGATAAGATGAGATATGCATACTCATGCCAAACTGATAGAGGCAGTGACTTTGCGGCCGTTTTCAGTGTTCCGGAGATCTACCGTAGGATCGATTTTAAATTGTGCATGGTTGCTTTATTTATAAAACGGGTGCGCAAGCCTATTTCGAGGGTCGATTTTAAGTTTTAAACCAGAGTAGACATCATCATGGGTTGCCGTTCCCTTTCATCAGGTTAGTGCTTGAATCCTACGGGAACATGCACTAGGATACCTCATTATCCTAACTATATAAACCCATGATACTGAACATTACACTCGCACCTCTGCTTGTCACTGACTACAAAGTAAACTGCAAATTAAGCACTTCCAACAGTTGCTCACCCTTTCTCTACGGTCCAGGGGCCGGGTACGTACGTACCAACGGTGGCTGGAACCTTTACTGTTAGTCCAGCAAAGGCAGGCTGGACCATCGTGATCGTACATATATACAGGCTAGCAACGGGGCCTGATCACCATTAGAGGCCAGATTGTTTTGAGACCGGAACATGGAACAAGCCAAACAGCTAGGCAGCTCGGCGTCGCGACAGCAACCTCTCTCCGTTGGCTTCGTGCTTATCTTCTTCTAATGATGCCCTACCGTATCGACTGATTAGATCATTTGTTTTTTGAACAAACTGAATGTCGAGGTGTCCTGGGAACTCTGAAACATCCTACTGCCAGTGCCAGAGGCCACAGTGTTTTCAACCCTGCTGATACAAAGAGGCCCATAGTCAGATGAAGAATAACAAGGCCAGTTAAGGGAGGATTTCTGTCCAGAGTACAAAACCAGGACGGACATATCAAGGCGGTGCACCGACGCCGGCGCCGAGAGCTGACCTTGAACATCTGGCAACCAAGAGTGATTCAGCAAGCAATGCTGAGGAACCCTTACTGCTGTTGGTTTTGCGAGAACTACAAAGTTACAGGACTATAGGGGTACATAGACACGATTCATCCATCAGACCCTGCCAAAACCTATTGGGATAAGTACGCTTTAGCCATTCCCGTTGAGTGTGCAAAGCGAGTCCTTCCTTGTAGGTGCATGTTTTTTAGCCGAAGCAGCAGAGATTCAGATACAAACTGACCAAAAAAAAACCATCAGAGACATGTAGCAAAGTAGTACACAGGCTTGTGTAACTTCACAGAATGAATGTAGAGATTCAGTCAGATAAGCGGTGTGACTTAAAGTAATCAATTGTCAGTCAAATGAGAAACAGAAATACAAATAATTATCTTTTTTAACTAAAAATATATTAAACCAGCAAGCCGCCTCATTAAAAACCTTCCAGTGCCCTTTCGGTACCCTGGTAAGGAAAAGAGCGCGTCTGAAACTTGCTGCTTCAAACCATCAAATAATTATTTTTTGTAATACATAAGACTTATTTTCCGAATGTTCACTGAAACGATAAATTGGAAAATACATTGACTATATTCCGGACAATTTTGCATAATCCAGGGCCTTCTTGCCATCTAGTTTAGTTGACAGGTAAAGTTTTGAATACTCTTCTGCACCTATTGTCTTGTATAGCACCTTCTCTTCCATACTGCCCAAAATGGGTGAAATTATTCCATCTAACTTTGGGGAGTGAAATGCAGCTATTGATAGTCGTTCTTTATAGGCATCTATAGTAACTCTGTGCTCAATGCTCTTGTACTTGCCATTTGTCATGATCTACAAATAATAACCAAGGGAAATTAGTTAAATTAGTAAAATATCAAAATCCTCATTAATTTAGAGAGGGAAAGAGTTTAAGGAGCACATATATTGTATACGACATTATATTTCTAATCAAATAATCTAGAACCCCCATCTACTGAAAGGGTACAAACATCAAATTCCTCAGGTGGATAGAGTTTCAGAAGTACTTATTTTGGGTGGCATTGTTTAGGAAAAACTTCCATACACACCCTTCAGCTATGGCTCAGGCCTAGAATGCACCCCCTAATTCTAGAACGGTCCTTCAGCTATAATGTTTTTTATTTTACTTCCATTTCATTTGATATGTACGTATTTCTTGATAAAAATGGAAGAAAATAATAGCGATCTAGCAATTTATTTTAAATTTACTACCACATGCACACATGATACCATCCAGAATTGGAGAATATATAGGAACAATAATTAAGAACCAACTATAGCTTGCACGAGAATTGGAGACAACATTTTTGACACGTTACTGATTAAACGTCGAACGAAATACCTTACTGACTCGAGCAGCATAAAACTCGAAAGCACACCGACAAATCATTGAGAGGGCGATTGGCATATAGTATAGTTATGGACATGGAGATTGTACACATGTGTTTTCCTATTTCGTTTAACCTTAGTTTGAGACGTCGTTACTTGATTAACTTTCAAAAAATATACCTCAAGAAGGTCACCCACATTCACCAAGAGTGCATCAGTACGTGGTTTCACTGGGATCCATGCACCATGCCTTCTAATTTGTAGGCCTTGGACTGCATTGATATCTAGTAGGATAGTTAGAAAAGATGCATCAGAATGCGGTGATAAACCTAAAACCTTGCCAGGCGATGACGAGCATTGAGGGTAGTAGTTCATCCTGACAGTCTGCACCACATTTTTATCTGCCACTAATTTAGGATCAGCGTCCAGAGTCTTTGCAATGAAGGCGGCAACAGAATAAGCGAGTTTCATCAATTCAGAAGAATATTCTTTGATAGAAGTTCTGGGAACATAGAACAAATAATCTTTGTGTTAATGTTAGATGTAGTTCTACATAAACAAACAACCTTAAATATCATTTTCTATAGTTAATAGTGTGGATAATACCATGAATGCTCATTTCCTTTTGAGGGTTGGGTTAAATTCCAGTTAATAAGTTCCATATCCAAAAGAGGTTAAAGTAAACTAAATGGACTAGAGCTGGTTCATTTGTAAATATTGAAGTCAATGAATCATGCACTATATGTTACGGTGACAAGGTCTATTTTGTTTGCGAGTTCCGCCTATTTTAGTACCAACCAACGCAAAGCGATCCCGGGCCACCATTAATTTCAAAAGGACTAAGGGACATCATAACAGGAGTGCCACAATGGTATGATAATAATAAATATGTTTTGAAACCATCGATCAACATGTATGAGCAAATATATAAAGTGGAATGAGAATTGGTCCACTCCCCATATTCTTATACTAGATGGACAAATAATTATTACGTCCCTCTGAAGATATTTCTAGATAAGTAAGAAACCAATTCTGAATCAGTTGTGAAATAGTTAATTATGTACTCTATGTACGGTTTCCTTCTCCTAATATACTGGAAGCCAGCAATTGCTAGACCTTTAAAAAAATGTTAATTCTCGGTGAAAAAGACATATCGACGATCATAGATTCATGTTCAATTTTACTGCGAAAAAGGAAGTCCAATGCTGAATAAGAAGAAGAAGAACAACAACAAAGGCCTGCAAGTCCAATGCCAAAAAGGAAGTCAAATGCCAAAAAGGAAGTCCAATGCTGAAATAACTCTAACCTGAGCGTATGAGGTTTAGTGGGCCAGTAAGTCATGTCACGGATCTGGGGTGGCTGCGTATAGAGGGCAAACATGTCACCCCAGTTAAGCTTTTCATCATCCGACAGAACAAAGGCCTGGCCATAACCTTGAAGATCTCCCGGGCGCTGCGCGTAAGCACTCTTCACGTCGAGGGGAAGATGGAAAAACTTTTCGATGTCACGCTTTACACCCGCGATGACCTCGTCTGGCACTCCATGATTTACCACCTTCAGATCACAAAATATGACATATACAGTCATATATGCTTTGGATTATTCTTCTTTGATCAACTCTGGAAAACAATCTAATCTACACTATGGTGACATAGTAGGAGTATATTTTTCACAATATCTTTTAGTTCATAAGAAAACAGGATTAGAGCATCCTGCCGTTTCATGACACAGTACCTGAAAGAATCCCCACTCGTCACAGGCAAACTTGAGTTTTGCGGTCTCCGCTACCACGGACTCGGGGCTCAGGAGTTTACCCATGTCGATCACCGGAACATCGTCAGAATGCTCGGCGAGAACGGCATGTGCGTCGATGTCCGGTTGGATGTACCGCTCGATCGAGTCAGCCGTGACCTCGTCGGCGGCCAGAGCCTGGACGTTCCTGACAGGAAGCGTGGTTCCCAGCAGGGACAACTTGCTCCCCCGGCCGGCGTTAGCGTTGGGCGCCTCCATCTGCATCTAGTTAATTAGTTCTCTTCACTTGGTGGTCTCAATGGCTAAGTACTCCAATTTACTTCTTCTTTGCTTATTTGTACACGATTTTGTCAACCATTGATAAAGATTGTCAACACTTATTCTTTCACAGGTACATAATCTATCTGCCAACATGGCCAGCCGCTTTAGATTTTTCTTCCTCTATGACCGCGTTCAACTTCTCCTCCCCATTTGGTTGTATGAATCGGGCACGCCTCCAATAGTCTGACGCATTTTTTAACTTTATTTTATTGATAGATAATATATATCTATCTATCTATTATATACTAAAAGCAATATAAGAGAGTTTTAGAGCGGTTAAGCCACATCACTTTAATTAATTTTAGTGGTTAGATCTAAAATGGATGACTAAGATTTTGTAAATTAAAGTTATGTAACAGACTTGGCACAACTTTTATGTTGAGGGACGTGACCTGACCTCCATTGGTTAGTTTGCGTATCCTCTCCCTGTTGTTTAAACATGATACCTGACAAAAAACAGGAAATGTTAGGACGTATAATCATAAAAATCAGATTTATTAGTTAACTTGCGTATCCTTCACTGTATCCTTCAGTGTTGTTTAAAATTCAATTCCAGCTAGATGCGTAGATCATCCTGGCCGGCGAGATGTAAACATACAGCCGTATCGGACCGATCAGCTGTACTGTACCCTTCAGCAAAAAATCTATTGTATTGATCCATCCTATGGATTTTGACTAGCATGTAAATGAATGTATTCTCCTTTCTTGAGACATGTACGTGTTGATGGAAAAAAAGGTCATTAGGTCCACACGGTTCAATTTTCCATTGCCATGCATAACAAAGGTGGTACCAAAACTTAGGATTATTTATAATGTCTAACAAAATGTGTTTAGCGGTAAATATCAATATTCATACTCCCTTCGTCCTGAAATAGATGTATTTGATTTGTCAAATTCGGATGTATGTGTATCCTAAAACATGTATACATATATTCAAACTTAGACAAATCCAAAACATCTATTTCAGGGCAGAAAGAGTATTCAAACTGGTATCATATGAAAATGCATTTTATAGTGATCGTATATATTAGATAATGATTTCCTATATATCTGATCAAAATTTGTAAAGCTTGATCTTGACTAAATTCAGACTATAGGGTAATTGTGAATAGAGAGAGTACGTTGTTTCAACTATTTTTTTCTAAATGACTAACATATGCAGAAGTTTTGGACTTGTGGAATTTTCAAAACTAATGAAGTGGCACGTCAAATGTTTCTATTATTAGGTACACATAAATGATATATATTTATTTGACCTTCAAAAGACCAACGCTCTAACCAAACGCATGCGGATGATCGAAATTCAATGTCTTGGAATTTTAATAGTAGTAGAGTCACAACATAAGTCACACTATCGACGTGATTGTCTCTCACACTACGAATTACAGACTTAACGTGCTCTTACTCAAAGCTAAGAAATCAAAGTCACGTATCCATGCAAGAAGTATTTGGAGGTGGGCCCAACTAGACTATATTCAAAGCCAAGGAAATACAAAGTCATGCATCCAGAAGCCATGCATTGATCGATCCACCAGGATGCCATGCCGAAGTCGGCACTTAATTACCACGCAGCCTTGACGAGAAGTTGCTGCGGCTGCTTAATTACCATCAAATCACGCCATGTTCCCTCCTAGACTAGTAATCAAGCACGTGTTAAGAAAAATGGTTTTGCTAATTTTCCGGTGCCTGAGATTTTCTTCCACAAAAATATGCATCAGTTGCATTTTTCTGACAGAAAAATGTAATTGCACTTCTTATCAGAAAAGTGCAACTCGTTTCAGTTGCACTTTTTTTTAAACTGTGTTGCACTTTTCTGAGTCGATTGAGATTTAAAAAAAAAATCAGTCGCCTGATACATATGCACTCCCCAAGAAAAAACGTCGTGCAGATAGCACATGCACCTTTCATTTGCACTATTTTTTAAATTGTGCAAAATTGTCTATATACTTAGTCGATACAAACACGATAAATTTATTTAAGGTTAAACTAAATTTGTACTCTCTGCGTTCTAAATTTGACGTGGAAGTCATCTAATTTTGAACGGAGGGAGTAATAATTTGCAATTTCTTGTCATAATTTTTTTACATAAGTATTTATATTTTTTCTTCTAATAAAATGAAAAGAAATAGCAGAAATCCCATGAAATTTTAAAATATGGATCCATCAATTTCATGGTACTATTAGTCGTGCACAAACACACGTCTTCAATTATAAATGTCACTTTTAGTTTAGTGTGTCTTTTACCACAATAATACTGTCATGGCTAAAATTTGTATTGATGTACGAACACCATATAATTGAAATATATAACATTATTTAAAATCTGGAAAGCACAAGATAATAGTTATTATTATAAATATTACAAAATTGCCATATAAGTTCATGTCTGAAATGTAGCAAATGAAACAAATAATAAGTTTATGTTCCGACACCATACATATGTTTGTGATTAACCACCGCCTTGGACTCTGATTGTATTTAACACCACATGAGATATTGCAGACACTGAGCATGACATCCGATAAGTAAACAATTCTATGAGAATGCATACATCTTTTGGACCTGAAGTGGAAGAAATATCGTCTAACCAGCTAAGTGAGGTCACAAAAATACAAATAAATTATGTTACACCAACTATGTTTCGGATTTGGCACTTAGATGCTTACCGATCAGGATGACAAGAACGCATTGACGGCCTCCTAAGGAGTACAAGAGAGGGCCGACACTATGGAGGAGAGTCGGCACCCAAATTGAGCGTGTTGGAAGATCTCTGTGCGCGGATGGAAGAAAATTGAGATGCTTGTCAGCTTGTGCCACCATCCAAGCCTCGCTCGCACGGTAGAAACCCAGGCTTTGAGAGAGGCGGTGAGAGATCGCCGCCGCTCCCTGACGCTCGGTCGTGGAGCGCGAATGTCGCCCAGAAAGAAGGAAGCGGCGTCGACTGGATGGTGGTAGCTTTACCATGGAGAGGAGGTCACGAAGAGATGGTGCCCACACGTCGGCGAGCCACGATGTCAGCGGTAAGATGGGATCAGTGGCACGACACACTACAAGGATTCCACTCTATCGCAACAAAAAAATATTGCTACAACTATATTTCGTTGCAATAAAGTGTGATATTACCACATAATGACGATTCATGGCAATGTGATCTACGTATTGCGACAATCTTGTGTCGTCGCGGTAAGTACTCCTTTTGTTGCAAAAGAAGTCACGTAGTGCCACAAACTGTCTCAGCGTTGTAATATGTTAGCGATATTGCAACACTTACGTTGTGTTGCGTGAACTATTCTTTTGGTTGCAATAGACACTAGGTATTGCAACAAAATAATTTTTTATAGCAATATTCAGACATCTATTACAACAATTCTGCCTTGTGGCGCTTGTCATAGATATTGTTGCAAAAAAATGGTTACGTATTGCAACAAACCATGTATTGGTTGTAATATGGCGATGTTTTTCCTCATCTTCATTGTGTTGCAATAACTATTACATATTGCGACAAATTGTGCATCTATGATAATATGTATAACGTATTGCAACAATCCCTTCGTGTTGCAAGATATTTCAAAAATATTAAAAAATGCAGTGAGAAATGTTTATAAATGGATAGAACACTTAATCTAATAGGAAATTAGGAATACATATTTATTTTGTTAAATTTGGATTTCAAATATTCAAGTTATTATGATTTTAAAACTAGGGTGTTTCTTCCAAATATAAGTAACTGTGGAATAGAAAAAAAGAGGGTCGTGGTGTGAACCAAAAATTTGCTCAGTTTTTTAGCTAGTAGGAATCGAACTTGTGACCTCCCGCAGCAGACAAAGGTTCAGACCACAGGAGTGTGGCTGTGTTCGTGATAATGCGGGATTCTAAAGTTATATAAATCTTGGAATAGTCTTCCCCTGAAAAAGTCTCCCGACATCCACGAGCTTCACTCTCAGCTCTCTCCACGATGTTCCCCCAATCCCCAATCCAATCGCCCGAGGGCTAAAATCAGTGATTCCGACGAGCTTCTATCCAGGCGGCTGCCCGCACTACCTTGCGTGGCCATGGCGGACGGGATCCTACAGTCGCGGTCTTCCGGCGCCTCAGCTGCCGCGAGCTTGCTCAACTTCACCGAGCAGCGCCGGCCCCTCAGCTGCCGCGTTGCAGTCGCGAGCAGCGTCGGCCCCTCAGCTGCCGTGAGCTTGCTCAGCTTCGCCGCCACCCGCGTCCACGTCCGGCATCCTCTCCCTCCATTGATCTGGTACGTTTCAGTTCTTGACCCCTGCTTCCCTGGACGATTCTCCGTAGACACAAGGTGTATACGGAGAGTTGTTTTGTGCTTCGACGGTTATATAGCTCCCACAAAATAGTTCCAAGTTTCCTTTTGAAATGTTAACCGAAGAAGCATAACTCAAGGAGTAAATCACAATCACACAGTACTAATTATATTTTATAAATTTGGATAGAGCACTATGTCATGCTTATAGAAACAAAAAATTCTAAGCTACAGGGTCATGTTGCCTCTTAATTTGTATAAAGATATTTCTATTTTAATTCTTCAGTCTAACCATATGGACTAAGCTTCAGATTCAACCACAGAGGCCAAAGCAACTTGCACATGATTAAGAAAAACAATAGAATCATCTGATATTAGAGTATTAGACACGTGAAGCTAAGCTAAAAAATGGAAGGTGTGTATGGGAGTAATGGAATAGGAGTTCTGTTTGCATGAGGTTGCAAAAGCTGGACCTGAAGCTTTGTTTTTTGGGGAGTTCTTCAGTCTATGTAGCAACCTGGGAGTTTACCTTTTGTTTTTGTACTTTGCTGTGGCCGGAACACAAAAGGATTTGTAACATAAAAGCTGTTAGCTCTTTTCAATTTCTACAGTGTGTTAAACACAGTGCTAAACAAAAATGATTTGACCGGTGACCCAAGCACAGTTGATAAAGATACAGTTCAGGAGGTACTATTAATTTGACCGGTTAAAGGACACTGATATTAGTTAATCATTAGGAGGTTCTGAACAGTAATCACTCACATGATTCAGTAATCAAATTTTCTAGTGCATGATTCAGTAGTCTAATTTGTTAACTTTAAATAATGCAAATGCAAATAAATGCATGATTCAGTAGATTAAAGCCTACACAAAGAACCCGTGGTCATCATCCAATTCTTCTTGTCCCAAAGGAGAAACATGTCCATCATGTATGTAAGCCTCATCATCATCTGTATCATCATCAGATCCGAAATGAACATCTTCAAACTCAACAGGTTTTATATTTTCTATGACTGAAATATCAACGCTGGATCCTTCATCATCATTTCTGCACCAACTAGTGATATCTTCACGTACTGTAATTTCTGCATCGACCAAATCCAGTATGTCTGCCTCACCACCTTCATCGGCTTCAGCATCTGCATCAAGGCCTACACCATTTAAAACGGAAGGAGCAAACAAATTGCGTGGGTTCATTTTAATAATACTTGCCCAATCGGGGTTCTTCACATCTCTCACGTAGAAAACCTGTTCAGCTTGTAGGCCTAGAATGTAAGGTTCTCCCTTGAATCGGTGTAGAGTAGTGTCAAGGTCAATAATTCCATATTTGTCCTTCTTATACCCCTTACTCCGAGTTCTATTGGCAGGAGGCACATCAAACCAGTCACACTGAAATAGAACAACCTCCTTATCAGGAGGAAAGTCAAGGAATATGATTTTTTTATCACCCCATAATAATCAATATTGCCTGTGGTTGCATCGCCCTTTACTATGACACCACTATTTTGGGTACTCAAGTCCTGCTCTATATATGAATTCCGAAAGAAATATCCATTTAGAATTGTACGGTTGAAAACACGAGCTATGTGATCAGGTCCTTTAGCTAGTGCATAAATATGATTGCTGACCTTCCCATCATTGTGGAGTTCTGTGATCTGTTTCATGGAATAGTATGCATGTGATTCAAATGTAGATCATTGGTACGTCATTACGAGGAAAATTTGTGAAAATGTGAAAAAAACTTACCCGTCTCTCAAACCAGCCAACAAAATCTTGCTTGTGTTGCTTTTCAGGATTAAGAGACTTGTTCCTTTTCAGCTCCTCAAGATGTTCACTACAAAGAGAAATTATTGTTATTTTGAATAGGACATTATTAATGCACATAATGTTGTTAAGTAAATATATAGATGCTGCCATGCTCAGTCCATGGCGCGGCATCCTCGCAGTTTGTTAGTATGAAATGCCTCATTTCATTAACCTCAACCAGAGAGAGTGATTCACGAACAAAACCTTTCTTGGAGTAATCAACTGTACTCATTATCGTAATCCCTGTTGGCGGTTGATCTGTACCTCCATCTTCATGGCGTTCAGACTGACTTTGTTTTGTAGGCATGCCATCAACAAATCGACTGCAAAAAGTCATGCACTCTTCAAGGATGTACCTGCAATAGAACCTTCTGGGTGAGCCTTGTTACGCACATATCCTTTTAGCGTACGCAAGTATCGCTCAATTGGATACATCCATCTATACATGGCAGGTCCTCCCAATCGGGCCTCTTCAGCAAGATGAATTGGGAGATGCATCATAATATCAAAGAATGCTGGTGGAAAGATCATCTCAAGCTGACACAGAGTTTCTGGGATTGTTTTGCTCAACTTCTCCAAATCTTCAGTCCTTAACTCCTTGGAGCATAAATCAGAAAAGAATTTACTCAGCTCAAGCAATGGGTTAACAACATTCTCTGGGAGAATCTTGCGCAATGCAATAGGAAGAAGTTTCTGAAATATAACATGACAATCATGAGTTTTGAGTCCACTAATCTTGCACTGATCGAGGACCACACATCGCTTAATGTGTGAAGCATAGCCATCAGGCATCTTAATGCTTTGTAGAAACTTGAGGAGCATTATCTTCTCCTCCTTTCTTAAAGCATAGCAACCTTTCTTTATTTCATACTTATGCTTACCGGGCTTTGGATGTTGGTCTTTCCTAATTTTCAAGTCCTCCAAATCAAGACGAGCCTTCACACCATCCTTTGATTTCCCAGCCATCTCGAGCAAAGTCCCTAGAATGCTGTCACAAATGTTCTTCTCGATGTACATGACATCCAAATTGTGCCTAACAAGCAAGTGCTTCCAATATGGGAGTTGGAAAAATACACTTTTCTTTCGCCAGTTATGCCAGCTATTTGTTTCCGGTCGCTTTCTCTTATTTGACCGCCCAAATGGTGCATGCTGAATGCTATCAAGTTGTTGCACAACTTCTTCACCTGTAAGTGCAACTGGAGCTTCTCTATTATCGGTCTTGTTGTTGAATAAACACTTGTTTCGACGCCATTTGTGTATCCTGGGCAGAAAACGTCGGTGTCCCATGTAGCAATGCTTTCGACCATACTTGAGCCATAAAAAATCTGTATGTCTGTGGCAATAAGGGCAAGCTTTGTGCTCAAACCACTAAACATTGCGTAAGCTGGGTAGTCATTGATGGTCCACAACAAGCATGCATACATCTAGAAATTTTGATTAGTTCCAGCATCATATGTGTAAGCACCATCCTCCCATAGAACAATTAGTTCATCAATCAAAGGCTGCAAGTACACATCTATGTTATTTCCTGTTGACTTTGGTCCCGGAATAATCAGGGACATAATCCAATTTTCTTGTTTCATGCACATCCAAGGTGGCAAGTTATACGGGATAAGGATGACATGCCATGTAGTGTGCGATATACTCATGAGACCAAACGGGTTGAATCCATCTGAAGCAAGCCCAAGCCGAACACTTCGAGCATCTTTTGAGAATTTCTTAGAATATTTCTTATCAACATGCTTCCATGCTTTCGAATCTGCAGGATGCCGCAATACGCCATCATCCACACGACCCTCATTATGCCATTTCATATGTGATGACATGGCTTCTGTCATGTACAACCTTTGCAGTCTTGGCCTGAGAGGGAAATGCCATAGTACTTTCTGTGGCACTGGCTTCTTTGATTTATGGCTTGTTCCATGGTGTTCGTCACTGGTAGGAGTAGATTTCCATCGGGATGCATGACAAACAGGGCATTCTTTCGCATCAGCATGCTCATTATGAAATAGCACACAATCATTAATGCACGCGTGTATCTTATTATAATCCAGCCCAAGATCTCGGATCACCTTCCTTACTTGTGAAAGATTTGTAGGAATGCAGTGACCCTTTGGCAGCACCTGCGTGAACATCTGCAGTATTAAGTCACATGCTCTATTGGTCATCCCGCACACACACTTGATTTGGTAAAGCTTCACAATGAAAGATAGCTTCGTGACATCCTTGCAACCTGGGTACAAATCTTTTTTTGCCTCTTTCAATAGTTCGAAGAACACCTTGACTGTTGCATTTGGCTCTTCGTGCCTTACATCCCCGTTGGAATCATCCACATTAATGTCTCCTGCACCTTCATCATGATTTGCATTACTTTCCAGGTCTGTGCCCCTTATGAGAGTATTGAGCATGTCACATACCCCGTCATTGTCATCTACGGCGTCTTCATTGTCAGAATCCTCAAACATGGTGCCCTCATCAGGTTGTTCACCATGGTATATCCAATGAGTGTAGCTCGGATCCATCCCGTGGCGCAACAAGTGAGTATGAACATCCCTTTTTTTTTTCCTTTGTGCATTATTCAGACATTTCCTACATGGGCATGGGACAGCTGAGTTTGGATGAGCACCATGAAAAGCAAAATTCAAGAAGTCCTTCATGCCAGTTTGCCACTCGACAGAATCTCTTCCCTTGTCCATCCAACTCTTATCTCGTGTCATTTTTGCCTTATCTTTGTAAAGCTAGTCCTGTTAAAAAATAACATATGCGATGCATTAGTAGCTGCATGGAAGTCATTTTTGCATAGCAGTAAAACCATTAGGAGGTTCTGAACATTAAACCTTAGAACACAAATAATAAGAATTCCTGTATCAATCATGAATCTAAGAAGCCAGCTACAAAGTAAACTGGTCTTGACAATGGACTGGGGAAGCTTCAGTTACTAGTATGCTAGTACAAGATTCAGTATTATGCTAGTGCATGATTCAGTAATCACTCAAATTTGCTAATTATAAATGCAAGTATGCTAGTCTCTGATTCAGTATTATGCTACTGCATGATTCAGTAATCTCTCATGTGATTCAGTAATCAAATTTGCTAGTGCATGATTCAGTAGTCAAATTTGTTAACTGTAAATAAATGTAAACATGTTGAGATATCTGTATCTGAACAATCATACAGGGCGTCTGTTCTGCTGGCCACAAAAACTCCTTATCGGTTGCGACGGCGATAGGCGCGACTGGGTAGAGGAGGACAGTAACGAGGGACGATAAGGATTGCAGGATCGGCAGCGATGAAGACCGGCAAGAGCAGCGGGGATTTGCGGCGGAGGGCAACGCTGGATCGGACTCGGAGGTGCACGTGGTAAGCCAAATATTTGGAGCGGTATTTGTGGCCTTGGTTATTTTGAGATTAGCCTCAATGTCTAATAGCCAATCACGATTAGTATTTCCGATCTATCTCTGCAATAAATGTACAGCCTGTACCGTGCACGTTCATGTTTAGGCTTTCCTATCCTAGATTTAGTCTGTCCACTAGTGGAAATCGGGGCTCTAGTCCCGGTTCCAGACGACCTGTAGTCCCGGTGTAGCAACCGGGACTGTCAGGCCGGGACTAGAGCCCCCGGAGCCTTTGGTCTCGGTTTAAATCGAACCGGGACCGGAGCCCCCCCCCAATGAGCGCCACGCACGTGGCCGCGGCAGGGCGTGCGGGGGGCGAACCCTTTAGTCCCGGTTCGTAACACGAACCGGGACTAGGGATTTTTTTTTTTTTAAATTTCAGGGTTTTGCTTTTTTCATTTCAGGGTTTCCTTTTTTTTATTTCTACCGGTTTTCTGGGTAGGGGTTTCGGATGGTACCACGTCGATGCGTGACGGTAGGGGGTTTCGGATGGTACCACGTCGATACTATAGTCGATGTGTGATGGTAGGGCGTTTCGGATGGTACCATGTCCATGCGTCGGGGGTAGGGGTTTCGGATGCTACAGCTTCGATGGGCGAAAAACACGTATAAATTATTATACGAACCTAGATGAAGTTGCATCATGCATATATACAATTACATGAAGATCATGTGTTCATAACACATATACATTTAAGTACGCGTGGTACATGAATATCACGTTTCCCGGTTCCAGAGACTTAGAAATATTTTGTTACATGGAGATCACTATATATTACATGTCCGCACTAGTCAACATAGTGGTACTCTCCGGTCTCCGGTATGACTTCGGTGAGGTAAAATCCCGTCAACTCCTCTGCAATTGCCCTGAAGCGGGTCTTTATTGGTAGCTCGTTGCGCTTTCTTGCCAACTGTAAAAAAATGATATCACAATGAATACATGAGATATGAAATGAATAAAACTCATCACGATTGATGATACAAAAATAATGTTGTGACTAGAGCTTTACGTACTTCGATACTTCTTTTGCTCTTCAAACTCTCGTTTACCACAGTGTGCATGTACTCGCAAACGAAGAATCCACATAGATCAGTACCGGTTGGCTGTTTAAGACAAGTCTATAGAAGAATAAAATTTAATCAAATAATAATAAAGTTTGATAATGGTGCATGAGCCTAGTTATAGTACTACTTACATCGTTAGTACGCCAGCGCAGTTTCTCTGGCCATCCATTGTTCGGATGTTCCGCGAGGAACATTTTCCAAACGCTGCATGACAAGAAACTGAATGAATGAGTCATAAATTCCTTAATATTAGGAAATGAACGAAAGAGGCGATAAGAAAAGAAAGTACCTTGCCACCAAATCAAAACAGGTCTTGTATTGTTTAGGGCATCTTCTTAACGAGTCAAGGACAACAACTTCTCCTTTCCGCAAGTCAATAACGATAAGAATGTAGTGGTAGCTGCGCACGTTTATAAATAGTCATGCATAACTAATCAATTAAACTTAACATCGGGTGAGAAAAATAGAATGTGTAATAAGCAGTAACACTCACTTGAAGTTGTAAGGCCATAATATATATTTTTTGTAAGCTTGTCGCTTGAAAAACATTAGCAAATTCCCCGGTGTATCCTTGTTAAGTAGTGGCTCAATTATGTTTTCTTCATGCATTATAGAGGGGTCAATGAACCCAATGTGGTTGATTTTCTTCTTCTTGCATTCGAGCATCTTCATTCTGCGTAATAAAGCACACAAAATATTATAGAGAGGATTATCACAGACAATGAACGAGTAGAGGTAATTAAAACATTAAATTACAGGAATAGATGACTTACAGACAATATGAACTTATGATGTTTTTGTCGAGGGCCCGGAGATTGTATAACTGAAAGATTTCGGCGAAGTAAAGGACAACGGAGTATTCTTGGAAATAATGCTCTTCCTTAACTGCCATCTGGAGAGCGACTTTACTCGTCTCCTTTTTTACGGTATCCTTGTACCAGGCTTGAAATTGACGCATTCTTGTGGGTAAGTCGCCGTCAACAAAATTCTCCCCGTGAACATAAGTACGAACAACATCCGCAAAGGGGATATCATCTCCCGAATATACCAGCTCCCGCACATTGATGTTTTTGAGAGCTCTGTCATCAAGCACCTTGAGCGGGGGGGCCGACTGTGCGTCTTGTTCTCCGAGTTGGGCAACTTGTTTCCCTTTTTTCGATCGATCATCCATCTCTTCGTCATATGACTTACCAATGTTGCGATCATAGTCTGTTGGCGGCGATGGTGGGGGGTTGTATAGGGCATCGATGCAACGGTCAATTTTTTCCTGAGGAATTCCGGCAGTAAATTTTGCAGGAGGCAATTGTTTCGCTAACGCTTTCTGTTTCACGCCAGCAAGCCAGGCATCCGTATGTTCTTTGCATGCGAGATCGTTTTCCTCGACGGTTCTCTCCCAAGGTAACTTTGGAGTAGGCGGCGGTGTTTTCTGCTTTCTCGGTTTCTTCCTAACAGGAGAACCAGACTGGCGCCTACTCGAGAGCGACTTGACATTCTGGCGGACTGGCACAGACTGCGATGGCCTCACGCTAGGAACCCTCTCTGGGGGCGGTTGGCTTTGCTGTTGAGCTGGAGATGGACTCGGGCTGGGGTCCCTATCGGGGAGGTGTGGGCTTTGCTGATGGGGTGGAGATGGACTCCGTCTTTGATCCCTCTCGAGGAAGAGTGGACTTGGCTGGTGAGCTGGACTCCTAGAACGAGGAGTGGACTTTGCTTGTTCTGGAAGGACGATGTATTTCTTGGGCCATAGGGCGAAGGCATGCTTGACGTCTGCCAACGTTTTCTCCTCGTCACCTCCAGGTAACTCAAGTTCCAAGGATTCAAATCCCGGCATAATTTCGTCCACCCCGACACGAGCGTAGCCATCTGGAATTTGACCACAATGGTAGAGTTCTCCAGGTTGAATTACTAAAGCTTGCCCCACCGCCACCTTCAAAGTTATGTTTCGCATTGCTATATGTAGCTCACAACCTGTAGGCTCTGTGATGTCATCCACTGGGTAGGCACCAACGTCGACCTGACGCGTGGAACCAACACTGCTTCTACGCTGAGATTGGGCGGCATGCGCTTCATGGTCGAATTGGTGCCGCTCCTGAGGTTCCGCTCTTTGCTCCTTCAATGCTTTTATTTCCGCCCGTTGCTCCTTCATTTCTCGTTCCAATTGTAATATCCGGTCGGCCTCCTTCTTCTTACCTCTGCTACGGCTTCTATAAGTGTGAGCGGATTCCGGCCACGCAGTCTTAAACGTAGCACCGCCAGGAAAGCCTCGAGCTCGTCCAACATGTTCAGGATTCCCCAGTGCCCGTGTCAGCTCGTCATCCTCTCTATCGGGTTTGAACACACCATTGCGAACATCATTAATTGCTTCTTCAAGCTTCTTTTTTATACGCTCCACGAGAACCTTCCATTTTCCCCTTCCAACAATCTCTCCGGTTTTAGGGTCCAACATTGCCCCATGCGCGAACAACCAGAATTTCGACCTCTCGGGCCAGTCAAGTGTCTGTGGACGGACCCCCGATTGAAGCAGTTTTTCTTCATAGGCTAAACACTTAGGAATGGCGCTCTTGTAGCCACCTGTCCCCAATGTATGGTGGTGTTCCTTCAGCTTAGCATTCTCTTTATTTATCTCCGATCGGGACACAGCCATAGGTGATTCCCTATACGCCTTAAACGCCGCCCATTCAGATTCTATCTTCTTCCCTTGTGCCCCACTGAAATCTGGCACTTCTTTTGTTTCTACATATTGATTCCATAACTTTTTCTTCCAGTTCCGGAATTGTTCCGCCATCTTAATAAGAGTCCACCTCTTGAGGTTGTCCTTCTTCACTTTAGAGAGATCTGGCGGGAGGGTGAAATGTGACAACAGCGTGTTATAGACCAAATCCTTAAGAACTTGGTGGACATAACATGGGTCGTCCACATCTGCGGCCGCCGGCTTATTCCATTCGCGTATGCTGATTGGGATCATGTCCCTAACAATAATTCCAGCTTGACTTATAAATTTGTTGCGGTTCTGTTTTGGTTCGAGCGGTTCGCCGGAATCAGCAATTTCCTCAATCGGTAACTTTGGATCCTCGCTCGTCATTCTTTTTGCCTTGCCTCGAGGAGCACATGCTGGCTGCTTTTTTGCAGATTTGCTCGATCCGGATGGCTAAAAGAAAAATAAGTCGTTAATAAATGCATTTAGTTAACAATAACATATCGCCATATTTATTATAAACACATATACACCTCTCCGCCGGAGTTTGCTATCACCACATCAAAGTTTTGTGACTCGATTCCAAAGTTGTTCAAAAATTCATCGAAATCATAATCATCTACATCTCCTCCAGCTCGGGCATCATTAAAAATAAGTTGTTCCATTTGGTCTTCCATGTCTTCGTCTCGTTGAAATTGTGCTTCTTCTATCTGCTCGTCTCGCAAGTGCTTTATAGCTCAAATGTACCTGCAATCAATCAAATTTGCAATCAAGTTTAGATTTATTCAAAAAAAGATACAAGTATGCAATCCTATAAATTACAAGAATATGAATATTGGGTTGAATGATTGTTTAAAATATTCTATAAATTACAATGTACCTGTTTACTACTCAAGCATGTCAAACTAATGCACCCAAGTGTAACTCTCATAAATAAAACTGGGAGGAAGCAGCTGATACAACTGGGTCATATATATTATATATATTACAATCATCTCAATTTGCATATCTAACACACAAAAGGTCTAAGATTTAATTTCAGACCTCGGCTAACTCACATCACAGTTCAAACAATATCTGCAACCCAAATTCCATACACATAATGAAGGCAATATTCCATCAGCTTTATATACAAATAGTTCGGATTTTCTTTACTACTGGATCATATAGGCATGTCTTTTACACCTGAAATCGAGGCAACGACGAGGAGGAGCGGCACAGCCTCGGCAAGGAGGAGGAGGTGGGAAGCACGGCCTCAGCAAGGAGGAGGAGGTGGGCAGCACGACAACCGAGCGAGGAGGAGGTCGGGCGGCGCGGACCGGCGAGCAGCACCTCGGGCGGGCAGATTCTATCTTCTGAACTCCACTCTATGGATCAAGACAGAATCAGAGCAAGGTTAGTGCATAACATGTTTCCCTTTTTGTAGTAAATATAGTTCTTCATAGAAAATTACATGTTTCCCTTTTTGTACATAACATGTTTTACCAGGGGGCAAGAAAACCTACAACATACATGTTAAATAAGAAGCAACGAGAACCTTTAAAGGGCCACTAGTATCAGAAATCTACATGGCTAGCTACATGAATAATAGCACATCTCATTTTAGACATTGATTTATTATTCAAGTGTTGTCCATATATTCAAGATAGGACCACATATACAGAATTTTGACTCTAGACATGGAAAATCGACGGAGTAATATAGACATATCTGGTAACCAAAACAACTACGAATCTGTAACCTATATAATAAAGTTCTTTGTCATAAAAAGATACATATATACCAGACACACAGTTAGTTCTAAAAACAATTCCTAGCAAAGTGTGGTAAAACAACAATTTCAATGATAAATAGGAGGTCACCCATGTAAAAAATAGTAAGATTGTGCATTAAGAAAATGGTAATACGAACAACTCATTACTAATAATTAACTACAAGACTTTGAACTACATTATTTGTTATAGAACACACGATAAGGAGAGGAGGAGGAGGTCGGGCGGGCAGCACCTCGGGCACGATCGAGGAGGAGGAGGTCGGGCGGCGCAAAACCTCGGGCGCGTGGAGGAGGAGGTGCGCAGCACGGCGAGCGCGGACGACGGCGCGGACGAGGATGAGAAGGAGCTCGGGCCGGACGGCGAGCAGCACCTCGGGCGGGCAGAGGCGCGAGGAGGAGGAGCTCGGGCTGCGCAGCTTCAGACCGACGAGGAGGAGAGCAGCACGCGGACGGCGAGCAGCACGCGGACGGCGGCGCGGACGGCGAGCAGCACGCGCGGCGGAGAGGAATCGGCGGCGGCGCCGGAGATAGCTAGGGTTTCGCGGGGATGAATTTGGGGAAGAATGGGGAAAAAATTGGCCGCGACACACTAAGTGTCGCGGGAAGGACCTTTAGTCGCGGTTCCAGCCCCGAACCGCGACTAAAGGGTCTTTAGTCCCGGTTGGTAACACCAACCGCGACTGAAGGGTTCTGGCTGGATACAGAGCGCTTCTCTTTAACTCTTTAGTCTCGGTTGGTGTTACCAACCGAGACTAAAGGGTCTTTTTTCCTTATTTCTTTTTACTGATTTTTGTTTCTGTTTTCTTTTAAATTGTTTGAATTGCTTACTTTTCTATTTATTATTTTGGTTTACTTATTTTTTGAATTGTTTTGGTTTCTAGCTTATTTTTATGTTTTGTTTTATATTTTCTAACATTTTAAGATGCCAAGGTGATTTCTTCAAATTATATCATAAATATTATTTTCTATGTTTTAAGGTTTTTTGTGAAGTGAGTACAGAAAATATGATTCCAAATGGCACCCAACTATTTTTCACTAATAGTGGTGCACATATGATGGATGATCCCCAAGTATGAGTTTTTTCTTACAATTCTAACTAATTTCCCCTAGTTAATTGAGTTTATGTTGATTTATCGAAAGTAATTCAAATTTGAACTACAACTATTTGATAGTTTGGTCTGAAACTTTTGGAAAAATCATTTTAAGGTACACAACTAGTGGTTATATCACATAAACATTGATAGTTCTAGAAAATATCACCTCTTCCGATGATTAGTCGTAGCGACCGTTTTGATCGTTTTTAAGAAAAAATGTAATAAAGTGATAAACACCTCAAAAAATCAAATCCTTTGGCATGAGATCCTTATATGTGTACTAGTTGCTAGGAAAAATGATAAACTTGATTTTTGCCTACATTTGCAAAAAAAGTCTTCACAAAAAGGTCTATCATGTATGAACATCTAGAAGTTTCAAGCCAAATAACCAAGTTATGGTCATTTCGACGACATAGTTTGTGATAAAGATCTCATACTCCACACATAGGTGCATATTGGTATATTAAACAACCATGCCAAAGGGATTCTTCAAATTATTTTCATAAATATCATTTTCCTTTTTTTCAGTGCAAAAAATGAGGTTTTTTGTGAAGTGAGTACAGAAAATATGATTCCAAATGGCACCCAACTATTTTTCACTAATAGTGGTGCACATATGATGGATGATCCCCAGGTATGAGTTTTTTCTTACAATTCTAACTAATTTCCCCTAGTTAATTGAGTTTATGTTGATTTATCGAAAGTAATTCAAATTTGAACTACAACTATTTGATAGTTTGGTCTGAAACTTTTGGAAAAATCATTTTAAGGTACACAACTAGTGGTTATATCACAGAAACATTGATAGTTCTAGAAAATATCACCTCTTCCGATGATTAGTCGTAGCGACCGTTTTGATCGTTTTTAAGAAAAAATGTAATAAAGTGATAAACACCTCAAAAAATCAAATCCTTTGGCATGGGATCCTTATATGTGTACTAGTTGCTAGGAAAAATGATAAACACCTCAAAAAATCAAATCCTTGAACATCTAGAAGTTTCAAGCCAAATGACCAAGTTATGGTCATTTCAAGCCAAGCCAAATGACCGTGGCAAGACATCTCTGATGATCTACAACCGTCCGACAAGACATCCCTGATGATCTGCAACCGTTTGAAACGGTCGCAGATCATCAGAGACGTCTTGCCGCTGGTTGCCCAGAGATGCCTCTGCCGAGGGGAGGGTTCACCTTCAGCCTTCACTGAATGCTCTCTGCTACCCGTGTGCTGCCAAAATGAACTACAATGAGTAGACACTGAGTGCTGAACATGTCCGGGAGGGGGGATATATATAAGGTACGTGTGCTTCTTTAGTCCCGGTTGGTAACAACAACCGAGTCATGTGGGTCACGAAGTGGTCGTCATACTGCTGATCCAACAGCTCAGAATCTCTCGAAAGAAACACACCTCAGATCCAACGTCTCACAAGCACTGGAAAGAAACACACGATCCATGTGCTTCTTTAGTCTCGGTTGGTAACACCAACCGGGACTAAAGAAGCACATGGATCATGTGTTTCTTTTAAGCACTTGTGAGCCGTTGGATGAAGAGATGTGTTTCTTTTGAGAGATTCTGAGCTGTTGGATGGGCACTATCATGACCAGTTCGTGAGTCACATGACCCTATATATAGCCCCCTCTTGAACATGTTCGGCAGTCATTTGTCTCCTCGTTCTACTTCATCGACAGACTACAAAGCATTCGGATTCCCTGCATACGTCCAACGGTGCATTTCATATGCAGGCACTCACGAGCCACCGTTGGGCTGTATGCAGGTGAAATCGTGTGTTTTGTTCCATGCATCTACAAAATACTTCAGTTCACTTGTTCTTCTGATACAAAGCATTCGGATATTACACATCAACAATAATATCCCTCTCTAGTGTTTACTTGTTCTTCCGATTGCGCCGTAACCACGGACAATCTTCTTCATTTAACTTGATACTTGGATCAGTGTTGACTTTAAAGGGCGGAATGTCATGAAACTTATCGTAATCTTCTGACATGTCTGTCTTGTCCTCCACTCCCACAATGACTCTTTTCCCTGAGATAACTATGTGGCGCTTTGGCTCATCGTATGATGTACTCGCTTGCTTATCTTTTCTTTTTTTCGGTAGGGTAGACATGTCTTTCACATAGAAAACCTGAGCAACTTCACTGGCTAGGACGAATGGTTCATTCTCGTACGAAAGATTGTTGAGATCCACTGTAGTCATTCCGTATCGTGGGTCTACCTCTACCCCGCCTCGTAGGTTGAACCATTTGCACTTGAACAAAGGGACCTTAAAAGTAGGTCCATAGTCAAGTTCCGATATCTCCTCTATGTAACCATAATATGTGTCCTTTGTCCCGTTGCGGTTTGTTGCATCAAAGCGTACTCCACTGTTTTGGTTGGTGCTCTTTTTATCTTGTTTGGCTGTGTAAAATATATTTCCATTTATCTCGTACCCTTGAAAAGTCAATATAGTTGAAGCTGGTGATGTGGCCAACAAGTATAGCTGTTCTTCAACATTGGTGTCATTAATGAGACGTCTTTTTAACCAACTGCTGAAAGTCTTCATGTGTTCTCCATCAATACAATCTTCAGATTTCTCCGGGTACTTGGAGCGTAAAACATTCTTGTGTTCCTCGACATACGGACCCACCAAACTGGAATTATGTAGAACGGTGTCGTGTGCTTGAGTGAAAGAATCCCCGTCTTGACATATTGTTGCTTTCTTTCCGAGGGTGCCTTTTCCATGCAGTCTCCCCTCATGACGTGATTCAGGAATACCGATCGGCTTCAGATCAGGAATAAAATCTACACAAAACTCAATGACCTCCTCTGTTCCATAACCCTTGACGATGCTTCCTTCTGGCCTAGCCCGGTTATGCACATATTTTTTTAAGACTCCCATGAACCTCTCAAAGGGGAACATGTTGTGTAAAAATACAGGACCGAGAACAGAAATCTCTTCGACTAGGTGGACTACAAGGTGCGTCATAATATTGAAGAAGGTTGGTGGGAACACCAACTCGAAGCTGACAAGACATTGGACCACATCCTTCTCTAAATTTTTTAGAGTAAGTGGATTGATGACCTTCTGAGAAATTGCATTGAGAAATGCACATAGCTTCACAATGGGTTCTCGAACATTTTCCGGTAGAAGCCCTCTCAATGCAACCGGAAGTAATTGTGTCATAATCACGTGACAGTCATGAGACTTTAGATTCTGAAATTTTTTCTCTGCCATGTTTATTATTCCTTTTATATTTGATGAGAAGCCAGATGGAACCTTCATACTGCGAAGGCACTCAAAAAATATTTTCTTCTCTTCTTTAGTAAGAGCGTAGCTTGCAGGACCTGGCTGATTCTCTGAATGAGTATCGTCTCGATGCATCTCTTCGTTCATACGTTGATGGGTCTGCCTTCCTTTCGGTGTACCTTTTTTTGACTTCCCATCTTTTGACTTCCCATACACGCCCAAGAAGTTTAGCAAATTGCAACAAATGTTCTTTGTCACGTGCATCACGTCGATTGCAGAGTGAATCTCTAGCATTATCCAATATGGCAGCTCCCAAAATATAGATTTCTTCTTCCACATGGGTACGTGGTTGTTTGCGTCATTCGGAACAGTGAGACCGCCAGGACCCTTTCCAAAGATTACATTTAAATCCTTGACCATATCATGTATAGCAGAACTAGAAGGGCGGGTAGGCCTCGGCCGATGATCTGCCTCACATTTGTAATGCTTGCCTTTCTTCCTTAACGGATGCTTGGGTACAAGAAACCGACGATGACCTAGGTACACATTCTTGTTACCTAAATGTATACTATCAGTCTCAGCTAAACAGTGCGTGCATGCATTGTATCCCTTGTTTGACTGTCCTGAAATGTTGCCTAGAGCAGGCCAATCATTGATGGTTACAAAAAGCAAAGCTCGTAGATCAAATTCCTCCAGTTTGTGCTCATCCCACACACGTACACCTTCCTCACCCCACAACTGCAAAAGTTCTTCAACTAATGGCCTGAGGTACACATCAATATCGTTGCCAGGTTGCTTCGGGCCTTGAATGAGCACGGGCATCATAATGTACTTCCGCTTCATGCACAACCAAGGAGGAAGGTTATAGATACATAGAGTCACGGGCCAAGTGCTGTGACTGGAGCTCTGCTCTCCAAAAGGATTAAAGCCATCTGTACTTAGGCCAAATCTTAAGTTCCTTGCGTCATCTGAAAATGTTGGGAACTCTCTGTCAATTTTTCTCCACTGGGACCCATCCGCGGGGTGTCTCAACATCAAGTCTTTTTTACGATCTTCTTTGTGCCAACGCAACAACTTGGCATGCTCTCTATTGCTGAACAAACGTTTCAACCGTGGTATTATAGGAGCATACCACATCACCTTTGCAGGAATCCTCTTCCTGGGGCGCGGCTCGCCCTCAACATCACCAGGGTCATCTCGCCCGATCTTATACCGCAAAGCACCGCATACAGGACATGCATTCAATTTTTCGTGCTCACCGCGGTAGAGGATGCAGTCATTAATGCAAGCGTGTATCTTATGCACCTCTAATCCTAGAGGGCATACCACCTTCTTTGCTTCATACGTACTAGACGGCAATTCGTTATCCTTTGGAAGCATCTTCTTAACTATTTTTAACAAATTTTCAAATCCCTTGTCAGAAGTACCATTCTCTGCCTTCCATTGCAACAATTCAAGTGTGGTACCTAGCTTTTTCTGGTCATTTTGACAAGTTGGGTACAACAATTTGGCGTGATCAGCTAACATACGCTCCAACTTCAACCTTTCGTTTTCACTTCCACAGTCCATTTGTGCATCACGAATGGCCCGACGAAGATCATCGTCGGGCTCATCAATAATGGGATCTTCTTCAGTTTCGTCTTCTCCCATTGTAGTATCACTGAACCAAGGATACTTGTCATTATCCTCCTCTTCTTCATCTTCTTCCATGATAACCCCTGTTTCTCCGTGCTTGGTCCAACAATAATAACCAGGCATAAAACCATTATGCAAGAGGTGTGAGTGAATGACTTTTGAGGTAGAGTGATCACTCATATTCTTGCAGGCACTACATGGACAACGAATAAAACCGTTCTTCGGCTTGTTTGCCTCAGCCATATGGAGAAAATTATGCATGCCATCAATGAACTCAGGACAACATCGGTCACCGTACATCCATTGTTGGTTCATCTGTATTACATAAAAGTATATCGAACCCCATTATTACACTACTGTCATAAATAATATGTAACAGCAAATTAATTAATACAATGTCATCCATTAAAATAAGAGTAGAGTATTGGCAAGTGGTAATACATAGTTCTCATAAAACATACATTAACTGAAACAAATATAAAAATTATCTAAAGAATTTAAATCCAACAACAAATGCGATCAAAATCGCAACTAAGGTAAATACTGAACCCACAGCATAATGATACCAAGCCTCCCGATTAATGGCATATTTTCTAATCCTTTTTATCTTCAAGCGCATTGCATCCATCTTGATCTCGTTACCATCGACCACGTCGGCAAGTTTGAGCTCTAATTTCATCTTATCTTCTAAGCATTGAAGATAAAGAGCTTCACTTCTTTTCAATTTTGCTTTCAAATCATTGTTTTCTTTATCCAAAAACTCGACAATAGGGTCAGGTTCAATTTCTGGTTCAACTACCTCCTAGATAAAAATAATTCTATGTCAAGTTGGTCGCCATAATTGTCAGAAACATAGAATGAAATAAATAGTTTTGAAAATATACCACATCCGAATCATAGACCGGACGAGGACCGACGGGGATGGATATCAGAACCATGACACTATACATATAATACAAGTTAGAAAATTATACAAGTAGTAATTATGCATCTAAATCATAAAAGCTATGTTTTTAAAATAAAATAAAATAAAATATAGAGGCTCACCGAGGTGGTAAAGGGACGGCGCGGGCGATCGACGTCGATAAGGCTCCTCACCACACTAATACACATAAATCATTATTTTAGTTTGAGAACAAATTGCACATATACACAAATGATATAATAACTTAGGCATTACATCGAACACCTTGCTTGCACAAAAAAATTGAAATGAGCAAAATGAGCTAAATAAGCAATGCCGGAAAGAGGATGAAGAGGCTAACCGTGGGGTGGCTTCAATCTCTCCAAATGGTGTAAAATATTATGGATTATCTAGTATTGGGGAGAGGAAATGGAGAAGAAATGGAGAGGAAATGTTTTTGAGCTCGGGCTCTGTGGGAAAAATGGAGTCGGCCGGGGGTGGAAGAAGCTGATATAGGTGGACCTTTAGTCCCGGTTCGTGTTAGGAACCGGGACTAAAGGTCTCTGGCGCTGGGCCCCGCCTCTGCTGCCGCATGTGGTGGACGTTTAGTCCCGGTTCGTAACACGAACCGGGACTAAAGGTCCCTCGCAAATCCGGCGCCGTGGCTATCACCCCTTTAGTCTGGGTTCAAAAAATGAACCGAGACTAAAGGGGTGAACCAAAGCCTCGTTTTCTACTAGTGGTCTTGTTTCCAGCAACAGATCGTGGGTGAGATCATTACAGCTGGTCTGTTGTCATGCTAGTTGATGTTCGCCCATCTGATTCTGCATCAGAGATTTAAATATTTCTGCGTGGCGTCTTATTCATCTATATCTCTACTATTCTACTTATCTTTTTTGCAGCAATTGTAGCGCACTAGAGATTCTGAATCTTGATTGCCCAAGATTGGCGAACCTCCAACTTTTGGTATTATTCTCAATGCAACTCTGATGTATCTATATGAAATTCAGAATATAACTCTGCTGCTTCTGTTAATCGTAACTGGACTCCCCGGGCATAAACCAATATTTTGTTCGTGAAAACAGCAGCGTATCAGGACTTGTTTCAAGGCTTTAATTTAGAACAACGTCTTCATCTGTATTCTTGCGTACACCTAACTCTTCTGATATCATTCTCTTGTAGGCATGCACTATGTTGCAAGAGGAGGAACTAGAATCTCCACTGTCCTTTTGTGGTGCATTGGAGATCCTCAATGTACACTCTTGTCCAAAAGTAAGCTTCAGTATTTGGTGTGCACTACTAGTTTGATCTTGTGCATCTGAATTCTCATGTTCTAAACAGCCCGTTCTATTTCTGAACAGATAAACGCTCTGGATTTTGGCAGACTACAGGCTGTTTGCCCAACTCTCAAGCGCATCCAGAGCAGCCTCATTTGATAGTATGAAATACTGCTCCTTGAAGGACGAATGCAAATAGTCCAGACTTGAATCAAATAAGCTCATTGTCGCACTCTTATGTTTACAGCAAGTACCCTTATATCGTCCGGAAACGACAATGTCTTATTACATCGTCCGAAAACATAATGTCACACAAGATCGCCTGGTGTCGCGCTAGATTATTTATTAAGCATATCATAGAATCACAATGTCACACTAGAGATCATCCAGAAACGACTATGTCACTCTAGACTGCCCTGAAAAACGTCACGGTCACCCCTATCGCTCGGAAATGACACTGTCACACTAGATCTCCCGGAAACGAGAGTGTCACCACCAGATCGGTCGGGAATCACAATGTTACAATAGATCACCCAGAAATGACAGTGTCACAATAGATCATCCAGAAATGATAGTGTCACTCTAGATCGCCCGAAACGACTATCACACTAGGTCGCCCACAAATGATAGTGTCAGTAGATCCCCTAGAAAAGCAAGTGAGGAACTAGATGGCTCGGAAATAATATTGACACACTAGATCATCCAAAAACGACAGTGTCACGTTAGATTTAGCAAGGAAATCATAATGTCACACTAGATCATTTATTAAGCATATCATATAATCACACTGTCACACTAGATCATCCGAAAATCACGGTGTCATAATAGATCATCCTAGTGTCACTCTAGATCGCCCGAAACGACCATCACACTTGGTCGCCCACAAATGATAGTGTCACTAGATCATCTGGAAAAGCAAGTGAGGCACTCGATGGCTGAAATAATATTGACACACTAGATCATCCAAAAACGACAGTGGCATGGTAGATTGCCAAGAAATCATAATGTCATCGGCCGCTGGCGAGTGTCACTCAAGATCGTCCGGAACCCGCGAGTGTCATACTAGATTGTTCTTAATCACCGGAGTTAACCCTAAATCGTCCAAAAACACCACTCTCAACGCCAGTGTCACACTAAATCGTCAGGAAAGGATAAGGCCACACCAGATCGGCCACAAATATCGATGTCATCTAGATCGTCCGTACATCTAGATTGTGCGTGAATAACAGTGTCAGTAGATCGTGCCGGTGTCATCAAGAATCGTCCGTACAAGTGTCACACTAGATCATATATATTTCATATTGCTAAATATTATTTACCAACTTATTTTATTATTATCTAAACATTCCCTCCAAAAAAATACCCTTTTCAACCAATTCATTTTCGTATTTAATAGTTTGCGACAATATTTTTTAACTGCCCGCTAAAGATAGCTCGTAAAAGGTCCTGTCCCTCCGAATTTTTTTATTCCCTCCCGAAAAATAGCATATATTTAACCTTCCCGCTAAACACTATTAGTAACTACCCTATATAAACCAAATCACGGCGTGTTACGGGCGATTGGATCTGAGCTCTCTTATTCCACCGTCCTCACGGCGTCATGGCGGCGTCGACACTGCGGACCACGCCGGAGTCCATACGGGAGGAGTCGGTAATTCCTTTCTCCCTTTTCATCCGGCATGCAGCACGCTCGCCTCTGGCATGGCCTCTGTCATGGCTAGGTTTAGAAATTTAGGGAGATCTAGGAGAAGCAGCGGAGGGACCGCAGGATAGCAACGAGGTCTCCGTCCCGCTCCAGGGGTACCTCTACGGGCTCGGATCGTCCATGCCGCCGCAGCAGCAGCGCCCGGTCAGCATGCATCAGGAGCTCTACATGCGCGCCGTCAGGCAGCGCACGGCCGCCGCGTCCCCGCTCGACGTTGCCGCGCTGCTCGCCGGTGGGGCCCCGACCTGCCTACAGCACCACCAGCAGCAGCAGCAGCCCCTGATCTTCTCCGGATCGAGCCTCGTGTCGCCGTCGTCCACGCTCTCGTCCCTCACCACCGCGTCCAGGGCCGCCATGCCGCTGATTCAGCAGCACGTGCATCGGCAGGTGCAGTTCGCGCCTCCGCCGCCGTCCGTGCAGGCGCACGCATACGGTGCCTCCTCTTGCTTTAATTTTTGCCCCATTCCTTTATTTCGCCATGCTCGTAGCGTTGTGCTGCTTATGAGCAGAGGCCATGCGGATGTTGTTTATGCGCCGCGGTGATTGTTGTCCTCTGCGTGTACAATGGCAGGAAGTGGGGATAACTAGCGCTAATTTGATTGCTCTCGGTTAGCACCATTAGATTAGAAAATTAAGATTTGGCAACGGATCAGTAACCACAGAGGGAATATGATAGTTACGACTCAGGATGCTATGCTAGGATATGGGATCTTTGGTCTATTAGAAATGTACCGCTTTATAGAATTTTATATTGAAACTATTCCCTCCGTGCAAATTCTACATCAGTATATCTATGCTAGTTATTTAAAGATGTGCCACCTGCATTTGTTGTTGATTTTTTATGACTGTTTGCGAAGCCATCTCAATTAGTGACTTACCCAATATTAGCTTGTTATTGATATTTTTTTACATCGATGTTATTGTAGATGGCCAGGGAGATTTGGAACATTAAGCTGTACTATGCAAATAAGAATAAAGAACAAAAAGTTCTAGAAGCACAAATTTACAGGACCAACATCACCTATTATGACTTGGTCAACATGATTGAAGGTGTTGGCTTCTCAGCAGTTCATTTCCTCTACTACAGGAAAAAATATCCACGTGGTAGAGGACATCTAGTTCACATCGATAACGACTCTGATGTGTGCAAAATGATATCTGAGCATAAAAATGAGAAGAGTGTTCAGTTATATGTGTTTAGGGAGAGGGCCAACGTTCATGTTGCACCATCAGAGAGTCAGCATGATGATGAAATTGGATCCACACCAGAATCCATCGAACGTACATTGAGAAGAGGATTCACAGGTAATAATATTTTTGTTCACCTCAATTTAAGCCATAGTAGAAAAGGTAATTAACATTTGGGATTAACATGCAGTTAGGGATGCGTCAGAGGAAACAGATGATGCACATTACTCCTTTCTGAAATGTACAAAACATTGTCCTTAATTCTTAATCATTTATCTAAATGGTGCATTTTCATAATGTTAAGTTCCTTAATTGTTTATGTTTTCAGTAAAGAAAGGATTTGTTCTTCAAACAAGGATGGAAAGTATAACAGCTTACAAAAATCAACATGGACAACACAGATCTGATAAAATGTTTATGACATTTAAGCTACCTCTAACATTTGCTATAATGCATAACATTTTTAATTGTCTAATAAACTATTAAACCTTTTACAGGAACTCCAAAGGATCCGTCTTTCATCGTCCAATCTAAGAACAATCTGACACTCATGTGTCTGATAATGACGTGTGTACACTGGATGAATGGCCATCCCATGCTCGCCGCAACCGTCCGCAGCCACAGAATGATACTTCTATATGTTTGTATTTGTGTCATCGTTTCTTACATTGTAATACCGATTACTACAATAATTCTTATATGGTTTGGGTTGTAGAAAGTGAAGGACAGAAGAATAATAGGCGAGGTGTTCTCAAAGGTTTTAAAGCAAATAAGAAGCGTTTTGCTAATGGATCTGCAAAGTTAAATATTTCATTCTCTGAAATTTTGGGTGGTGATGTAGGAATGAACAATCGTTCATTCAAGGATGACTTGGTAATCATAATGAAAAGAAAGATACCACTCATTGGAGTAAGGAAGTGGGCGGACATTCACCCTACCATCCATCGACTGATTGTTACAGATATGATGGTGTGTACAACCTTTTTCATATGTGTTATCTTATATAATTTTCTGTTTATAATGCGCTACTAAAGTCTATTCATTTGTTGTAAGCATTACAGGACAGATGGGAGTTAGAAGATACTCTAGAAATAGAAGAAAGAATTCTCAAAATGGCGAATGAGCGGTATAGAGGATGGCGATCAACTCTAAGCGCCACTTACAAGGCATACAAAACAGATGCTGCTAGAATGGCTAATGTCCCAGAAGATTTGCAACCAGAAGAATGGGAATGGATGATTCGGTACTTGGGCACTAATTCAAAATTCGAGGTTGTCTCTGAGCTCACTCTTTGTGAACTGTGCTATATTATGATATGGCTTGTCTGACTGGTTATATTTTGTTTGTATGAATGCATAGGAAATCAGCCAAAAGAACTCCGACAATCGTAAGAAACAAAAGACAAAACATAGAGCCGGATCAAAATCATACTCACAACTAAGTTTTGAGAAGGTACGAGTCTAACTAAATATGTATGTTTCGCTGCTAACTCTGCTTTCATGTTTCAAGCATCTAATTGTTATACTTCTTGCAGAGAGACTTGGAAACTGGGGAAGAGCCTGATTTTTTTGCTCGTTGGGAGTTGACCCACACAAACAATGGAACATGGAGTAACAAGGAGTCGCAAGATGTTTACGTAAGTGACTATTGGTTATTCTCTAGTTCTTTAGTGTTGGGTATACTAGATGATTTTTCGTCTCATGGGATTTTACTTCATGTCTTTACTGTTTAGGAGAAAGCATGTAAAGAGGTTCAAAACAAAGAAACTGAAACTCGTGGTCCAGTTTCAAGTGAACATAGAATCAATATTTTCCAGACCGCATATAAAGACACTCTGAAATGCAAGTCATCGCAGCATCGTGGGTATGGATACATGGCTAAACTACCAACTGGGTCTCAAAGGATTAAGTCTCAGCTTGAAGACCAAGCTCGTGCAACAGCTGAGACCCAAAAGGTGAATTCTGGGCTCAGCCATCAGGTCAATGAATTACAAGATCAGTTACATGCTGAACGTGAAAACACACAAGAGATAATAAACAAGGACCGTGCTGAGAGAGAAAATCTTGAGGAGATGTTAAAAGAAGAGCGTGCTGAAAGGGATAGATTGATAGAAAAGGAGCAAAGATCAAGACATGAATTTGAGACAAACATGATGGCAAAATTTGCACTGTTGTCCCAACAGATGGCCACACATCAGCAGGTGATTATAGTCATAAGCATATGAACTCGTAAGATTTATCTTGCCTACTTGTATTGCTAAAGTGCACTTTTATTTGTAGGTGCCTAGGAAGAGGCCTGACAAAGAAAATTCTAATCCAAACTTACTAAGCACTTTGTTATGCTCTAGTCCAAATAGGACTGTAGCTCCAAAGCCAACTATTATTTCTTCAAATGCGCTCATACAACAAAGGAATTCTCGAATGCTAAGAGCAATCGTAAGTCACATGCTTCTTTTCTCTTCATGTTCACCTATATTTTATACCTGGTTAGCTAGCTGTTGCATGCATTCATTCTTCTTTAGTATATTTGGATGTTCTTCACACTAGTTTATTTCATAAGCGGAAGCGGCCGTAGTCTTGCCCTGTAAAACTCGTTGTTGTCTCAATGTCAGTGTAGTCCATGCGTGGCACCTTCCGCTTCGCAACATGACAAGGTCTAGCGAGAATGAAAGCAAATAATACAGCTGCATAGGCTGCCATTTTTGGTCGAAGTTAGTCTTTCCCCGTAGGTGATGTCGTTGCTAATGGTGTCATGAATAGTAACTTGTAATAGATTCAAGATAATACCCCAGGCTGGACAATATTTTACTTACATCATCATACACATCACCGATAATCTGCCTAGACAATCTCACATGCAAGATTTGTACTAATTTTTTTTTTTTTTTTTTTATTACAGGACGATCCAAGGAACTAGCTTGACTGGACTGTACATTATACATCATGGATCGATCCAAGGAACTAGAGGGAACTAGCTGGACTGGATATACATCATGAATCATTGTAGTCTTTGGCACTTAATTAGGATGGCTAAATTTATTTGAGTTTTAGTCGATGGATATTTGCTATGAGAATTATTATTATTATGGATCTACAATTATACGTGTGGTTTTGAATATTGTAATGGAATGCTTTTTTTTTCGGTTGCAGTATGCTATTACTATGAAAATATAGTGCCGTGTCAAATCTCAGCTGCCACGCGTAGCTGTTTTATTGCAATTTATATTGTCGCAATAACTTGGCGCCACCGTTATGTTGCAATAACTGCTTGGTGCCACCAATCTAAATTTTGTGGAAATACCGTATAGCCTCAAAAGGTTTACTGTGTCGCAGTAGCTTCTCGCTACAAACAGTTTTCTCGTTGTGATAACTATTTGGCGCCACAAAACTCAATTTTGTTGAAATAGAGTATCACCACAAAAAAATTCAAATTGTCGCAATAGTTTGTCGCTTCAAATATTTAGGCAGTTGCGATAGATGTTTGGAGCCACCAAACTAAACTTTGTTGAAATAGAGTATCACCACGGAAAATTAAATTGTTGTAATTTCCTGTTACGACGATAGGAATGTTTGTTGCCATAGTTTGTTGCCACGATTGACTGTTGCCACGGATGGGTATGCGCAACGAAACCATCGTCGTTGGCATAGGTTGTTGCCACAAATTGCTATCGCAACGAGCTATCAGTCGCCACAATTTTTTTAATGTTGCATTAAAGCTATCTCCACAAATAAAATTGTTGCATCAAATGACTACTGACATGCGAAAAAATGTGGCAACTTTTAGCATGGTTGTTGCATTAGCACATTTTTAGTGCCACAATTTCTTTTTCGTGGCGATAACCTATTACCATACGTCCAATTGCAACGGTTGCCAACGAAAATTGTTTTGTGACAATATGTACTTGTTACCACAAATCAACACATATTGCGACAAACGATTTTGTTGCAATAGACCCGGATCCTTGTAGTGACACACTGGTGGAGCGTGAAATCTTCTACGATGTTTGGACACGTCTTGAGAGGATCGGTGGTTGCGGAATCGGGGGAAATGCATTGCCACAACTATTTTGACCCGCGCTGCCTATCACAGCTATCTATTACCGTGACATTCGTGCAAAGTTTTTACAAATTGATCCTTCCATCAAGCCCTACCAAAGACCAGTGTGGATTTGTTTTAAAAGCATTTTTAGCAGATTTACCTAATTTTGTTCACATTAATTTTCGGATTTATGCATTAACAAGATTCTTTCAGTTTTATAATCAACAATTTCTCTTTTGGACTTCTGGAATCCGAAAAATCGAAACCACATTTTCTCTCGTTTTCAATACCACTTTTCCGGATTTTTTGAGTTAGCAAGTAGATTCGCTAGACATTTCCTTTTGTGAGCATGAACATAAAAATTTGATGGAAATCCATGATCCACCAATCATGCAAGAAAAAACGGAAGCAAATCCGTGCTCATGCTCATGCAATGCAACAGAGCAGAGGTGGGACGAACGAAGCATGGGCACCATGCAGGGCCAAAATTCATGCTCATGCTCACAAAAAGTCTGCTAAGAAACGGAGTCATGGAGACAACACCGGCCAGATTTGGGAGTAAAGGGCATGGAAAAACGAAAGGAAAAGGATAACGTTGCACATCCCATAATCGGGAGTCATGGATACACAACACCGGCCAGATCCACCCGGCGGCCGGACGTTGGGAGCTTGGATCTTGGATGGATTTTGGATCTGCTAAGAACACATCTTAGATCTGAAAAAATCTAAAAACATTCTCCATCAAGATACAAACGTTTTCGAGCTACGATTGGGCACCCCAAATCCGAAAACCTTCTTTAGAGTGCCACATCCGAGCCGGAGATCGCCTATGTTGGATGTCGCCGGAGGTCGCCTCCCTTCTTACTCCGCCGAAGGTCGCTGGAGTTCACTTACCTACCCGCCGGATGCGCTAGATCTCGTCTTGTAAAAATTGTCTTCTGGCGTTTTAGTTCAGCCTTGACGTTTCAAACTTTATCCGGGTCAATTCTCTTCTATCTATTCGGACAGTGGATATCGACCACTTTTACCTAAAAAAAACTTTATCTGATATAAACGTACGCTGATCGGGAGGACTAGGTTGATTTTGCTGAAACACTTAGTCACAGGTTCAGGTTCAGGTTCAGGTATACGTACAAACGCACAGGTTCAAAAATTAAATTTCTTTGACCTTCGTTTCGATGTGCAGATCAGTTGCTATGCTACCTTGAACATCTGGCAACCGATAGTGATTCAGCAATGCCTATGAAACCTTACTGCTGTTGGTTTTGCGAGAACTACCTAGTAAACAGGAGTATAGAGGGGTAACCTGTACAGACACACCATTCATCCATCGATCCGTCCAGAACAGAGTCCTGAATCCTGACTCCATCACCAACTCTAATCGAAACCAAGCTCTGAAACACCTGCCTAGCAGCCGGATCGCTGATCATCATCAGACCCTGCCAAGCCCTACTAGGACAAGTACGCTTTAGCCATTCCCTTGGAGTGCGCAAATCAAGTCCATGTAAGTTCATGTTTTTCAGCCGAAGCAGAGATTCAGATACAAACTGACCTTAAAAAACAAAAAAATGAAACGTGTAGCATACTAGTACACGTGACAAGAATTTCAGAGCACTTGTGTAACTTCACATAATGAATGTAGAGATTCAGATAAAGTAATAAGCGTTGTGACTTAAAAAGTTAAAGTAATTAACTATAAGTCAAATGAGAAACAGAAACACTAGTAATTATCTTTTGCAATACATCAGACTTATTTTCCGATTGTTCAACTGAAACGAAAAATTAGAAAATATATTGATTATATTCCGGACAATTTTGCATGATCGAGGGCCTTCTTGCCATCTAGTTTATTTGACATGTAATGTCTTGAATACTCTTCTACACTTGTTGTCTTGTATAGCACCTTCTCTTCCACAGTGCCCAAAATTGGTGAAATTATTCCATCTAACTTTGGGGCGTGAAATGCAGACATTGATAGTCGTTCTTTATGAGCATCTATGGTAACTCTGTGCTCAATGCTCTTGTACTGAATAATAACCAAGGGAAATTAGTTAAATTAGTAAAATATCAAAATCCTCATTAATTTAGAGAGGGAAAGAGTTTAAGGAGTACATATATTGTATACGACATTATATTTCTAATCAAATAACCTAGAACCCCCCATCTACTGAAATGGTACAAACATCAAATTCCTCAGGTGGATAGAGTTTCAGAAGTACTTATTTTGTGTGGAATTGTTTAGGAAAAACTTCCATACACACCCTTCAGCTATGGCCTATGGCTCAGGCCTAGAATGCACCCCCTAATTCTAGAACGGTCGTTCAGCTATGATGTTTTTTTATTTTACTTCCATTTCATTTGATATGTACGTATTTCTTGACAAAATTGGAAGAAAATAATAGCGATCTAGCAATTCATTTTAAATTCACTACCACGTGCACACATGATACCATCCAAAATTGGAGAATATATAGGAACAATAATTAAGAACAAACTATAGCTTGCACAACTATCGCTGACCCTACTAGGACAAGTACGCTTTAGCCATTCCCTTGGAGTGCGCAAAGCTAGATGGTTAGTGCATGTTTTTCAGCCGAAGCAGAGATTCAGATACAAACTGACCCAAAAAAAAACAAAAACTGAAACGTGTAGCATACTGGTACACATGATAAGAATTTCAGAGCACTTGTGTAACTTCACAGAATGAATGTAGAGATTCAGATAAAGTAATAAGCGTTGTGACTTAAAAAGTTAAAATAATTAATTATAAGTCAAATGAGAAACAGAAACACTAGTAATTATTTTTTGTAATATATTAGACTTATTTTCCGAATGTTCAACTGAAACGACAAATTAGAAAATATATTGATTACATTCCGGACAATTTTGCATGATCGAGGGCCTTCTTGCCATCTAGTTTATTTGACATGTAATGTCTTGAATACTCTTCTACACTTGTTGTCTTGTATAGCACCTTCTCTTCCACAGTGCCCAAAATTGGTGAAATTATTCCATCTAACTTTGGGGCGTGAAATGCAGACATTGATAGTCGTTCTTTATGAGCATCTATGGTAACTCTGTGCTCAATGCTCTTGTACTTGCCATTTGTCATGATCTACAAATAATAACCAAGGGAAATTAGTTAAATTAGTAAAATATCAAAATCCTCATTAATTTAGAGAGGGAAAGAGTTTAAGGAGTACATATATTGTATACGACATTATATTTCTAATCAAATAACCTAGAACCCCCCATCTACTGAAATGGTACAAACATCAAATTCCTTGGCTGGATATAGTTTCAGAAGTACTTATTTTGTGTGGAATTGTTTAGGAAAAACTTCCATACACACCCTTCAGCTATGGCTCAGGCCTAGAATGCACCCCCTAATTCTAGAACGGTCCGTCAGCTTTAAAAACTTTATTTTACTTCCATTTCGTTTGATATTTATTTTTTAAAAAAATTGTAAGAAGATTATAGCCTAATAGCAATGTATTTTTCAATTTGCTACCACATGCACACATGATGCCATCCAGAATTGGAGAACATATAGGAACAATAAGAACCAACTAGCACGCCTAAAGAAGAACTTGAGTCTTTCTCAAAACAAAAAAGAGCTTGAGTCTTTACTACAACAAAGAATGATATTTTTTCAATAATGATTCTTAGTGTGAAACAAAAGATGCGTCATTAGTCCCGATAGTTTCAAAAATAGTTTGGGAACACCCTCACCCATAATCATTATATTCTGAAATATGAAGTGGCAAATTTTGCTTACCAGGCGACTGATTAAACATCGAACGAAATATCTTACCAACTCGAGCAACACAAAACTTGAAAGCACAACTACAAATCATTGAGATGGAGATTGGCGGTGGATTTGATATAGTTATAGACATGGAGATTGTAAATGTGTGTTGCTATTTCGTATAACCTTAGTTTGAGATGTCGTTACTTGATTAGCTTTCAAAACACATACCTCGAGAAGGTCACCCACGTTCACCAATAATGCATCAGTACGTGGTTTCACTGGGATCCAGGCACCATGCCTTCTAATTTGTAGGCCTTGGACTGCATTGACATCTAGTAGGATGGTTAGAAAAGATCCATCAGAATGCGGTGATAAACCTAAAACCTTGTTAGGTGTTGACGAGCATTGAGGGTAGTAGTTCATCCTGAAAATCTGCACCACATTTTTATCTGCCACTATATCAGGATCAGCGTCCAGTGTCTTTGCAATGAAGACAGCAACATAATAAACGAGTTTCATCAATTCAGAAGAATATTCTTCAATAGAAGTTCTGGGATCATAGAAGAAATAATCTTTGTGTTAATGTTAGATGTAGCTATACATGAACAAACGACCTTAAATATCATTTGCTAACCTGAATGTTTGAGGTTGAGTGGGCCAGTAAGTCATGTCACGGGTCTGGGGTGGCTGGGTGTAGAGGGCGAACATGTCACCCCAGTCAAGCTTTTGATCATCGGACAGAACAAAGGCCTGGCCATAACCTTGAAGATCTCCCGGGCGCTGCGCGTAGGCATTCTTCACGTCGAGGGGAAGCTGGAAGAACTTTTCGATGTCACGCTTTACACCCGCGATGACCTCCTCTGGCACTCCATGATTTACCACCTTCAGACATCACAAAATTGGACAAAATATAGTCATGTATGCAGTATGCTTTATTTGATTCTTCTTCTTTTTTATGACAAAAATATATTTCTTACAAATATCTACGAGTAATTCAGAAGAAGAAACGATGAGCACTGGTAAAAAGTTGATCATGTTCAGTGACACTACCTGAAAGAACCCCCACTCCTCGCAGGCAAACCTGAGCTTGGCGGTCTCGGCTTCGGCGGACTCGGGTCTCAGGAGTTTGCCAAGGTCGATCACCGGAACGTCGTCGGAGTGCTCGGCGAGAACGGCGTGCCGGTCGATGTCCGGCTGGATGTACCGCTCGATCGTGTCGGCCGTGACCTCGTCAGCGGCCAGAGCCTGGACGTTCCTGACGGGAAGCGTCGTTCCCAGCTTCGACCACTTGCTCCCGCCGGCGCTACCGTTCGGCGCCTCCATCTCTGATAGCTAGTTTACTTCTTTCGCTACGTTTGTTGTCGCCGGTGAAGTTACTTCCGCATGCATTGCTTATTTGTACAGGGATCCAGCAGGCCCATTGATCAAGACTGTTAATTAGCACTGCAACTTCCTAATCATGTTTTTGTTGGGTTCGTTCCAACCGAATAGAATGATGCGGATGGGTGATTCCTCGACTGGATCGCCTGCAAGGTCCTTCGATCCCGCGTTTGGACGTACCTATGCTAAGAAATAGCCGGCCATATTAAAGTTTAGCCTAGGAGTTGAGTATTTATCACTGAGCACACTTACTCCGGGAGTGGTCTACTCTACAAAAACCGGAACACCGAGGCCTTTATATGGAGGTTTGTGTAAGATTGGAGCAGGTGGCGGAAGAGATTTTTGCCCAACATGGGTGGCAGCATAGTTTGCGGACTGAACCACCTCCACCATAGACGCTTCTCATAGATTCATGTATTCTATGATTTTCCTTTGAGATTTGTCTATATCATTTTGGTACTTTCGGCTGTGTACATCCTTACTATGTAGAGGCTGAGTGTGGCCCTCTTTTATTGAATCACCTTGATGTAAACATTGGAGGTTAATAAAAGCGTCCATTATCGGAAAAAAGGAGTTGAGTATTTTTCATTTATTTTGATCTTTGATTAGGGATTTAGTGTTTTTCTGGTAAAGTTAGTCACGACTTAGGAGCAATACAACCTCTGGTTTCCCTTTTTGGGAGCCATACAACCTCTGGTTTCCCTTTTTGGGTGGATTTTGTTATGCTGCTGGATTTTGAATAATGAATAATATTTTTTGGGCACATCAATAGCCCGGATGGTTATCTTTCTTTTTTAAAGCCAGGCAAGGCATGGCTGCTATTGGACTGGACCTTTCAATTTGTATGCCTAAATCATGTCTTTTCTCTTGGGCTTAGGGGGGCGACGACCCAGCTTCGGCCCTATGTAATTTTGCCTCTAACTTCTATTAATTTATGCATTTATACCACTCTAATAAGTTTTTTTTTGAAATAAATGCGGTAGGGGAAGTCCCTACAACGGGTTTTATTTTTTAAATAATAAGAACTCAAATCTGCATCCATGAGGACATGAAACTGGGTGGCTGGGTTGTACATCCACTTCCGTAACCAAGTGAGCTAGTCTCACTTCTTTCACTCTAATAAGTTACCCTCAATAAGGGTTACTGCTTCCATCATCATTTATGCTTATTTTATACTCTATGTGTTTTTTAATATATTGTCTTATATTTAGGAACATACATAATATATATTTTTTAGGACTCCTAAATCTTTTGCTTTTGTCACTATTTGCATTTGTACTTATTTTATACATTTTGTAGGTATCCTACATCTTTCTTAAGGATCCTCCCATCACATGATTTACTCCTTTCTTCTTCAATTGTGTGACATCTTGTATTATTTTTGTCTTACATTCGAGGGTAATGAAATTCATAGAAAGAGCTAATGTAATTTTAATCAATTAACCATATTAACGAAGGACATTTCTTACCATTCCCCCATGTTAAACCTAAATATATTATAGTTTACAAAAATAATTTGCATACACGTTCAAACCGCAATGGGCAGGGCTTAAGTACCTTTTTTTGCTAAAAATAGTAACCCTAGAAACTAACAGACACACGTACGTATGTTAATGATCAGATTTTACGGTAGTGCCATTTCGGTTCGTCGTATAGGAATTTCTACTGGGTTTTTTGGCAATACTAAATCACTTATGGAATATGTAAACATGACAAAACAAATTGTCGATCCAGGATGGGAACCTAGCTACACAAAACAAATTGACCAATTCAGAGTGCGCCAGCTCAAAGGTACAATTATGTCCCTTTAGAATTCTGTCATTAGGTGCCGGCCAATGTTTAGCATCTGTCCAAAACAAACATCCTAGAGGACCTTCGGGACGAGGCTATCGAGGAACCATCGGCATCTTTTCTTGGAACACTGCAGTTTAGTTTAACACTTCAGTTTGTTTGGATTGAATCCAACACCCAAAAAGATTAGCATGTTGCAGCGTCAAGAGTCTTTATATAATGCCATGATCAATGGCATGATCCCCCAACAAACCAGCAAAGAAGCCAAGTAAGTTCAGGAGGAGGCGAGGAGCTAGCAGGTTAATACTAAAGAAGTACCTACTGATCATGGAGGTGGAGACCCCATTCGGTGCCGGCGTCGGCGAGGGCAGGTGGTCCAAGCTCGCATCGTCGCTCGCCGTCACGAATGTCCAGGCTCTGGCGGCGTCCGCGGCAGAAGAGCTCACGGCCGACACCATGGAGCGGTACATCCAGCCGGACATTGACGCGCACGCCGTCCTGGCCGAGCACTCCGATGACGTCCCGGTGATCGACCTCGGCAAGCTCCTTAACGCCGAGACAATGGAGGCGGAGGCGAAAATGCTCAAGTTCGCATGCGAGGAGTGGGGATTCTTTCAGGTAAGTGTCACCAAGACTTAACTGACAGATTGTTTTTCTGAACTAATTTAACTGACGGATTCGATGACATAAAATAAAAACAACATCACATTTCAAGATTTAACCGACAGATTCCGTCCAACCTCTCCGATTTTCAGGTTGTGAATCATGGAGTGCCAGATGAAGTCATCATGGATATAAAGAATAACATACACAACTTCTTCAAGCTCCCCCTCGACGTGAAGAATGCATACAAGCAGCGCCCCGGAGATATTCAAGGCTACGGGCAGGCCTTCATTCTCTCCCACGATCAGAAGCTCGACTGGGCCGACATGTTTGGGCTCTTCACTCAGCCTTCTGAGGCCCGTGATATGAGTTTTTGGCCGACTCAACCTGCAACCTTCAGGTTAGACTGCTTTCGTTTTTCTTTGACTTTGCAAACCGCAAACTTAGAACGGTATGTCCATCACTATGGATCAATATACTTCACGCATGCAAATGAGACATTGTAAACGTGATTCATTGGCCTATTTAACCATTAGAACCTTTTGATCTACTTTAACAACTTCTGTGGATCAAACGGAAATATTTTGAAAATTGGTTAAAGGTAAACAAAGAAAACGGTTAATAGTTTCCTCGCATAAAAAGGCAGCCGGTATTTTTCATCTAGCAACTATTTTTTTATATTAAGATTGATGGTATGCCAATCAAATAAGGGCGTTTAAAAAAACACAACTTACTTTCCTATTTGTTTATACCTACAAAGGCTCAATCATTGGGTAATAGAGGCTTGAAATTAATTAAGCTGGTACCTACATCTAACAATGAATATTTCCATGATTCCAGGACTTCCATTGAAGAATACTCTTCCGAATTGATGAGACTCGCTCATTCGATTGTCGCTTTCATAGGCAATACACTAGATTTCGGTCCTGAGTTGGTGGCGGACAAAAATGTGGGGCAATTTTTGAGGATGAACTATTACCCTCCATGCACGTCAGCACCAGAAAAGGTTTTAGGTTTCTCACCACATTCTGATGGATCCTTTATAACTATACTGCTAGAAGTTAACTCGGTTCAAGGGCTACAAATTAGAAGGCATGGTGCATGGGTCCCAGTGAAACCACTTGCTGATGCGTTATTGGTAAATGTGGGCGACTTTCTTGAGGTAGGGTTTTATTTTGTTTGTGAAGAAATGTTAAATTTATAATACATATGTCTTCACAAATACAATGGCTTTTGAGAATTATCTTGCATGTCAAGGGCATGCTGAGGCGAGATAATATTGAATGGGGGTTAAAAAATTTAAAACATTTTATATAATGATTTACCAGATAGATCGACTATATCAGTAAATTCACCACTCAAATGCCTCATAGCGTGGTCTATACACATTATGATAGTCTAGAGTTCAGAACCATAAATTCATAGGGCTTCATCTTGAGCGTTTAGGGTGTTGAAAGAGGTGTTTCCTAAATATCATGGTTAGAAAACAATAACTCTAGTGGAATTTTACGTTTTCTCTAATTGCATTTACTTATTGATTGTAGATTATGACGAATGGAAGGTACAAGAGCATTGAGCATAGGGTCACTATAAACGCCAATAAGGAACGGCTATCCATATCAGCATTCCACGTCCCAAAGTATCATGGGATTGTTTCACCAGTTTTGGGTAGTAATGAAGAGAAAGTGTTATACAAGACAATGACAGTAGAAGAGTATGCGAGACTTTATATGTCAAATAAACCAGATGGAAAGAGCAACCTGGATTATGCAAAGTTGTCCTAACTATAAGGCTTTCTATTACTCTGCAATGTTCGTTCCAGATAAACATGCTTATATTAAAATTGTATGTTCTTATGCAATATATGTATATTTATAATTGGTATTCTTAACATGGAATCATGTTGCAAGACTTTATATGTCAAATAAAAACCAGATTATATTTGGGTTGTTTGTTTTATAAAAAAAGACTACATTCAAGAATATCAGGGAAATCCTATTTTAATGAAGGAAGGTTTCCTTGCAATATCTCGCCATGAATTTCTTTGAAGGACGAGCAGAAAATTTTACGCTGCGATACTAAGGAATGCCAAAGTTTGGTCCAGTTTTTCGAGATTATTTTTTGAGAACAGAATAATTCTCAAAAAATATTCTGTTAACGCTAGCCCAAGACCTCTATACACGGGCCGGCCCAACAAGGCCATATATCACTATATTTTGTTTCTTTTATTTTGCTCTTTGTACGTCATCAGTTGACCTCTCTTTTATTGTTTTCTATTTATTTTTCAGATGATCCGGTTATTTATTTACTCATATTTATTTTACATCAATTTTTTTTTCATATTTCTTCTTCCTTTTAAGCACATGATCATTTTTGTAAAGTGTATGAACATACTATTTAATGTCTATCGTAAACATACCTTTTCAATAAATGTAAACTTTATTAGATATGAATAGTAACTACAAGTTGGTATAAATTATTTATTTTGTATATGACCATTATTTAGAAATATATTACTATTTTTTAGTACACCTGAACGATTCATGCAAATACAACTTCTTGAAGGAGATATGCCCTAGAGGCAAATAAATAAGTAGTATTTATTGCATTATCTTATAAGTTTATAATAGGTTTGTGTATTATGTTATAACTGTATTAATCGGAATTATTAATACACGTGTGATACATAAACAACCAGGTCCCTACTAAGCCTCTATATGAACTAGTCCATTGGGCAACAGTTGATCGAGATTCCCGATCAAGGACAATGACGTCGGTTGACAATGGGGTCATCTTATTAGTTGAATAAGGTGATGGACATACGCAAAGTATTGTAATAAGATCGTATTACGACGTTTATCATTTGCAATAAAATAGAATATGATAGCTTATTACTTAAACCGTGAGACCGTACTTATTGATACTTCGTAGGGGTGCTTTGAAAGCATCAAACGTTGTGTCTTATATAGCATAACAATAACGGTGTCCATCTTGGGTATCTCGAAAGAGCATCGAGACGTAAGGATCAAGAGTGAGATTTGTTCATTCTTGTAATGGAAAGATACTCTGGGCCCACTCGGTGAGATTATCTATATAGCTGCGCAGCTTATGACTAGGTCATGGAGATGTAATATCACAGACGAGTTAATAACTTTTGTCGGTAACGAGATACAACAAAGACATCGGATGTCTACGATCATATCTCGGACAAGGTAGTATCGTAGAAAGAAAGTGAATGAATATCATATTTATGGTTCACAGGGGCCATCATCTACATCCAGGTATCCCTGACGGTCATTGGTGAGCGGAGTGTCTCGACCATGTCTGGAGTGTTCTCGAACCGTAGCGTAACAAACTTAAGGTCTTAACGACACCAGGAGATAGGTTCTGGAATAATATAGGATTTTGTTGGAGAGAGAGAAATGATGTGGAAAGAGTTCCGGTGGTCCGGAAGGATTTCCGGGAAGGTCTGGAATGGTTCCAGGGATGTCCGAAAGTTGTTCGGGTGGTCCGGAAAATGTTTCGGAGTCACAGGATGTTCAATTATATGTAAATATATTAATTATGAATTAATTATATTTTGTATTAATTAAACATTAATTAAAAAGGGAGAAAAATGGGGAAGCCCTCTTAATGGGCCAAGAGGGGCCCATGTGGGGGCCGAACCATCATGGGGTGGGGCCCATGGCCACCACGCACCATGCATGGTGTGGCCGGCCACCCCCTCCCTCTCCTTTAGTCCCACATGGGGGAGGCAAGGTGTTTGCACACCCCCTCCCCCCTTTATATAGCAAGGCATATTAATTAGATTAATTCACAGAAAAATACAATTAATTGTATAGCAGGCCGGCCGAGTTACTTCTTCGCCCGTTTTGCCCCCTCTCTCCACCTAAGCTATACCGCCGGGCACCGTTGCCCTGCGGGATTCCAGATAAGTTCTACCCCTGCGATTTCAGCTGGATCTGAATGACCGGGGGTTGTTGTTAAGCTCCGTATGTTTGCGAGTGCTCGGAGGCGTCTCTCTTGAGGAGCCTGGGCGACGTCGTCTCGCCCACCTGCAGCCGCTGCGCCTCCTCCCCCTGCCGCCGGCGCACCCCCCAGCCGCCGGCGCCACACCATCTTCCGCCTGACGCCCGTCGACGCAGGTCATAGTCGACACCCCGGCGTCATCGTCTACGTCATCGCGGCAAGTTCTCCGCGACCTCGAGGTCGGCTACGTACGACTTCATTGTCAATGCTTGTGCGGGAGCGTAATCCCCGCTATCGGTCTACATGGAGGTAATACAATCCGTTCCGCCACCGTTATCACATGTACTAGATAGATAGATCCTGGCTAGTTAGGGTTTCATATGCTAGAAGAATTTTTGTTTTCTGCATCGTAACCCCTTCAGTGGTATCAGAGCCGATCTATGCGTAGTACTGCTGGTACGGTTAGAACTCATGTTGAATGAGGACGTCTTTCTTATATTTGCTACCCTCTAGCGTGCACTTGCGATGCCTTCGGTATTGAGTTTATGAAGCGGCCCAGACCGACTTTACGCGTACGCTTACGCGAGACTGGTTCCACTACTAACATACGGCTTGCACCGTATCTGTGGCTGGCGGGTGTCTGTTTCTCTCTCTCTAGTCGGCAAAGCATTTTCAATGGAGGGCCCGAAAGGGATGCTTAAACATGCAATTATACGATCGACGCTGTGGTACAAAAACTTGCAAAACTATAAAGGTAGAGGCGTCTAACTTTGTTTTGCAGAGGCGTCATTTTATGTGACATGGTTACGGTAAGTTTGATATTACTCATACTGTCGGAGGCAATGGAGGGCTCCGTAGACTCGGAGCCATGTCGGGGCGCCGGGGGCCAGGCACATGGCGCCATGAAGGTCCAGGCGCATCGACCATGTCACATCGCACTTCATTGCATCATTATTGTGTGATGTTGTGTGTGCATCCTATTGATTGCTTATATGCTAGATATACAAGGGTAGCATCATGAATTGGATGTTCCCTAACAAATACCAAAATTGTGTTCTCCCTCGTTGCGCACCACCAAGAAAGTTCTACGTTATGAGGCAGGCGTGATGATCGGGTGTCAGACATATCGTCGTTCGCATACAGTGGGTGTAAGCGATGTTGCACGCGCAGGGTCTTCGAGATTTGATTGGCGAGCCTAGCATATGCAAATATGGCATCGGAACAGGGGAAGATCGAAAGATCGAGCATGAGTCACAGAGTTGTTGTGATCGACATTTTATGTCCACCTTTGAAGTTGTGCTGCCGGCCGTGATGATCGGGTGTGGTATGGTGGATGAGGGTCGTGTGATCGCCATTATTATTTTAGGGATAATAATTTTGGTGGGGTTTTGTTTTATAATATGATTATAAACTAAAACTCACATATATTATAAACTTTACCTTACCTCTTTTGCGATCACATCTGGAGACTACGAAACTACACTTCGGTTACTTCCTCAAGAGCCCGGATTCTACCTTAGAAGCCGACGGGTCCAACTTCATCAGCTGGTACATTGGTTTTAGAAACATTCTCCAACACAACAAACATTCTATATGTCCTAGAACATTAGTTAGGAGTTAGACTAGATGATTCTGCTAGGAAGGAGGAAGATGATGAATTCCGTAAGCATCATGATTTTTTCATGGAAGTGAAGGTCGTCATGAGCATATGCCTAGCACCAGAGTTGAAAGTTGTTTCAACACATGGAGCCATATGTCGTGATTGATGCGATCAAAGGACACTTCAAAGATGAATTGAGTCTTGAGCAGTTCAGACAACTTAGAAAGTTCCGGACCATTCACATGGGGAGCATACCTGTCTGGAGACTCAATTGAAGAAGTTGTATGACATCTACTTCAGGCTTACGAATATCTACATTTTCTTGATAGCGAACTCCAGTGCAATAGAGATTGCGCTTTGCCTCCTAGCTGTGAATAGCATGTGCGTGAATATGCTATAGAGATACGATGAGCTTCTTCACGTTCATGAACAAGTTCAAATCTCTAAAAGTTGATTCTATCGAATAAGAGTTCTTCGACGCTACGGGTATATTTGATATACGAAGATATAAATGTATTCTTCTCATACTTGATGAATAGTATTTGATACTTGTTATGTTTATGAAACAGTCTCTGATTATCACAAGTATGCGGCGAAGGGTGACGTGACAGTGCACAAGTGATGGCAAGTTAATGGCAAGTAGTGCTCACGCCCTCGAGATATCATATTAGTTATCATCAATAGTTTTTGATAAGACATTTTGTAATAGTGAGAGTGTGATCTAGTTTGGTGTCTTGAATGTTACAAGACATAGTTATTCATATAGAACAAATCAGTTGTTTTATGTTGTGAAACAAAGCAGTTGTTTCATATTATGAGTAATTTGCATCACATCTCAATTACATTATACGTATGATATACATTTATAATAGAGGGAATGATAAAATTATGTGTCCAAAGAACAAACACCATTGAATTTAGTCATAAAGGCAATGAAAGAAGTAATGGATAATTTTGGTCCATTTAAGTATTTCGAGTGCCGTATTGATTAAGTTTGAAATGTAGTATTGAAGTGTCAATACGAGAGAAAATTAATTAAGAGTCATTTCAAATGATTATTAAATTAATTAATGGTGTTTTTTGTTTGATCCGAATTCTTCTATGATTATTGGTGAATAAGAGTATTTGCCCGATAAATCATGAGTCTGAAATTAATTTGATAAGAGATCAAATGGGGTTTTTCGAAGAAAGATTAGTGAATATTGTATTCACAAGATTCGATCAAAGGACAATATTTTTGAACTAAGGTTTCAACACAAAAGACTTGTGGAAATTCGTTTCACAATATTATGATATCATATATGGTGATATGTGAGGTATTATAATCATACACTATTTTAAATAAAGTGTGGTCTGTCAGAATCTATTTTAGAATCTCTTAATATGTTCGAAACATTATAGTCGATGTTCACTTTAGAAAATAGATATTTCTCTCAACAAGAATTCGTGTGATCGACAATAGTGTCGAAATGTATATGATTATACGATAATTCGGAATATACATGAATAGTTCTTTGTAGATAGCTCGCATTGGATGAGAGTGTATTCCAAAACCAAATAGAAACAATACTTGGTTTTTTGTCTATGTAATTCCGAGGAAAATATGATTTTTCGAATTATGGTTTATGAATTGGAATTAGAAGCTTGAAATAATGTGTCAGACCTATATTCATAAAAGTAGAATATTGGAAGATGTTCCAAAGGGTATATGTCTACAAATGAAAATTTGGTGATTAAGAGTGAGGGAGACTAGAAAATTGTTTTCTGCTTGCAATTCTCTTCATAAAGATCGTAATATTTTCATGAAAGAAGCTTCTGGATAAAGTGTTGTTATATTTCATATTGTTGTCAGGTCACAACATAATATTAAGTGTTTCAGATCTTGTTGACAGATCAAGGTGCACTTTATGAATACAAAGAAAGTTGAGAAAATATCGGAATACGAACAAAGGTTGTTTTAGCCTGAAAATCCAAGTTACATTTGAAAGGATTAAAATAGTAATTGTTGCTACAATTCTTATTAGAGGAATAAGTTTTTTTAATCATCATATAAAGTGTTATATGAGAAATGTGACTATAAGAAAGACGTGGAAGCATGTTTTGTCAAGAAATGTGTCTTGGACAAGATCAAATTTGTTGACTACATTTATGTAGACATGCTTGAAGTCTGAGGGATTTGTATTAATGTAATACTGTAGTTTGTATTGAATTCGAATTGATAATAGATCATTGATTTTGGTTTGACCAAAATGTCGATTTTAAGTGGGAGTCAAAGTTAGTTCACTCAGGTAGAATATGTGAGGGGCATATTTTTGAGTGGGAGATCGTGTTCTCAAATGTGTGGAGACATATTTTGAGTGGGAGCTCGTGTTCTCAAATGTGTGGAGACATATTTTGAGTGGGAGCCGAATTCATATTGTGTAAATGACACATTGTAAAATTGTACCAGTAGAATAGATGAGAAGGATGAAGTTGTGAAACTATTTGAAAGTTAGTGTCTATTTGGAATAGAACGGAAATTTTAAATAGTTAGTCAAGTTGTTTTGGATTATATTTGAGGAGTCACAATAGAATCAAAATGATGGTTCTTGGAAATCCAATTGATCATTAAGAGTAATGATACAAGGTAGTAATGGTTGTATGACATGTTGGTCTATTATGTAATATTAGACATCATACAGAAACCATATTATCTGCTCGATGAAATCTAACCGATGTTCTTAGAAGAAGAACAATTATAAAAGTAAATTTAGAATTTACTAGAAGTAGAAGTGCATTAGTTATTAGATTGACATTGGAATGTCCAGTTTTCTACATAGGTGTGAAAGTATGTAATATCGCGAGTTTGTAATTGTTACAAGGGGCTCTATATGACTGAGTGTGTTTTTAAGGCAGTTATCTGGTTAGCATAATCAGAGTGAGCGCTGGGAAACAGAAGTCTCACTTATTTACGGTATTTGCATATATGTTGTTGGATAACATGGTGGTATCAAGCAAGTTGATATCAATGAATCACAAAAGTACGTGCAATTATGTATTGTACAGATTGCCAGAGTAACACTCTTCCACAAGCAAGCATTATCAAATGACACTTATTTGATAAGGGGTTTTGATGAAGTAAAATACAGCTAGTTTATTTGTACTCTAGTGCAAGAAGAAGACTGAAAGAGATATGCCCTAGAGGCAAATAAATAAGTAGTATTTATTGCATTATCTCATAAGTTTATAATAGGTTTGTGTATTATGCTATAACTGTATTAATAAGAACTATTAATACACGTGTGATACATAGACAACCAGGTCCCTAGTAAATCTCTATATGAACTAGTCCATTGGGCAACAGTTGATCGAGATTCCTGATTAAGGACAATGACGTCGGTTGACAATGGGGTCATCTTATTTGTTGAATAAGGTGATGGACATACGCAAAGTATTGCAATAAGATCGTATTACGATGTTTGTCATTTGCAATAAAATAGAATATGAAAGTTTATTCCTTAGACCGTGAGACCGTACTTATTGATGCTTCGTAAGTGTGCTTTGAGAGCATCAAACGTTGTGTCTATAGCATAACAATAACGGTGTCCATCTTGGGTATCCCGAAAGAGCATCGAGACGTAAGGATCAAGAGCGTGATTTGTTCATTTTTGTAATGGAAAGATACTCTGGGCCCACTCGGTGAGATTACATCTATATAGCTGCGCAGCTTATGACTAGGCCATGTAGATGTAATATCACAGACGAGTTAATAACCTTTGTCGGTAACGAGATACAACAAAGACATCGGATGTCTACGATCATATCTCGGACAAGGTAGTATCGTAGAAAGAAAGTGAATGAATATCATATTTATGGTTCACAGGGGCCATCATCTACATCCAGGTATCCATAAGGTGATGTACATAAGCAAAGTATTGCAATAAGATCGTATTACGATGTTTGTCATTTGCAATAGATGAGTAATATGATAGCTTATTCCTTAGACCGTGAGACCGTACTTATCGCTACTTCGTAGGGGTACTTTGAGAGCATCAAACGTTGTGTCTTATATAGCATGACAATAACGGTGTCCATCTTGGGTATCCCGAAAGAGTGTTGAGACGTAAGGATCAAGAGCGGGATTTGTTCATTCTAGTAATGGAAAGATACTCTGGGCCCACTCGGTGAGATTGCATCTATATAGCTGTGCAGCTTATGACTAGGTCATGGAGATGTAATATCACATACGAGTTAATAACCTTTGTCGGTAACGAGATACAACAAGGATATCGGATGTTTACGATCATATCTCGGACAAGGTAGTATCGCAGAAACAAAGGGAATGAATATCAAATTTATGGTTCAATGACGATATTCGTAGAATCCACAGGGGCCATCATATACATCCAGGTATCCCTGACGGTCATTGGTGAGCGGAGTGTCTCGACCATGTCTGGAGTGTTCTCGAACCGTAGCGTAACAAACTTAAGGTCTTAGCGACACCAGGAGATAGGGTCTGGAATAATATAGGATTTTGTTGGAGAGAGAGAAATGATCCGGAAAGAGTTCCGGTGGTCCGGAAGGAGTTCCAGGAAGGTCTGGAATAGTTTCAGGGATGTCCAAAAGTTGTTCGGGTGGTCCGGAAAATGTTTCGAAGTCACGGGATGTTAAATTATATATAAATATATTAATTATGAATTAATTATATTTTATATTAATTTAATTATTAATTAAAAAGGGAGAAAAAGGGGGAACCCCACTTAATGGGCCAAGAGGGGCCCATGTGGGGGCCGAACCATCATGGGGTGGGGCCCATGGCCACCACGCACCATGCATGGTGCGGCCAGCCACCCCCTCCCTCTCATTTAGTCTCACATGGGGGAGGCAAGGTGTTTGCACACCCTCTGCCCCATTTATATAGCAAGGCATATTAATGTGATTAATTCACAGAAAAATAGAATTAATTGTATAACAGGCCTGCCGAGTTGCTTCTCCGCCCGTTTTGCCCCCTCTCTCCACCTAAGCTATACCGCCGGGCGCCGTTGCCCTGCGGGATTCCAGATAAATTCTACCCCTACGATTTCAGCTGGATCTGAATGACCGGGGGTTGTTGTTTAGCTCTGTATGTTTGCGAGTGATCGGAGGCGTCTCTCTTGAGGAGCCTGGGTGACGTCGTCTCGCCCACCTGCAGCCGCTGCGCCTCCTCCCCCTGCCGCCGGCGCACCCCCCCCCCCCCCCCCCCCCCCCCCCCCGCCGGCGCCACACCATCTTCCACCTTACGCCCGTCGACGCAGGTCATCGTCGACACCCCGGCGTCATCGTCGACGTCTTCGCGGCAAGTTCTCTGCGACCTCGAGGTCGGCTACGTACGACTTCATTGCCAACGCTTGTGCGGGAGCGTAATCCCCGCTATCGGTCTACATGGAGGTAATGTAACCCGTTCCACCACCGTTATCACATGTACTAGATAGATAGATCCTGTCTAGTTAGGGTTTCATATGCTAGAAAAATTGTTGTTTTCTGCACCGCAACCCCTTCACTTGTTTCTTGAGCAAAAACCATTTATAGCACTTCTATATAATTTTCACAAATTTTCATGATTCTACTATAAATATGAATTTAAATGTGGAGATTATTTTTTTTTAAAGACCGTACACGTGGTAATTGTCTAAACTCTCGATGATGTGCACATAGATATGGCATGCGCTCTCGATATACTTATGACTTGCCAAGATGAACTGTGATAGAAACAAGTTTGGTCAAAGTTTTCTCTATCAAACAAGTTTGGTCAAAAGTTTTCTCTATCAAATTATTATCTTCTTATTCGCAAATTTATTTTTATTTTTTTCTGCCCGTAACCCCAACACTAATATACTCCTATGGTGTAATTGTAGGATGATCCTACAACTTTCCAGTTTTGTTCTTCATCCCTTCATCTTTCTAGTCGCTTTCATATTTTTAGAATTTAGATCTTGATCTTGCGCTATGGGATGACACTGAGGGCGACTCTGATAGTCTGATGCCGCCTTCGAGCCCCGAGTTATGAGGTGACGTATCTGCTTCAACCGACGTGTACGGCGGCCAGGGCGAAGAAGGTGTGTCACGTGTACAAGGACTCATTTGCATGAGTGTAATATATTGTCAATAATGATGGAAAGACCGTTGTAACCTTGCATTTTGCAAAGTCAAACAAAAATGTAGTCTAACCCGAATGTGGTAGTTGACTCAGCTAGTAACTCATATCACGAACATCGACGCGCATGCCGTCCTTGCTAACGACACCAACGAAGTTCTGTCTTCTGGTGATCGACCTCGGCAAGCTCCTTATCGTTGAGACAGTGGAAGAGGACGTAGTGAAGCTCAAGTTTGCATCGTGAGGAGTGGGGCTACTTTCAGACACGTGTCACCGATCCATAGTCGAGCTTCTGATGGTCAGAAAGAATAAATGTTTGTCGATAGCCTTGAATATCTCATGGACACTACTCAAACGCAGCTACTCTTCTTTCTCTTCCACTAGTCATATTGGGAGTAACATAGGTAGTATCATATATGCCACGTATGCAAAAAGATGATGTGACACTGCAATTAATAATGAAAGAGAGTATAGTGGTATCATAAGTAGATACCGTAACATAACGCATTTCGAGACAAGTTGAGTCTACAACCTTATTAATGTAACACTATATGATACCACAAATATGTTACTCCCCATAGTTGAAGTAGTAACAAAGACTAGTATCATATGCATGATACTAGTATATGATACTCCCCACTATGACTAGTCTTCAATCTTCATCAAACCATTACTTGCTTCCTGAAGCTGTGCCTTGAGAGTTTCCACCAACGCCACTTTTTTCATACGAAGTTTTCGTATAAAGGATAACTCGTCGGCGGAGAGGTGTTACCACACCTTCTTGAGACTGAATTTTAAGCTTCAATTCAGTCGCAACACGATTTTCTGGTTCAATCGCCTGCTGGAGCTCATTACGATTCGCTTCTAGCTTGTTTGAAAGACTTACAAGCGCAACTAATATGCCATGAACTTTCGCCACCTCAGGGATATACAGTGGCAGAATTTTAGCTGTTATCTCAAAAAAACTGCACCGACCGGACTCGCCAAGTGTGTTTTGCGTCCGGGCCATCAAGAACTTTCTTGACAACAATGTTTGTGCCATTCAGAAACGTGTGCTTGATGAAAAGATGGTCTATCTGCAGATTCTGGGGGGGGGGGGGGGGGGGGGGGACATGCCCCTGAAATATATAACATTTGTATTGGTGTTGGAAAATCATATGTTGACTATGTATATAGCTATTTTGTACACTGCTATTTTAGATCACCTATTGGTGATGCTTTAATCTAAGAAGAGTTGAATAGCGTTTACGAACTCGAAAATGATGTCTTAATACTAGCCACGTTGTGACACCGATTCAAGGATATATTGTTTGGTTCTATATCGAACCGAATCAAACGCAACTACTCTTTTTTCTCTTCAACCTTTAAAACCATTACTTGCTTCCTGAAGCTGCGCCTTGAGAGTTTCCACCAACGCCACTTTTTCCATACAAAGTTCTCCTACAGAGGATAACTCGTCAGCGGTAGCTGCGACCACACCTTCTTGAGACTGAATTTTGAGCTTCAATTTAGTCGTAACACGATTATCTTGTTCAGTCGCTTGCTGGAGCTCATTACGATTTGCTTCTAGCTTGTTTGAATGAGTTATCAGCGCAACTAATATGCCATGAACTTCCGCCGTCCATTTTAGATGTCCTCTCAAGAAAATTGGGCCGATCGGAGTCGCCAAGTGAGTTTACATCCAGACCCTCAAGAACTTTCTTGACAATAATGTCCATGGCATTCAGAAACGTGTCCTTGATGAAAATATGGTCCATTTGCACATTATGTGTGTGTGTGTGGGTGTGTGTGTGGGGGGGGGGGGGGGGCATGCCCTCTGTACATGTACAGAAATATATAACATTCCTATTGGTGTTGGACTCTTTCGGTAATGGGGGGGGGGGACATGCCCTCTATGTACAGAAATATATAACATTCCTATTGGTGTTGGACTCTTTCGGTAATGTAAGATTATATTTTGAATATGTATATTTTACATTAAGCTATTTTTTACACTGCTATTTACATCACCTATTGGAGATGCTTTAATCTAAGAAGAGTTGAATAGCGTGTACAAACTCGGAAAAGATGTCTTAAGACCAGCCACGTTGTGGCACCGATTCAAAGATATACTACAAGTTCTATCATCTTTAAAAATGCATATCGATTTAAGGGAGGGGGGACTGGGGCACAAGTCCCCTATATACTAAGTATATTAGATTTCTATTAATTGGAGTTCGGCCCTTTTTGTGATGTAAGAATGGCGTATTTGATTATGTATATTTTACATCACCCTATTTTTGGACTGCTAGTTTACATCACCTATTGGATTGGATACGCTCTAATCTAAGTGCTGAATAGCGCGTGGAATTTGTTTTTATTGTTTAGCGCCGTACCTACCAGACATAATTAACCCGGTAGGCGTGATGTCGAATTTTACAAAATCCTATATATCCAAAAGATTAATAGAAGATCAAGCATTTTATTTAGACACATGTTTCGCATGGGAGGCAAACTTTCAATACAAAACTACTACTCCCTTCGTTCAAAAAAGAATATCTCAAGTTAGTCTACTTACGTGTATCTATATATACATGTTTTAGTGTATATAGATACATGTAAATTTAAACAAACTTGTGACACCTTTTATAAACGGAGGAGTACTTGAAGCATCCATTCGCCCACGACGTACGCTAGCGTACATACAAAACATTTGCTACCTACAGCTGTCAAGCCGTCTTCATGCATGAAAGAAGAAACGTACACGAGGGAAAGAAAGCGAGACAAGTTCCACGCATCAGAATCCTGGGACGAGCATGGTGGAGAACCATATGACGAGGTCATCGGCTAGCTGCTCGCCGCCGCCGCCGGCGTGCTTCGCGGCCATTGGCCTGCTATTACCGTCGGCGACGACGTGCACCCGGCATAGCGGGCACGTGCGCTTGCACATCGCGAGCCACCGGTCGACGCAGTCCCGGTGGAACGCGTGCCGGCACGGCTGCAGCCGCCGCGTGGCCTCGCCGGCGCGGATCCTCGACAGGCACACGCAGCACTCCACGCCGCCGCCGCCGTCGCCGCCCTCCAGCCGCTTCGCCTCCGACGGTATCTTGATGCACATCATCTTGGAGATGTAGGAGAGGAGGTAGCTCATGGCCGGCCGGTGCGTGAAGAACAGCAGCTGCAGTGCAGGATTAAGGAGCTGATGGTGTACGTTGGGTAGAGGAGGATATGTCATATGTAATATGAGGAGCAGTTGCTGTCTTAAGGTGGTCAGGGGTCAGGTGGTGTGAGGAGCGCTTTGTTGGTGATGGTAGTTGGCGGGTTGCTACTATGTATCCAAGTGTGTTGAGAGATCCCCGTTGGAAGGTTCACCTACACTTCAGCTTTATTTAGCACCACCAAACACTGGACAAAGAAGGTGATTTGTGCACACAAAACATGGACGTATGTTCACGGCAAGGAACATGTCCTTCTCTGGGAAGAGAAAAATATGTTCAGGGAGCAACATTAGCTAATGTGTTCACTTCCATTGCATGGTCCACACCTTCCTTTCCTAGACACAAATCCGGATTTCGTAGTTGGAAAACATGAAAAATCCACAAAAATCACCGGTACGTCCAAAGTTCGTGGAACAAGTGGAGTGAGCTATATAGCTCACCGTTTGCAAAAAAAAAAAAACAGGGAAGGGCTATCTTCCATCTGCGTCGGCATCCAACGGTTCAAAAAAAAAAGGAAGGGCCTTGAACACCCAAAAACCTATTGGTATTAGCAAACAAAGTTCAATAAAAAGTTCATTGCTACTTATTGTAGATCACAGAGTAACAAAAGTACACGAAGGTTAAAGAAGTGCTGGGAAGCTGCAGATCAGCCTCACTATCCTCATACTTTGTCCAGCAGCAGTATCAGCATCAGGAGCACTTACAACAAGCTCAGGAGTTCTCATCATCAATCTTAGCTCCAAACCTCCAGTCTTCAGCTTTTTACCACCTTCTCCATTGTAAATCCATACCAACTATCAAGTAAGTCATAAAGGAATATATAGTAAAGATGATCACAACAGCTAACACCACCACATAATACTCAAAAGATATTTTGTTTCTAATAGTCCACATTGCCCAGCAAATAACCGACAACGAACATGTAAAACTTGTCTGAACCAGGCAAGAACCTATAAATCCAAGAAAAACATTGCCACAAGAACCTACTGCGGGGAAATTTCAAGAGTAGCCCCAAAAGTTCCCCAAACAACTTTAACAGAACTGTAAATGTTCAGCAGTTTCAACAGAAAGAAAAGGGAAAACAACAAGGTAATTAACAAGAACCCACATATGTCATTTTTTTAACATTCACATATGTCATTTATGCGCAGGTCCTATCTATTATATACTAAAGGTAAAATGAGTTAGTTTTTAGAGGCACCACGTTAAGCCACATAGGCTATAAATATATAATCTGTTTATTTTTATTCCGATGTTTGAGATTAAAAGATGAATAAGTTACGTAGAATATTAATTAGGTACAAACAAGTCGTTTTCAACACGTATCAAATAACGTCCGTTCCATTATTTTATCTATCTACTAAAATCGGTAGTCTGCTTAAAGATTTGAGAATACGGGCAGATTTTAGTTGAGATTTTTACCACGATGGTGTCCAGGCTGGATACATCTAAGTTGATGAAGTCCACGTAAAAAAAAAAGAGGAAAGTTAACCTTGTACCGGTAAGCCTGATCGGTATTAAATGATCGTTTGATGAAAGCACACAAAAACAAAAGTGTCGGGGGGCTGCCCCCCGGGTAGGGGCAGATCCCGGTATAATTCAATAAGACGTCAACAGTACCTGACCTTTGGCGAGAGTAAGGGACACCTCCTGCTGTGCTGAAAGGGCAGCTTGACCCTTGAGCACTGGTAGAGGACAGAGTGTCGTCTGGCAGGCGCAAGGGTCAGGCCTTACAGCTATAAATAGACATCCCCGGCCCTCACATTTGCAGCACGAGCATGAGCGGATGGTTCCTCTAAGAACTAGCTTCTCGAAGATGTCTTTGCTGGTAAGCTAAGACATCTTCGGGAGGCTAGGCCTAGAATTGCTCATCCTGAGATGGGGTCGGGCATATCCGGAAAGGATCCCGGACCTGAGACACCGAGAAGGTTCCCGGGTGATGGCGTACTCGGTTTTACCGAGTAGGTAGTCCGGGTACGTGCTAACCGGGATGTATGTGTCGATCTTGGTCTTATGCAGAAGAGGTTCTCGATGGCAACCGAGGAGGTATCCGGCGAGAGGGATCCCGGTAGGCCGTCAACGGTCTAGAGCAGGCTTTCCCGTCTGTCGCGGGGGGAAGTACCATACCGCCTGACACGGAAGCATGGTCACCTCCCGCCTGACACGGGAGCGCGTCAGCCGGTACGACAACGGTACGACAAGACCTGACATGCCTAGCCCGGCAATCCGGAAAAGGCTATCCGGGATGGGCAGAGACATGTCCTGTCTCTGACAAGGGGACAATGATGATGCAGGACGGCGCCTGCCATCCTTAACGTGATGATGACGCAGGGGCTACACCGGATAGCCCGGCGACTAGGTCGCACTAGCCGGTGACGACATCCCGGCTAGGCCTGTCCGGTGGGGCCAAGCCAAGTTAGGGTTTCCGGCCCTCCCGGCCGGAACTCTATAAAAGGCGCCATAACTGCTCCTGAGGCAGAGAGAGACCAACTTCAGTGCCAAAGCTATAGTTGCCTTTACTCTTAGAGCATTCACCCCTCCTCACCTTGAGTTCACCTAGTTCTTTGTACTTCCTTCTTTGACAGATCTTGTAGCAAGTTGTAGTCCTTATACCACCAGTATATAGAGAAGAAGGGCAGGAGTAGGGGTGTTACCTCCTCACGAGGGCCCTGAACCTGGGTATATCGTGTGTGTGTTTGGCGCCTTCGTGCATTTGTTTGTGTTTGTTAGATCTTCCCCGTTGCACTTCGTTCTTATTTAGAGTTCTTGGGAGATCCCGGTTTTACCGGGATCCTCCCCGTGTGAGTTCTTCAACTCGCTATCCCTCCCCGGATCCACCAACGTCCATCGGCCCCACAAATTAGCCATCCTATGGCATCTGCCGTGACACCACCACGACAGTTGGCGCCCACCGTGGGGCAGACAGTGGCGTTGGCTGGTACACACATCCGGACGGGCTCCCCAGTTCGTTTCGACGTTCGGGTTCTCACTGGCCTGGTCGTAAGGCTAGGGGAGATGGACTTCGTCGCTGACAACGCCGGTTGTTTCTGGAACAAACCGTTCCCGGGGAACGGCTGTCTTATCGACTTCGGTGGTTTCACCACCTACGTGGCCACCGAGGTCGTCTGTCGCTATCCGGACGTGGTCCTGGAGGCTGAGGACCCTCCCATGCTCTGCGCAGCTCGGGGTCTGCGTACCGATCGCTCCCCGAGTTCCGTCGCAGTAATGATGGTCGGAACCACCGAGGAGGAATACCAGGATGCTGATGGCGATACCGACGGCGTCCTTCGCCTGGCCAAACCCCCGCAGAAAAGACCTGCGGCCCGCGATGGTGATCCGCAGCCGTCCCAGCCGCGACGCCGTCCGGATCCCCTCTCGGGTCTAGTAGCCAAGTTAACAATACCTGTGGTTGCCGGAGCGGATACTCAGGCCACTTCGGCTGAGTTGGATGAGCAGCGGAAGTTGCTTCTCGCTGAGGCAAAGGAGATCGCCGAGCTCCGTCGCGAGCTCAGCGTTAGCCTCCGGGAGTACAACGCTGCTCACGGATTCACCAAGATAGACTCCCGGGAGAAGCGCATTGCAGATCTGCGCAAGAAGGGAAGGATGGTGAATGAGGAGTTGGCTGGTGGAGCCACCGCTAGCAACACCGGAAGTCGGATCTCTGCGGGGAAGCCGGTGTACAGCTCGCCGGCAAAGACCCTTAGGGCCGCCGAAGCCGCCATGGCCGAGTTGTGGGGCTATCCGGGGAAGCTCTGCGCAAGCAACAGGAGAGGGTCAACGAGCTGGTGGTTGAAGCCAACCGGCAGAACCAGGCCTTCAAGAAGAAGAACCCCGGGGCAGGGTCCCAAGTGCACTCGGCCAGACCCAATAGCCGGATGTCGGATGGAGAGGCCTCTTCCCCGCATCCGAGTAGAAGCAAGAGCAAGAGCAAGAGCCGGAGCCGGAGTAGAGGTTCCGGGAGGAACAAGCAGCTGCAAACCTATGACCCGGCATTCGCCGGTATCCAGCAGGCAGGGCAAGCCGGACAGAACAACCCGGGACAGGCGGAAAGTACCCGTGGGGATGGTAACCTGGGTCTGAGAAACAATAACCCGGTTGGTCGTGGTAATCCACCCCGGAATCCTCCCCATGTACAGGGAAACCCGCAGCGGGAAATCATCTCCGCCCCCCGTCAAGCCGCGATCCCCGTGCAGGGTAGGCTCAACGATGGCAACTCGGGGATGCACCAGCTCGAGTATCAACCAGACGAGAACCCCTTGGGATCTCGGATAGGAGCAAGACAGCTGAACCCGGCAGATGCAAGGTTCCGGCTGGACCGGATTCACCAGTCCGAGATGATGGAAGATCAAGGACCTCCGGGACCTGCTTGCTTTGGACCTCGGATCATGCGGGAACCTCCTGTTCGGAACTTCCAGCTCAACAGGGGTGCCAAGACCTATGACGGCAGCAAGAAGCCGGAGGACTGGCTGACCGACTATGTAACTGCAGTAAACATAGCCGGTGGAAACAGACGTTGGGCGGTACGTTATATACCGCAGATGCTGGAAGGACCAGCCCGGATCTAGTTGAACAACCTAAGGGCTGGCAGCATAGACTGTTGGTTAGATTTTGAGGAAGCATTCATCAGCAACTTCACCAGCACGTACAAGAGGCCCAACAGACCTCAGCAGCTCGCCATCTGTCGGCAGAGGAGCAATGAGACAGACCGGGAGTACCTTACCCGGTGGAGCAATATTCGCAACTCTTGCGAAGGAGTGGTGGAAGCACAAGCCATTTCCTGGTTTGCGCAGGGATGCCGGCATGGCTCCATGCTGTGGCAGAAGCTGCAAAGAAAGATGCCAACGACTTTGGCAGAAACCATGCGCATCGCCGATACCTATACGCTCGGAGATCCCATGCAACCCCTGGTGGATGTCGGAGACTCCAACAGGAGGAATGCGGGACCTCAGCGTTCAGGACCGAGCAGGAGCCATGATCGCCAGGAGTTCGGCCACAAGAGGAATAATCCCGAGTACCACCATGCAGCGCAGCATGTCGCAGCGGTAACCCGGGAGCATGAAGCAGGCCCCCGGGAACAGGAGGATGCCGGCAATAGCCAGCGGCAAAAGACAAGTGGCCCAACTTGGGGTCAAAGTCTGGAGGTGCAGAAGACCTGGGTGGAGCAGAAGAAGCCCCTGACGTACGAGGAGATGCTGAATAAGCCATGCTGCTACCACACTCTGGAGGCCAACAAGCCCGCAAACCACTCTACCCGGCAATGCAGCTGGTATCAGCGCACGTTGCAGGAGGGCAGCGCGGGAGGTATTCGGCCGAATGCTCCGGCATCTCGGCCCAATATTCCGAGACCCCCTCCTCCGACATCAGGGGCCAACAATGTCAGACTTCCCCCTCCTCCGAGAGGACCACCACCTCGCCCAGTAAACGTGGTGCATACCCGGAACGACAACGGCAACCAAGCCGGACAGCAGCAGGGTAACTACCGGGAGGCGCATCAGAGCTATGTGGTCTTCGTGACCGAGCCTACGGACCGAAAGAGTGTCCGGCAGCGTGCCCTAGAGGTAAATGCTGTGATCCCGGCGGTGCCCAAATTCTTGCATTGGTCCGAGATGGAGATCACCTGGAGCCGAAAGGATCACCCCCGGGTTATGCCCAAGCCGGGAGCGTATGCCTTGGTGGTGGACCCAACTTTTGTCGGACCAAACCTCAACGTCCGCTTCAGCCGGGTTCTGATTGACAATGGCAGTGCCATTAACATCATGTACAAGGACACTATGCTGAAGCTGGGAGTGTCCATGAACACCCTGCTACCCACTGAGACAACCTTCCATGGCATTGTGCCCGGGGTCTCTTGCTTGCCCATGGGAAAAATCTGGGTTGAGGTGCTGTTCGGAACTCGGGAGAACTGTCGAACCGAGAGTTTGGAGTTCGAGGTCGTGGACCTCGAGAGCCCATACCATGCACTAATCGGCAGACCGGCCCTCGCCAAGTTCATGATCTCAACGCACAGAGGCTACCTCAAGATGAAGATGCCGGGACCCAACGGCATAATCACCATCTCGGGGGACCACAAGCGATCCATGGAGTGTGCCTCGGCGGGGTCGTGCTTAGCTGAGTCCCTGGTAATCGCGGAAGAGAAGAAGAGGATCCAGCAGGTGGTGGCTATGGCCAAGACCTCCCAACTCGGGATGCCCGGGATGGTGAACCCGGAGCAGGGTGCACCATTTCAACCTCCCAAGGAGACCAAGAAGGTGTCCGTGGACCCCAGCAACCCGGAGCGCCAAGTTATCATTGGCAGCAACCTGGACAGCAAATAGGAAGGCGAGCTCGTCGACTTCCTCCGTGAGAATCGGGATGCCTTTGCGTGGTCGAGTGACGATCTGCAAGGCGTCCCGAGGGAGTTGGCTGAGCACTCTCTGTTTGTTCGACCGGATGCGAAGCCGGTGAAGCAACCAACCAGGCGCCTCTCGGATGAGAGAAGAGCTGCTGTCATGGAGCACCTAGCTATACTGCTGGCCGCCGGATTCATCATGGAGGTGCTACACCCGGATTGGATTTCGAATCCGGTCCTGGTAGAGAAGAAGAAAGATGATCCCCTCCTGCTTAAGGTGTGGCGCATGTGCATCGACTTCACCAACCTCAACAAGGCATGCCCGAAAGACCCCTTTCCGCTGCCCCGAATAGATCAAGTGATAGACTCCACTGCCGGGAGTGAGCTTTTAACTTTTCTAGATGCTTATTCTGGTTTCCACCAGATACCTTTGAATCCGGATGATCAATTAAAAACCGCTTTTATTACCCCGTATGGGGCTTATTGCTATCGTGTTATGACTTTCGGATTGAGGAATGCTGGTGCTACATACCAGAGATGCATGCAGAAATGCTTGCATGACCAGATAGGCCGGAATGCCGAGGTCTATGTCGATGACATAGTCATAAAAACAAAGGAAAAAGCCTCACTAATAGATGATCTGAGGGAAACATTCAAGAACCTGAGAAGATTCCGGATGAGGTTGAATCCGGATAAGTGCACATTTGGTGTTCCGACAGGGAAGCTACTCGGTTTCCTCATTTCAAGCCGGGGAATCGAGGTCAACCCGGGTAAAATTCGTGCTATTGAGAGCATGAAGTTGCCTGTGCGTCTCAAAGATGTGCAGAAATTTACCGGGTGTCTGGCATCCCTAAGTCGGTTTGTGAGCCGACTCGGGGAGAAGGCCTTGCCTCTGTACCAGCTGATGAAGAAGAGCAGGACATTTGTTTGGACCCCGCAGGCGGATGCGGCGTTCAATGATTTGAAGAGAATGCTCTCAACAGCACCAGTGTTGGCATCCCCATTGCCCAAGGAACCTATGCTGTTATATATCGCCGCAACCAACCGGGTGGTCAGTGTGGCGATGGTGGTAGAAAGGGAAGAAGGGGGCAAACTGATACAGAGGCCGGTGTATTACCTCAGTGAGGTGATCTCGGAATCCAAGCAGAACTACCCGCACTACCAGAAGATGGCGTATGGGGTATACATGGCAGTAACCAAGCTCAAGCACTACTTTCAGGAACACCCGATCACAGTGGTATGCGAAGCTCCTCTCGCCGAGATCATCGGTTGCAAGGATGCTAGCGGCCGAGTAGCTAAATGGGCCATCCAGTTGTCGCCATACGCTCCGGCGTATGAGAGACGAGATGCCATCAAGTCGCAGGCGCTGCCGGACTTTTTGGTAGACTGGGCCGAGATGCAGTATGAACCTCCCATGCCGGATTACAGTTTCTGGAGGATGCATTTCGATGGCTCAAAAGCTAAGATCGGATTGGGTGCCGGAGTGGTTCTCACCTCCCCGAAACAAGATGTACTGAAGTATGTGCTGCAGATCCATTTTCGGGCATCCAATAATGTCGCGGAGTATGAGGCTTTGGTTCACGGATTGAACGTCGCCAAGGAAATCGATATCCGCCGAATAGAGTGTTTCGGGGACTCTGACCTCGTGGTGCAACAAGTGTCGGGAAATTGGGATGCCCTTGATGCAAACATGGCCTTGTACAGATTTCACGTGCAAAAAATTTCCGGATTTTTTGAGGGGTGTGAGTTCAAGCACATACCAAGAGGAGAAAACGAGGCAGCAGATGTCTTGTCCAAACTAGGGTCATCCCGGGATGCCATCCCACCCGGGATCGCCCTGGAGCATTTGAGGAAGCCATCTATACAGCCATCACCCGAGTCAGATTCTATCTTCATCCCCAAAGAGCCCGGTTCAGAGACAGTACCCATGGAAGTAGATGTCGGGATCATAACATCGAACCCGGGGACTGCCTCCCAGTGCTCAGAGAGGCAAAGACAGATGATGATAGAGGTGATGTCGGCAGAACCAATGGACATAGACGCTCCCGCGTTCCCGGTGCGACCTGTCCCGGGATGGGCACAGCCCATTATGGTGTACATCTTGGAAGGAACCCTCCGGAAAATGAAGTAGAAGCCCGGCAGATACTGCGAAGATCAAAAGCATACACTGTCATCAACCAAGAGCTGTACAAGAGAAGTGTCACCGAGGTACTCCAAAGATGTGTGGAACCGGCAGAAGGGCAAGAAATGCTCCTGGAAATACACCAGGGAGAGTGTGGACATCATGCATCATCCCGGGCCCTGGTGGCAAAGGTGTTCCGGCACGGGTTCTACTGGCCCACTGCATTGCAGCAGGCAGAAGATATCGTCCGGAAATGTGGAGGATGCCAGAGATTTGCTCACCGGATACACATGCCGGCGTCAGCACTAAAAACAATCCCCATCACTTGGCCATTTGCAGTATGGTGTTTGGATATGGTTGGACAATTCAAACCGGCAAGGGGTAACATGACACATATACTGGTGATGGTGGACAAGTTCACTAAGTGGATAGAGGTCAAGCCAATCCGGAAGTGCGATGGACACACCGCTGTGCAATTCCTGAAAGACATCATCTTGAGATACGGATACCCACACAGCATTATCACAGATAATGGAACAAACTTTGCTGTGGGGGAATTCGCTCGATTTTGTGCTGAGAAGGGAATCCGGCTGGATGTAGCATCAGTCGCACATCCGGAAGCAAATGGGCAAGTCGAAAGGGCAAACGCCTTAGTCTTGGCTGGTATCAAAGCTCGCTTGACCGAACCATTGTTGAGAACTCCGGGATGCTGGATAGAGGAGTTGTCGGCGGTGCTATGGGGTCTCCGGACCACTCCGAATAGATCTACCGGGTACACGCCGTTCTTCATGGTATACGGTGCTGAAGCAGTACTCCCGACCGACATACAATATGACTCCCCGAGAGTGACAATGTTCACCGAGACCGAGGCAAAGGAGGCCCGAGAAGATAATGTGGACTTACTCGAAGAGGCAAGAGAATTAGCACTATCTCGGTCGGCAATTTATCAGCAAAATCTTCGACGATATCATAGCCGGAAAGTACACCCGAGGGTGTTCCGAGAGGGAGATCTGGTGCTGAGGCTCATCCAACGCACGGCCGGAATGCATAAGCTGTCACCTCCATGGGAGGGACCGTTTGTGATAAGCAGGGCATTGCACAATGATTCTTATTACCTTGTAGATGCACAGGAGGCTAGGAAAGGTGTAATGGACAAATCCGGTGAGGAAACCAAGCGTCCATGGAATGTAGCTCTACTTCGCCCCTTTTACACGTAAAGGGGTCAGTGTATGTTATATTTCAATTCTCAGTATTAATGAAAGTAAGGCACCCCGGGAGGAACCCGGGGACTGCCTGGTTACGTGCTTATTTTGTTGTTATTTTTTTTCAAGTTCATTTACTATCTTGTACCGGCATCCCGGGAAGGAACCCGGGGACTGCCGGATAGTTCTCTTTATTATGTGCATGCCGGGAAAGTTCCAAATCCGATTCTCAAAGTCAAAGTAATGTATGTCATGTGAAATCATCTTGTGACTCGACTGACGAACGCCGAAATGGTAGTCAAGAGCAAAGAGAGGGAAGGTGGGGAACACGAAAATGGTCTCGGGGACTTGGAGCAGGAATTTATCCGGCATGCCTGTTTTTACTTAGTTGCTTTTTATGTCGGGAATTCGGTTAGTAGGAACTCGAATTGTTTTAAGTAGTGTATGCCGTATGTGGAGTTTTGTGACTCGACTGTCGAACGCCGAAATGGTAGACAAGAGCAGAAACTACCTAAGTACGGTAAACGTGAAAGGCAATTCGAAAACTAAAAGCTGAGTACATTGACATAAATTGTTCGGGTAAATAGTTCACGATGAAGCAGAATTAAGTTAAGTGTACGATACATGTTGCACCCGGCATCCCGGGGATTTAACGAATTTGCTGCTAAGTGTTTTAAGCAGTGGGGGACGTAGGCTTCTCGGCGGCGACTTCCGGAGCAGCGACCTCGGGAGCGACGACCTCGGGAGCAGCAGCACCGGCAGCAGCAGGAATGGCTTCACCTTCAACATCGGCAGCACCACTCGGGGCGTCGGGGTGCACCTCGCTCTCGGTGGCCTCGGGTATCGGAGAAGATGTTGCAGCCCGGGGAGTCACCTTCTCGGGCGCGGCACCGGAAGCAGCGTCATCTTCCTCCGGGATCTCGTCTTCCCCATCACCGGAAGCGGCATCATCCTCTTCAGAGTCCGCATAGTCTGACTCAGACTCGGAGGAAATGAGGCTAGCGGTGAAGGCCCGGATGTTGGACCACTTGGCGATGCGGTGCGCCACCCCTTGCCGCTGTTGGACCTTCTCCGGATCAGTGATCCATGGCGACACCGTCCGCAGGCGCTGAATCACCTCCAGGTCAAGACCTTCGTACCAGCTAAGTACTTGGGTCAAGACCTGGTCGGCACCAGCCCGCGCGCCGGAACGCTTCCACGCGTGAAGGCGGCTACCGGCACCCCGGAGTGCTAACGAGAGCTGTGGAATCGAGAGAGTCGCGCGGACACTGGGCCACAGTACGCCGTGGACATGGACGGCGGCGCTGAGAAGCTCCGTCCCGATAGACCGGAGAGGTACTATCCGGGCCTTCAGGGCGGTGAGGTGATCCTCAATGTCCCAGGCGTCCGAGATGGGACCCTTCCCGGCCGCGCTTCTCGCGTGCGGCGGCAACGGCTTTGGAGGCAGCTTCACGGGAATGCTCGAATTCTCCTTTAAAAAGAAGAGCTGTCAAAACGACTAAGTCACAAGAAAAACAACAGCAGATCAAGTAGCAGGAGAGAAAGGTTGTCGGATTACTAACTGTTGAGATCCCGGTTCAGCACAGTGAGCTCGGCGAGCCAAGTGTCGGAACGCGACCGAAGAAGACCCAGCTCGGCCTCGGCGTTATCCGCGCGTGCCATTGACTGGTCCAGGGTCTCCTTCTGCTTCTTGCTCGCCTCGACAAAGCCCTTCTTCATCTCCGACATGGTAGCCTGGGCCTTGGCGAGTTCGTCGTTGAGGCGCGCGATCTCGGCCTGCGCGCTACCAAGGGCAGCCTTCTGGTCCACCGAGACCTGGCGCGCGGCATCCCGTTCTTCCCGGAGGCGCTCTTCGCACTTCTTCACCTGACCGAGTTCAGAGAGAACCCGGTTGAAGATGTTGCGGCGTTGTTGGCTACACTCCTAGTAGCAAGACAAAGAAGGCAAAATCAGTATGGAAAAAGAAATAAGGAGTCCGGTTGGGAGGATCTCGGGGACTCAGTGTCCGAGTCCTAATTTTTCTCTAAGATTGGAACCTAGTGATCTGCTATTCGGTGGAATCTAGACCACTAGGCACCAATCTCGGGGACTAGTGGTGATGGAGCAATTTTTTAACCAACCTATCCGGTTGGGAAGGTCTCGGGGACTCGGTGTCCGAGTCCTAATTTTTCTCTAAGATTGGAGCCTAGTAATCTGCTATTCGGTGGAATCTAGACCACTAAGCACCAATCTCGGGGACTAGTGGTGATGGAGAACAACTGTATTTTGGGCGTAAGAAGAAAAATTTACCTCGCTTACTCGGGTGACGTCCAGCGCGGCCACCTGGAGAGCGTGCAGGGCTTGGGCGCTGCGGCTCGGGCCTGCAGCGTGCAAGTCCCCTGCAGTCTCGGAAGCATCGGCGGCAAGCCAGGCCTTGTTGAAGTCATCAACAATCCGGATGCCGGAGCTGCCGGCAGCGCAGGTGGCAGCGATGTCCCGAGATCCTGAAGATGCAAAGGAGCTGACCGTTGCTCGTAACATCCGCAAAGCGGCAGTAGGGATCTCGGCGGGAGGTGGTGGTAACGATGAGAACTTACCCGGGCGCGGTACCAGCTCCTGGGAAGAGGATGTCGGAGCAGCTGCGGGCGGGGCAGAGGATGTTTTCTGCCCAGAAGTCTTGCCACGAGACTTGGAAATTTGCCCGACTGGCCGGGAGGAGGCCGTAGGCTGTTTCTCCGGGATGGCCTTGGGCGCGGCTGGCCGAGAGGCTCCACCTGGCGCAGGTTGCCGGCGTGGGCTAGCGATCTCTGCCTCCAGTCCGGGAACCCGGCGCGGGCTATCCGGAAGAACGATCTCTCCCGAAGTGGTCGTGGCAGGCACCTCGATCTCGTCGATCACCGGGGGTGCATCCGAGGTCGCGACGCTTGCCGGTGCGGCACCGGAGGCGGCGACTTCGCTTCCTCCAGCAGAAGGGCGAAGAGGTGAAGAGACCCGAGCCGGGCTGGGAGTTCCAGTGCCCGGAGGAGGAGGAATAGCAGGTGTCGGGAGCTCGAGCGCATCACTGAAAGAAAATGTCTTAGTAAAAGTTGTGGAGAAAGCAAAGTCAAATTACTTGAGGCAGGGAAAGCGTACCCGGAGTCCACAAGGGGAGGACCCCTTTGCCGGCGCCGAGGAGGTTTCTCGGTTGTCTGCTTGCCCGGTTTGCCCTTCTTGGGGGGGTTGCCGGAATTGTCGGCCCCCTCGGTCTCGGAAACCGCGCGCTTCCGGCTCTCGGCGCGTTTGGTCCCGGTTGTCGGTTTTGGAACCACTGCTGGGGCCCAATTCAGAGGGAGAGCGTCAATAACGTCAAGGATCTGGCAGTCAGCCTCGTCCTCGTCATCCGAAGAAAGGAAAACTGCCTCTGAAGTCAAAGGATTACCCGGTGCCTTAACGAAAGGGATGGCGAGATGGTCTTCGCCGTCGGGATCCTCTCTCGGCATCACGTCCGGTTGCGGGAAGTCCGGCGCGTAAGTATCGTTCACGTGGACGGCGTCTTCTTCGTGTTGACGCTCGAACAACTGCGCAAACAAATTAGGCCGTGTCGGTGTCCAGGTGAACGCATGAACGAAGGCGAAGGCACGAAAGACTGATATAAGCACCTGGTCACATGGTTTTTTCCGGGATCCCCCAGTGACCCCCAAGAGTAGTCCTCCGTCATCTCCGTCCGGGCAATGGCTCGGACACGACGGACGACCCCGGCGTAAGTTAGCCCGAAGAAACTGGTCCTAGTGGGATCAAAGTTCCCGGACATGTGGCATATTTTGTGCACTCGGTGTTGGAGGGGGCAGACCCGGCGGACGATGAAGCAGCGCAGGAGATCGTCCCCGGTCATTTTCTGGGTTAGCACGCGCAGAACGTCATGCATGCAGCTAATCTCTTCAGTATCCGGAAGATACTTCCAATGACTGAATTCGCGCGGAGGACCCATGATGAATTCCGGGAGGTTGATAAAGTCCGGGTTTGAGGATCCCGGACCTTCTCCCAAGGGTTCCCGGTTCTTCACGTAGAAGAAGCTGCGCTGCCATTTCCGGCAGGACTCTAGTCCCCTGACAATGGGGAATCCGGAGTCCGCGCGAGGGATGACGGTGGCCGCTCCGCAGTCGACCAAGTCCTTAACCTTCTGATCCGGGTTGGGGATGGCTTGTCGGCGAAGGATAAAATACTTGGCCCAGAGATCCACAAAGGGCCATATGCCAAGGTACGCCTCCGCGTAACTGGCGAAGACAGAAAGCATCATAATGGCGTTGGCGGGAAGGTGATGAGGTTGCACGGCGTATGTGTCGAGGAAGTCGCGGAAGAATGTACTGGCCGGAAGCCCGAATCCGCGCTCGAAGTGTGATAGGAATACCACAACTTCCCCGGGTTGAGGTTCCGGCGCAATCTCCTCTCCCGGGAGACGGCTCTCGACTTGCGGGGGAATCCGGTGAGTCCGATACAGCCAGTCCAGATCGGACTGTGTCGTCTCGGACCCGTCCCAGCACCCCCGGGCACGCTCTTCACCCATCTCGGAGAAGTACGCGGGAGTATTCGGGCTACTCTGCAGATGCAGTGGCAGTTAGTCGGAGTCAGTCTATCTGGAAACGAGGATGTCGGGGCATAAACTGCTAAAAACTACCGGATTCATGGGAGCAAGATCTACCGTGGGTCATATAATCAACACTAAAGGGCGGAAAAATGGATCGCGCTAAGTGCAAACCCGGCATGGATATGGGTAACTAATCTACATCCTAGCGGCACGGTGGTTCTTCACCGTGCACCTCGTGCGCACCGCCCGTGTGTGGTCACCGGCGGCGGCGCAACCGTGCTCGTACTAGGGCACGGCCGGACTCGAGCGGTTAAACTACCGAGGAAATGCATCGAGGTGGAGAGGAAAAACTCACCGGTGGACGAGGAGATCGGCGACGTGCGAGGGCGACGGCGGGGCGTGAACTCCGGCGAGCGGCGAGCGGGATGGCGTACGGGCGACGGGAGCAGCGGCGACGACGAACTCGAGACGGTGGAGAAGAGGAAGTGTGGAGACGAAGAGGTGAAGAAGACCGTTCCGGTCCCCTATTTATGGGGGGGATTCCGGAGCGGTTTCCATTCTTCCCGCCCACGATCTCCACGATCGTGGGTGGGATCTGTTTTGTGCCTCGAGCCACGTGGCGCTATCCGGAGCGCTCGATCCGGCCACACCGAGGGCCACACGGCCCCAACGGTTCGATCCCGGATCGAGTGCGGCTCCCCGGCGCGGGAACCCAAATCGACACCGCGCGTGCGCAGAGGCACTCGAGTGCGCCTCTGCGCAGACGGGACGTCGGGTGGGCCCAGGCTTGCTGTCTTGAATTCATCAGGAGATCAACGGTCAAGATCTCCTGAGATGATATTACCCGGTCGCAGGCTTCGCCTCCCGGTTAAGATCATCTCGGAGAGAAAATATCGGAAAGAGCTGATCTCGGCATGGAATACAAGGATGGCCTCACCAGTTCTCGGAGGAGGGTTTATTATTAAAGCTGATCCCGCACATCGTCCGGGGTCGCTATGCAGCACCAGCTTCGGGGACTAGTGTCGGGGGGCTGCCCCCCGGGTAGGGGCAGATCCCGGTATAATTCAATAAGACGTCAACAGTACCTGACCTTTGGCGAGAGCAAGGGACACCTCCTGCTGTGCTGAAAGGGCAGCTTGACCCTTGAGCACTGGTAGAGGACAGAGTGTCGTAGGGTCAGGCCTTACAGCTATAAATAGACATCCCCGGCCCTCACATTTGCAGCACGAGCATGAGCGGATGGTTCCTCTAAGAACTAGCTTCTCGAAGATGTCTTTGCTGGTAAGCTAAGACATCTTCGGGAGGCTAGGCCTAGAATTGCTCATCCTGAGATGGGGTCGGGCATATCCGGAAAGGATCCCGGACCTGGGACACCGAGAAGGTTCCCGGGTGATGGCGTACTCGGTTTTACCGAGTAGGTAGTCCGGGTACGTGCTAACCGGGATGTATGTGTCGATCTTGGTCTTATGCAGAAGAGGTTCTCGATGGCAACCGAGGAGGTATCCGGCGAGAGGGATCCCGGTAGGCCGTCAACGGTCTAGAGCAGGCTTTCCCGTCTGTCGCGGGGGGAAGTACCATACCGCCTGACACGGAAGCATGGTCACCTCCCGCCTGGCACGGAAGCATGGTCACCTCCCGCCTGACACGGGAGCGCGTCAGCCGGTACGACAACGGTACGACAAGAGCTGACATGCCTAGCCCGGCAATCCGGAAAAGGCTATCCGGGATGGGCAGAGACATGTCCTGTTTCTGACAAGGGGACAATGATGATGCAGGACGGCGCCTGCCGTCCTTAACGTGATGATGACGCAGGGGCTACACCGGATAGCCCGGCGACTAGGTCGCACTAGCCGGTGACGACATCCCGGCTAGGCCTGTCCGGTGGGGCCAAGCCAAGTTAGGGTTTCCGGCCCTCCCGGCCGGAACTCTATAAAAGGCGCCATAACTGCTCCTGAGGCAGAGAGAGACCAACTTCAGTGCCAAAGCTATAGTTGCCTTTACTCTTAGAGCATTCACCCCTCCTCACCTTGAGTTCACCTAGTTCTTTGTACTTCCTTCTTTGACAGATCTTGTAGCAAGTTGTAGTCCTTATACCACCAGTATATAGAGAAGAAGGGCAGGAGTAGGGGTGTTACCTCCTCACGAGGGCCCTGAACCTGGGTATATCGTGTGTGTGTTTGGCGCCTTCGTGCATTTGTTTGTGTTTGTTAGATCTTCCCCGTTGCACTTCGTTCTTATTTAGAGTTCTTGGGAGATCCCGGTTTTACCGGGATCCTCCCCGTGTGAGTTCTTCAACTCGCTATCCCTCCCCGGATCCACCAACGTCCATCGGCCCCACAAATTAGCCATCCTATGGCATCTGCCGTGACACCACCACGACAAAAAGAACAAAGCAGATCGGATCGGTACGATGAGCGCTAAGGCATGCATGCACATGTCAGGAACGCCACGTAAAAAAAACATTGTGGCGCCACATACGTGATACTCCCTTCATTCTGTAATATAAGGGTGTATAAGTTTTTTATATAAGGTTTTTGTATGAATATTAAACGTTAGCTGGTTGGTTACTTGTGGTGGAACTAGCTCACACAGGTTCAAGTTCTAAACTTGACATGGGTGCTCACGCTTTGCTGGATTTTTTAGGATTTATCCGGCGCTATGCTTTCAGTGGTAGGTGACGTGCCCGTCAACAGCGAGGCGCCTGTAGTGACTTCGTCAACCTCAAGATCTGTCGGACCAGTCTCTCGGAGGTGCTCATAGGGGTAGGGTTTACGTGCGTATGTTCATAGGGGTGTATGTACGTGTGTATTTGTGAGCGTCTACGTCTGTACTGTGTTTGTCAAAAAAGAATTTAAGACGTCATTTTTTTTACATGCGGTGGATTTGTTTTCTTCTGATAAAATTCGAGAGAGGAATCAAAATAGTCATAAATTGAAAATAATTGCTCAAATCGCTCCGTTCCAAATTGTGGCTCATTTTATGTTGAATAAAATTTTCTATAAATCTTAATGCACCTTATAATTTATTTATTTTCTCAAAATCTTAGACACCTTATATTATAAAACTGAGGGGGTTTCATTCTGGATATTGGAGGCTTCCGCTACTGCAAAAATTATTTTGAAATCCCAAAACATTATGAACCATAATTTCACGTATATCTCTCAACATTTTATGTGTGCATGTCAAGTTTCCTGGATAACCGACCTTTTTTGTGGCATGTATAAAAAAGGTTAAAAGAAAGTTTCGTGAAACACATTTTTAGCACCGAAATTTTGACACAAAAGAAATCGGTTTTTCGTGAGATGACTTTATTAGCATCTATAATGACGACATATACACGAGAATTGTTTTGTCCAAATTTTGTTAAGTCTCACATAACGTTTAATATGCATTTAAAGCCATCTACATATTGTTTTTTCCATTGAAATGTCACCCGCGATTTACACTATATACGGTAATATATGTAATTCAGTACATATATTAAAAAAATATGAAACAATCTTACGATTCTAAAAAAATACAAGGGACAATTACTTCAAAGAGTATATTAGAACAACACAAAGGCTTTAAGAACATATAGTTTGCCAAAAAAAATGTATTATTTTGCCATCGATAATTTCATTGCAAATATAAGGTGCTTACGACTTACGTATATCACAAGGTGCAAAAAGAAGATGGTTAAAATTATCTACAACAAATATCTTTAACAATATTATAAGTCACTATTGACGTTGTAAATGAAAGGCATACAAAATGTGCATGGATCTGAGCATAACTTTAGATGGTCCTCAGAGGTTTTTAGTTGTGCCTCGGATGGTTATTTGGATATCAGATTTTGATAGTATCTCCGTAATATAAAAAATATTAGTGGTTTCATACTATATGATCCTAATCCATATCATGCACAGTTGACAAGTAATTTGTTCATATAATTGTATCAGTATAGCAAGTGAGATACTTGGGCCACATGATATCCTCTTCCGGGTAAATTGTTAACCCCGAATGTCATTAAGTAAGCTTACATATCACAAGTATTGGAAAATCAGGAACACTAGGAAGGAAGTAAAAGTAAATCGGAATGACATAATTCTATGTTACCAAATGGTGACATGGAATTATTTAAATGTCGGAATTAATGTTGGGCAACAAGTCAAATATGTGATAGAAATATTTTCCAATAGGTATTAGTTTACTGAAATAAAAACCGTGGACATGTTTAATATGGTAAAGATTATGCCCTTGCAAATTTTGTAGTGTTCACATAAATAATTGTTATCCAAAACATCACAATAGTTTATTAGTTATTACATCACTAGCCTGTGGACTTGCAAGTCTTAATATTATTTACATCACAATAATTGTGACCCAAAACATCAAAGTAATAATTCAGCAAAATTAAAATCAACCATATAAAAAGTGATATTATTTCAAAACATAACATAATCTAGACCTTTCTATGGTGAATGAATTTTACATGATGTAATTAATCAAATCCAGATTTCATGATGTAGTTAAATACACTATCATATGTTTGATCGTTTGTAACTTTTAATATTTTAAGCAGTAAAATGATATCATTTTGAAATCAGTATGATTAACGTCTTTAGAACCGTTTTCGAATACATTGAGTGGCCTTGAGACGACGCTCTCGCAAAACTTAGTATAGTTAACGTTTCTAAAATCATTTTCAGACACATTGAGTGGGCTTAAGATGATGCCCTCGCATTTGCGAGGGCCACCTTGTTAGTTGGGGTCATATATTCATATCATAAGATGTCATCGATGCAGATGCTAAATAGATCAGACATAGGGATAAGGAGTGGTATACAAAAAATAAAGTTAAGATTTTAAGTCGGCGGAGCCAATCTCACATTTCTAACAGGATTTTCTTCGCCTTTACATGAGAGTCTGTCTTTGGTAGAGGTTAACGGCGAGTCCCTTTGGTCGGGACTCTCTTTGCTAGGGGTTGACATTTCTTTGATTAACCTGTTTTGTTTTTTGCCCTTAACACAAATTTTGTTTCTATCCTACCGATGAAAACTGCAGAAATATTGCCAACCATTAAAGAATGTTTATCTGAATATGGTTCAGCATGTTTGCTGGCATCTCCAGCAAGTGCAGATTACAGACTGGCACACCTAATTATAAGAAACATTTTTTTCCTATTTTTAAGGAGACATGGAGGGGAAAAAACACATCTTCTAACTTGGCACCAAATACCAGTGAACCCTCTAATCTGACGGCAAAAAACAAGAACCACGTACGAACTCTACAGATCGATCGAGGATCAATCAGTCCACGGAAGTCACTCACGCCTCGCACACAACGCCCTCGTCGGCGGCATCAGCCCTCGTCAAAGCCGCCGGTGGTTCTTGTACCAGCAACTGCAAGCTAGCTGGCCGGCGACGCCGCCCTTTTCTAGGTCGTCAACACGCTAGCAATCAACAATACTGTTGCCACGACTCCTGCTAAAGGAGTCATGTAAGGAGCGAATACAAATTTGGCGTCAGAACGGAAGGAGCTCCACCAGATTAGGTGTGCGGTGTGTCGGTCCGTTCGATGCATTGGACGGCCGATCTTTGAAGTACTGTATGCGGTACTGTAGGACTACAACTGCAGAGGAGCCGATTTTTGATATGGTCAGAGATGTGTAGGAAGCTATTTTTTTGTTAAGTTTGTCTTTGGTATTAATATCCAGTTAAATCTACCAAAATAGGTGTAGTTATTCTACTTCACAGAAATCTACCAAGTTTGTCTTTGGTATTATGTGAAGCTAGGTATTTTGAGCTGCTCCTTCAAAGAAGTTCGCTACTTTTTGAAGTACGCTGGCAGAGATAAAGATGACGAGAACACATGAAAGCAGGTTTTCCCAGTTATAAATGGAAGAGAGAAGAATGTCGTCAAATATTTGTAGCGGTAAGTATAGGCTCTTGTATTGTTTTATGGTTAACAATGATATTTTCCTAAATCGTACTGCATTTTCTTCGACTTTTTGCTTTGAACAGATAGTGCAAAACTTTCAAGAAAAGAGGATGGCGAGAAATTGCTCATGATAGAAGAGAGTACACGATGAACAGGCGAAAAGGATGAAAAAGCGGTGGGTTGAATCATACAAGCTGGTGTTGCGGCACTCGATGTGCTCATTCCCCATTCTGGCACAGTTGGACTGTAACAAAACTGATCCGAAATTCAACCAAAATAGAATGGCGTGCTATAACAAAAAAACTGTGTACCTTAATATTGACACTTTATTTTTCTCATTAAAATGATTATTTATTTCAGTTAGAGGTTGGGTGGAGATTTCAGTCAACCTTGAAGCACACCAGGACTCTCTTACCCATGTGTACATCTATATTGTACTTGGTGTTTATAAGGTAAAGACTCTTCAGCTTATAAAATTATTAGGTCCTAGTTAAAGAAAAAATTCACAAAATGGAAAACCGAGTTCCTATTAATTAAGAAAACGGTATATCAATTCCACTTATTAGGGCGCCACTCCTAGAATAAGTCCAAGCAACGGCACTAATAGTACTATGTAGGAAAATAAAGGGCCCAAACCACACCAAGCACACACAAGCTGAAGTAAGAAAACACAAGCACGCACACTGCACACACACACCCTGTGAAGCATATAGCATCAAAACTTCACAAGTACACCATCTCACATCTTGAATGCAACCTCGACATGCATTCGTCTTCGCCGGTCACGCCACCCAACTTGCATGCTAGTGCATGACGTACACATTGTACTCAATGATGGCGTCGCGGGTCTTCAAGTCGAACAAGTTGGTCCGGGCCTCCGCGTACCCCCGGGCGAAGCGGAAGGCGCCCGTGCCGCCGATGATGGGCATCTCACGGACGGGGGCGAGCATGCAGTTACGGCCAAGCACGGTGAGCGAGCTGCCATTGTAGGTCCCCGCGTTAAACACAAGGTTCATGACCTGCAGCAAGCACAACCCCCCGGACTGGTCCGTCCCCATGTATAGGCCCTGGGCCTGGCCCACGGCCGCCGATCCGGGCTTTGGGCCCTCCGTCAGCGGGTCGTCCATCACCATCACTAGCCCGAACATGGTCTGCGCGGACGGGTCTAGCGGGCCCGTCAGCTTCCTCGCCGACGGCTTGCGGCCGGTGGACGTGTCGTGGAAGTAGAAGTGGAGGTGCGTGGGAGCGTGAGGATCGGGTGCACCGCGGCCCAAGCCCATGGCACCATGGCGTACCTGGGCCTCGCTCGCCCCTGCGAGCCCCATGAAGAGCACAAGAAGCATCGCCCCTACCTTCGCCATTTTTTAGCTGAGTAATGTGTGTGTAGTAGATGCTTGCGTGAGTGTGAGTGTGTGTGTGTGTGTGTGTGTGTGAGCCGTGCTGTTTGGAGTGTCGCTCACGAGCTATTTATAGGCACGGAGAGAGTAGGGAAAACCGGTGCCGTTCACGGTGGGCTGCAGTAGTACGTAGTAGGTAAAATGCGCAATAATGCTTTGCTTGGCAATAGGTACCCGGCGAGCACAATGCATGGTCATCATGCATGCTGCTTGTGGCTTCTGGATCTGGACGAGTGTTTTCAGTGGAGGGATCACTTATTACTGTTGTCCGTTGCAAGTGTCAACTATGGGGTAAAAATTAATCAGCATATTTCGGACGTGCTATTGTGCCACCTTCCACGCTAATGGTTTGCAGACGGGGGTGTACCATACTATCATCGACATTGCCGGACAAGGCAGGGCTAGTCCAGGCTTATGTTCCTACGTAGAGGGATCCCAAAAAACGAGAAAAATCACCTCTAAGATGTTACCTCATGCATGCATAGATCATTATTAATTTATTATTTACATTGGATCAATCGAAACTCTCCTGCTTCATAGACAAGCTACGGTGCAGAATGTTGGGCGTCACAGCCTTTGTGCAGCTTGCCTTCCACGCTGGGTATAAGCAGAACTCAAAAGCGCTCACGCGCGCGTGCCTGAGCGGCTGCGATCGATGCAACTCGCCCCGCATCATGCATCTGTCGTGCTTGCAGCCTTTGCACAGATGCACTACGAACAGTACCACTAGCTAGTGTCTCCAATCCCAATACTTATGGCTCCCGTTCGAACATCAGAAATACTGGTAAAGCTTGAGAGAGTGTTCCTGTACATAGGATTGTGCGGCTATTGTTGCCGAGGGTAAATGCAAAGTAACCCAAAAACTTGTGTGTCGAGGCCCTCTCGTAGCCACGATGTGTTGAGGATTCTAGACATTGCGAAATTCTCCTGTGCATTCTTGTGCCTACGGTGGCCTTGGATCGCTTGAAGGACCCTAATATGGCTTGGGAAACTCTTGACAACCCATGTAATAGCTAGGGAGGATATGGATCTGTTTTTCTCGTCGAGGAAGATCATGGTGGGTGACGGAGTATTGACAAAGTTTGGCATGCGCCTTGGCTGCAAAGGTGCGATCCAAAAGGTATTGCCCCATCCATTTTTTCTTACACCACAATGCATGATTGGATCGCGAAGTTTACTCCATGCATGGACCGACGTGGGGCAGTGGAGGACAAATGGACAATGCAGATGAACGGTGTAAGGATATATGATTTCGTTTCGTCGGTGACGATCGAGTTAACTATGGGGGGAAACTATTAGTAGTTGAAATCCAACATATTTTAGATGTGCTACTCTGCCACCTTCTACACTTTTTGTTTGCTTGCAAACGGAGCATTTGATAATCTGTAATAAAAGATAAATAGTAGGAGTAGATGCTTAGAAGATCCCATAGGCCGGCAATAATGGAGAGATTAATTCCACTGATTAGATCGATGATGGTTAGACATGCATGGAGCGTTATCATGGTGGATATGTGATGGTATACTCTATTCTGATTCATACAAGACGTACGTCCCCCAAATATGAGATGCATGTAACAAACAGAGAAGCTACGGTGCAGAATGCTGGCCTTCACAGCCTTTGTGCTGTGGATCGATCGATTCCTGTGGTGGTTTTGGCTTCTAAGCCTGGTTAAACTCCTGCTCCATGATGTTGCTGCCTTGCCAGGTTAAGCTCCTGCTCCATGCGTGCCAGCTTCATCGGGCTCGACGGTAAGCAATGGGCAAAAGCAAGCTAAGATGGTACTGTAGTAATTTTTTGAAGATCTGACAGAGAGCCACAATGAGATCATAATTTAACCATCAGATGCGTAAGATCTTGCGTAGCCGACTCTTGTGAGCAGCCTTCTTGTTCGACGCAAGTAGGGACGGAGCCAGGATCAAAACACAAAGGGGGCCAGTGCATATGAAACAGCTTGGAGGGGGCTAGATGAGTAATTTTAGCTAAATATGGAATCAAATATGCAAATTTACAGGGGGGTTTTCGAAAAAAATCCACCATGGAGGGGGCCATGGCCCCAGCCAGCCCCCCCCCCCCCCCCCCCCCCGGCTCCGTCCCTGGACGCAAGCCTTCTTTGGATGTAGACGACCAAATCAAAACAAAGTGATTGGGTTAAGAGGTCCTCAATAAGGCATCCGCCGTGTCTGGCTGGATAGCTGGCTACGCAGACAGCCGTATATGAAAGTTTTGTCACCCCAGCACTTTGTATGGGTAGGAGGGAGTAGGTTATTGGTAGGAGCGAGGCTCGTACACTGGCTGGTTAGCTCACCTCCTCATGTGCAACACTTTCACAAGTGAGTATGCGAACAAGGAATATGGGATCATTGTGTCCTACTTCCTACATGGTTCTTAAAGCTACTCCATTCAACACTAATTGCTTCTACAAGTCATCCCACACAATAAATAGGAACAGATGGACTAGAAACAACATAGTTTTCTCACAACTATAAGGATCTCTCCGCTTATCATGACCATCGATTTTTGCATCCAGCGAACAATATTATTCCTACTAATTAATGTATTGATAAAAAAGGTTTATGCGTTATTCAATTTCTTGATTAATGTATCTATAGAAATTTCTCGTTAGTGCTATTTTTTGGATAAATTCAGAAATTATATATAATGCATTGATAATTTATGTATGTGTCGTAAAGGAAAATGATGCTCATGATAAGCTGTGAAGATTCTTATGGTTGCCGAGTAGCATTTTCTGAGTAGAAGCCACCACTTTACAAAATAGGAAATCAAATTTGTATTAACGAAAAAAAGGTGTACATCACATTCACTCAAGACCATTTATTTTTGCCGGAATTAACCCAAGCGAGGACACTGGCACTAATACATGTAGGAAAAGTAAAGGCCCAAATCACGAAGCACACACAAGTTTAAGTAAGCAACAACAAAAATCAAAGGAAACATTTGGTCTGACTTAATCAAACCTTGACATGCCCGCCACCCACTTGCGTGCTAATGCTTGACGTACACGTCGAACTGGACAATGGCGTTGCCGGTCTTCAAGTCGAACAAGTTGGTCCGGGCTTGCATGTACCCCTGAGCGAAGCGGAAGGCGCCCGTGCCGCCGATGATGGGCATCTCACGAACGGTGTTGAGCAGGCAGTTGCGGCCAAGCACGGTGAGCGAGCTGCCATTGAAGGCCCCCGCGGTGAGCACAAGGTTCATGACCTGCAACAAGCACGCCATCGACTGGTCTGCCCCCATGTAAATGCCCTGAGCCCGACCCACAACAGTCGATCCTGGCTTCGGTCCCTCTGTCAGCGGGTCGTCCATCACGATCACCAGCCCGAACATGGTCTGTGAGGTCGGGTCTAGCGGGGGCCTTAGCTTCATAGCCGTCGGCTTGGGGCCGCTCGATGTGTCGTGGAAGTAGAACTGGAGGTGTGTGGGAGCATGCGGATCGGCTTCCCGGCTATGCTGCATTTGGTCCTCGCTCGCTGCTGCCAGCGCCATGAAGAGCACAAGAAGCATCGCCGCTCCCTTGGCCATTTTTCGAGGTAATAAGTGATGTGTGTAGAAGCTTGCGTGAGTGTGTGTGAGCTGTGCTCTATGGAGTGAAGCTCACGGGCTTTTTATAGGCAGGAGAGGTGAAAAAAATGGAGCCACGTGGTAGAGAGGACTACTTTGGATTGCGAAGTTTGCTCCATGTCAGGCTGGGCATATTTCCCGATCCCGAATCCTAAATCCAAAATTTACGTTCCCGATCCAGAAATTCCCGAACCCGACAATCCCGAACGTATTCTCGGGAAGCTGTTTTGAATTCCCGAATTTGTAGTGTTAAATCCCGAATATCCCGTTTATCCCGAAAAGATAAAAAATCTCAAAAGGCATAGGTGAGATGCTAGTGTTTTTCATCTCAAACGAAGCATATGTATGTGATGTTCGGTGAAATTTATGACTAGACCATGTCTTTTCCCTCTAATAACCCAACAAGTCGGCAACAACCCTATTCTCTCAGCCATACCCATCCCTACTCGGCTAACAAGTCTAAACTCATGTACATTAAAGTCTAAATTTCGGGAAATCCGGGATCAACGCTGCTATACATCCGACGTTTTCCGTCTGATCCGTGTACGACAGAAAGCCAAGGCCATACGATGCATCAGAGGAGCAAAAGCAAGCCGAACGATTCGTTTGTCGGACGGAAGTCGTACGAGAATTGTCATACACAGAGCAAATTTGATTCGGGATTTCCTGATCCCGATCCCGAATTTCCCGAATCCCAAATTGGCGGGAATCAAATTTTCTCATGTTAAATCGAGAGTCAATTTATGATTCCCGAACTTGTTATTTCCCGAATTTCCCGTCCCGAAATTTTGAGAAATCCCGAACGCCCACGCTGAGCTCCATGCATGGACTGAAAGTGCTGTTGTAGGTAAAATAGTGAGCACAATGCAGATGAACAGTGCATGGATATGATTTTAATCGTCGGTTACGAGTTAACTATGAGGGAAAACTATTAGTAGTTGGAATCAACATATTTTAGACATGCTACTGCGCCACCTTCTACACTTTTGGTTTGCTTGCAAATGGGGCATTTAATCATTTGTAGAAGATAAATAGTAGGAGTAGATGCTAAGAAGATCCCACGCAGATAGGCCGGAAAGAATGGAGAGATTAGACATGCATGTAGCGTTATCATGGTGCATGTGATGTATGCTCTATTCTGATTCATAGAAGATCGTACGTCCCCAAATACATGCATGCTAATGCTTGACGACCACGTCGAACTGGACAATGGCGTTGCCGGCCGGTCTTCAAGTCGAACAAGTTGGTCTGGGGGCCTGCTTGTACCCCTGAGCAAAGCGGAAGGCGCCCGTGGTGAAATTTCATAAAAATAACCCTTTGAGTAAAGTGTAGTAAAAAATAACTCATTTTCAAAACTATTTTGAAATCTAACCCTTTTTGGTAGCGCCCGGCGCTACCCTCTGTGTGGTAGCGCCACAGCCTCCGTCGTTACCCTCGTGCCAGCGTGGCAACGCGGGCCCCGTGTGGAAACGGCTAAGTCTGGGAGGGTAGCGCCATGCCCCTCGACGCTACCCTTAAGAGGGTAGCTCCAAGCCCCATGACGCTACCCTCCCAGACTTAGCCGTTTTCGACGTGCTCGGAGGGTAGCGCCATGGGGCTTGGAGCTACCCTCTTAAGGGTAGCGCCGAGGGGCATGGCGCTACCCTCCGAAGGGTAGCGCCGAAGGGCTTGTTGCCACGCTGGCACGAGGGTAGCGACGGAGGCTGTGGCGTTACCACACAGAGGGTAGCGCCGCATCGTTGGACGCTACCAAAAAAGGTTAGATTTCAAAATAATTTTAAAAAAAGGTTATTTTTTACTAAACTTTGTCCAAAGGGTTATTTTTGTGAAATTTCACGCGCACGTGCCACCGATAATAGGCATCTCACGGACGCAGGCAGTTGCGGCGAAGCACGGTGAGCGAGCTGCCATTGAAGGGCCCCGTGGTGAGTACAAGGTTCATGACCTGCAACAAGCACGCCTTCGACCAGTCTGCCCCCCATGTAAATGCCCTGAGCCCGACCCACAACAGTCGATCCTGGTTTCGGTCCCTCTGTCAGCGGGTCGTCCATCACGATCACCAGCCCGAACATGGTCTGTGAGGTCAGGTCTAGCGGGGCCCTTAGCTTCATAGCCGTCGGATTGGGACCGCTCCGATGTGTCGTGGAAGTAGAACTGGAGGTGTGTGGGAGCCTGAGGATCGGCTTCTTGGCTATGCCCACGGGCCAAGCCCATCGGCCCATGCTGCATTTGGTCCTCGCTCGCTGCTGCCAGCACCATGAAGAGCAAGAGAAGCATCGCCGCACCCTTGGCCATTTTTCGAGCTAATAAGTAATGTATGTAGAAGATTGCGTAAGTGTATGGGTGAAAATGGTACGGATTATTTTTGACCGACCGATCAACCGGAGGTACGCGGGACAAATATGGATTCGGTTGGATAGTTGACGGATATGGTCACGGATACGGATAGTAATCCACAGATACAGAAAAAGATATGGTTTTACTAATATCCGTCCGTATTTAAAGATATACCATATTTCACGGTTATATCTGACAATTATCCGGTGAAATATCCGGCAACTAATACCTCGAACATCATATGACCGAGTTTTAGACAAGATGAAACTTATGTACTTACATAAGTCCGCCCAAATCTTGTCAAGGCACTATCATGTTTGTGAATCACATTTGTTGGAGACGCCTTTAGGCCATAATAAGTAAAACTTAAGTAGCCACCTGGAAAGATAAGTATGATTTACTAGAACATTCTTGGTCACAATATATAAATTTAATTTGTAGTAAGTTGGTTGATAGTATTTGATATATGTTAGTCCTATGTTCAGTACGACATCCGACAAAATGTTTATCCGCAACCGAACCATATTCGCCTTGTATTCGATCCATATTCGTAACCGACATGATCCGATTCCGTATTTGTATCCGCACACTATCCGCTCTGACTCCGTACCTGAAAAAAATATGGTTATAAACATGGTTTCACTACTATTTAACCTATCCGTTCCGTTTTCACTCATATGTAAGTGTGTGTGAGCTGTGCTCTATAGAGTGAAGCTCACGAGCTTTTTATAGGCACGGAGAGGTGAAAAAAAAACAGGTGCCACGTGGTGGAGGACTATTGTGGATTGCGAAGTTTGCTCCATGGACTGAAAGTGCTGTAGTAGGTAAAATAGTGACCACAATGCAGATGAACAGTGCATGGATGTGATTTTAATCGTCGGTTACGAGTTAACTATGAGTGACGTGGGCACGATGATGCTACCTGGGCCGCGCCAAGGATGGAAAGGTCCACAGGAGGCCCACGCGGGGTACCATGTAACCTAGTCCAAGTCGGTTAGGAAGCATAACCTGCCATATCTGTAGATGCCATCGGCACCAACCACCCGAGACCTGGCTGCCTATAAAGCCAGGAGGGTTGCCCGTCCCAGAGGACACGCTCATAACCACCACGACAAACCCTAGCGAGATCGCAATCTCGCCATTGTAATCGCTACTCGCATCAATAATCAGACAAGCAGGAGTAGGGTGTTATCCTCCGGGAGCCTGAACCTGGGTAAAACCTTGCTTGTCAGCCGTCGTGATCACCTTGCACTCATCTCTCTCCCCATCAATCAACCCGGGGTGCACAACCCTGGGACTTATCGAGTTAACACCTCTTCAATTGGCGTCGTCTGTGGGAATCCAAACAAGTGCTAGGATCATGGTCGCGCCGGCTCCATCCGCAATGAAGATCGGCGCATCCGCCATCAGGGAGTCGATCCGATTCGGCTCCTTCGAGTACGTCATCCACTCGCCAGCTCATCAATCGGTGTACGCCGATCTGGACAAAGGTATACACATCACCTTTGGCTCCATATTCTGCTGCATCGATAGTCGTGGCATACTCAGGTCTACGACTATTGCGCTACGCGCGACGGCGTCACCAAAATCGCCGACCATCGCGCCCGCCGGACCCGCTGAGATCACATCTGCCGCACCCGCGGAGATCGCGACCGCCGGACCCGCTGAGATCACATCTGCCGCACCCGCGGAGATCGCGACCGCCGGACCCGCGAAGATCGCATCTGCCGCACCCGCGGAGATCGCGACCACCGGACCCGCAAAGATCGCATCTGCCGCACCCGCGGAGATCGCGACCGCCGGACCCGCTAAGATCGCATCTGCCGCACCCGCGGAGATCGCGACCGCCGAACCCGCGAAAATCGCATCTGCCGGACCCGCAGGGGTCGCGTCAGCTGCACCCGCGAAGAGGACATCTACATCGACAATCTCGGTAACGGCCGCGCGAATCGAGTCTACTACCCCAACCTCGGTCGCGCGGTCGATCAAGTCAAGATCCACCTCGACCGACGCACCCGCATGGGCGACAAGGGGCCCGCGTCCGACAGCCATGTCGCGCGCACCCTCGTCTTCGTGGAAATCCCAGGTCTACCCCAAGCCAATCGCACTCGCCCCGGCGAGTGTGAGCACATGGACAATCGCGAAAAGACGTGACAGCGAGTGCGCCGCGCGCCACGTTGCAGCAATTTTCGACCCCGAGCAAGAAGCGGGCAACAGAAGCAGCAGCGGCAGCACCAACTCCCCAACTCAAGTCTACCCCAAGCAAGTCTTCATGGCCGACACAGCACCGCATGACGACGAAGAAGAACCCGCATATCCGCTAGAGGTGGACATGCCGGACCAGACTAAACTTGTCATCACGCGGGACATGGCGATCCAAGTCATGAAGCATGTGGACGAGGGCACATTCCCCCCACCCAACGCACCTCGAGAAGACCACCTGGCGGTCCAGTACTTGCTACGCAAGGAAGGCGAACGAATTCGCGCCGAAAAAGCCGACCTGCTCAGGCGCAAAAGGGACGCGGATGCATCGAGTGCTAGGCGAGCCGCCCTCTCATTTACATCCTCCACAGAGGTTAACCAAGGAGCACGGCGAACCAGAGCCCGTGTCCCCCACATGGCAGAAGCTGATCTAACAAGGCTCACCCGCAACCTCGACTCGTCCTTCGTCACCGAAGATGAAAACGGGATACCCGTCCCAAAGACGGCGAATGCCGCCCTGATCGCAGTCGAGACATACCTCCGGCTCACACAGCCACCGGAGGGGGACACACGCTCCCTTCTCCACAAGCAACAAATTGCCTCCATAAGGGCAATCGAGGAAGCTCTGGCGGCCAAGGGGCCAAGTAACCGAGCACACGAACCAACGACGTCGGGCATCCCAGCGGCGCAGCGACAGCCAATCAAGGACCTTCGCGACGTCCTGACACAGAAGACGGTGGACCGCAACCGCAAGGAGCGCTCGGCTAGCGCGGCACACGCGGGCGACCACGCTGACCGCGACTTCGAGCCGTGTGGCGCGGCATGCTTTAGCTTCAACATCCGCGACACCCGCATGCCTAAAGGCTTCAAGTTGACGGCTGGCACACCAAAGTACGACGGGAAGCAAGACCCAAAGTTGTGGCTCGAAGACTACCTCATCGCTTGCACCTGCCAAGGCGGAACGTCGACTACAACAATGCAATACATCCAGCTCATGCTGATAGACTCGGCACGCGGGTGGCTCACAAGCCAACCCAAAGACTCTTTCCGAACATGGGAAGAATTCCAGGATAATTTCATCAAAAGTTTCTCGGGAACATTCGCCAGGCCGACGACCTACATCGAGTTGCAGGCCTGCAAGCAAGGGAAGGATGAGTCGCTCCGCGCTTACATCCAGAGGTGGACACTCCTCCGCAATACCATGGAACCTGTATCAGAGGATCGAGTGATGGACGCCTTCATGCATGGCGTCGCTCGTCGCGACCTCCGGGAGGAATTCGGTAGGCTTCAGCCGAAGACCACAACAGAACTCATGAAGACAGCCAACCAATGGGCCGAAGGAGAGGACTACGTCCGCCAAACTTCTCCCAAAAAGGAAGGCGAAACAAGCAACTGGCGCGAGGCACGTCAAAAGAAGAAGGCACGTTACACCCACGATTCAATCGAATTAGTAGCGGCGGGTTATGAAACTCCCCGTGAGGACAAGCGTGACGGCAGCCGACAGTACGAGCAAAGTCGGCAGCCCAGCTCGAGTCAGTACAACCGTAGCAGCAGCAGCATCGGCCACAATGACGGAAGTCAGAAACGCGAGTGGAAGCGCCCGTTAACACCAGCAGAGGAACTGATGCAACCCTGTAAGCATCACTCATTCCGCAACCCGGAAACAGGAAAGTGGGGTTCAAACCACCTGTTGAAGGATTGCCGCAAAGCAAGAAAGATCTACCATGCCATGCAGCAAATCATCGCCCCGGTGCAGGTCGTACAAGCGGCACCGCAGCTAGCCATCCAGGCAGCACCCGCAAACAACAACCAAGTACAGGCGGCAGGAGCGTTCCCCCAGCCGCAGCAGCAGCAACAAGGTCCGTCGGCAGCAGCCGACACGTACCCAGCCACATGGGGACAGCTGGACATGATCCAGAAGGGACCCCCGTCGAACAGGCGGCAGAAAATCATGACACGCCAAGTACTTCAAGCCATCAACAGCCCGCGCGCGGTACCAGACTACCTGCGCGGGTCGGAGACACCAATCACATTTTCCAGGGCAGATCACCCAGCGGAGGTAGTCCGACCCGGGCACGCCGCACTCGTGATTGAGGCCTTGATCGGCGACTACAGCCTGAAGAAGGTATTCCTGGACGGAGGCAGCGGCATCAACATCATATTCGCCGACACCCTCAGACGAATGAACAGGTCGACAGAGAAATTGCCGGAATCGGAGACCACCTTCCACGGCATAGTACCAGGGCAAGCAATCACGCCCATGGGAACAATCACACTCGACGTCATCCTCGGTACACCCGAGCACTTCAGGAAGGAGTCGATAGACTTTGAGGTCGTCGACTGGAAGTCACAATACCACGCCATCCTCGGACGCCCAAGCTTTGCCAGGTTCATGGCAGTATCCCACTACACCTACCTGATGATAAAGTTGGCCGGGCCGAAAGGAGTGATCACCGTCCGCGGCGACTTCAGGCTCTCCAACAGCTGCGACCGCGTGTTCGCCAAGATCTCCGAGTTCTTCGGCGTCGAAGAGCACTTCAAGGCCATATCAGCCGACAACGACAAGACCATCTTCCCGGCTCGCAAGAAGCCTGCCAAAGACGCAGCGTTCAACATGAATGACGACACTGTCACCCACCAAGTCCATCCGACTGACAGCGGAAAGACGGTCAAGGTCTCATCGAGTCTGACCCCCGCATAGGAAGGCGCGCTCGTCGAGTTCCTACGTGAGAACTGGAAAATCTTTGCATGGCAACCTTCCGACATGCCAGGGATACCCAGGGAATTCGCCGAGCACTCTCTAAAAGTCCACAAGGACGCAAGACCAGTCAAGCAATCCATGCGACGCTTCTCAGGACCCAAACGAGACGCGATCACCATGGAAGTCGACAGATTACTGCACGCCAAGTTCATCCGAGAGATCAAGGACTCGGACTGGGTCGCCAACCCGGTTCTAGTTGAGAAAAAGAAGACGAAGAAACTACGCATGTGCGTTGACTTCACCGCAGTCAACAAATGCTGCCCCAAGGACCACTTCCCGCTCCCGCGGATAGACCAGATCATCGACTCGACTGCAGGTTGCGAACGCCTGTCCTTTCTGGATGCCTACTCAGGTTACCAGCAGATCAGGTTGAAAGTCGAGGACGAAGAGAAGACAACCTTCATCACACCCGACGGCGTTTTTTGCTACCAGACGATGCCGTTCGGGTTAAGGAACGCAGGTGCCACGTACCAGCGGATAATGCAAGCATGCCTCAAGGGGCTAATTGGGCAGATCGTCCAAGTCTACGTCGACGACATCGTCGTCACTACCCGGAAGGAGGATACCCTAGTCGACGACCTCCGCAAGGTCTTCGCCGCACTGGACGTGTATCAAATCAAGCTCAATCCAGAGAAGTGCGTGTTCGGCGTACCAGCCGGAGAGCTACTAGGGTACCTTGTATCTGCAAGAGGAATCGAAGCAAACCCCGAGAAGGTGCAGAACATACTCACAATGCCAGCACCAACCAAGCTCAGAGAGGTGCAACGATTAGCTGGCCGAGTCGCAGCTCTCAGCCGGTTCATTAGTAAGTTGGGAGAGAAAGCCTTACCTTTCTACCAACTGATGAAGAAGTCAGACAAGTTCGAGTGGACACAAGAGGCGCAAGACGCATTCGACCATCTCAAGAAAACACTGACAACCTCTCCAGTCCTCGTGGCACCACTGGAAAATGAGCCGATGTACCTATACGTCTCAGCAACGAACATGGTGGTAAGCACGGTGCTCGTAGTTGAACGCGAAGAAGAAGGGCACAGTCACCCGGTGCAGAGGCCCGTCTACTACCTTAGCGAAGTACTCACCTTGTCCAAGCAGAACTATCCTCATTACCAGAAGCTGGCGTACGGAGTCTTCATGACCTCCAGAAAGGTCGTCCACTACTTCTCCGAGCACCCGATCACGGTGGTAAGCTCCTCTGGACTAGCAGACATTCTCACAAATCAGCGCGCGACAGGACGAGTCGCCAAGTGGGTTGTCGAACTAGGACCATGGGGGCTGAAGTATGCTCACCCGAAGTCCATCAAGGCCCAAGTCCTCCCGGAATTCACCACCGAGTGGATAGAAGCCCAGCTACCAAATGTCCCCGACTTGTCCAACGCATGGACAATGTACTTTGATGGCTCCAAGAAATTCACGTCAGCCGGGGCAGGAGTCGTGCTCATCTCCCCCAAAGGCGACAAGCTCAAGTATGTCCTACAGATGGACTTTCCGACGCCGTCCAACAACGAAGCCGAGTACGAGGCCCTGATCCACGGCATGCGGATGGCCAAGAACTGCGGCGCCACGCACCTCATGATCTACGGCGACTCCTACCTGGTGGTACAGCAAACCATGAAGTCCTGCGACGCAATCGCTGACAACATGATCGCCTACAGAGACCTCTACAATCAGTTGGAAGGCAACTTCGACGGCTGCGAGCTGCGCCACATTGGCCGTGAAAGCAACGAGGAAGCCGACGCCCTCGCTAACATGGGCTCAGACAGGGTGCCAGTCACACCCGGCGTCTTCCTCGAGTGCATCACGCAGAGATCCATCAAGACTCAGAATACAACAAGCACTGCAACAACAAAAGGCGATGACAACCCGCCAAGCCAAGACAAGGTCCCCATGGAGGTCATGCTAGTCGAAGCCACATGGACATGACCGTACCTGGCTTACATACTGCATCAGAAGCTGCCAGCCGACCCAGTCGAAGCAAAGCGCATCATCAGACGCTCCAAAAGTTTCACCGTCATCAACGGAGAACTCTACAAAAGAAGCATCTCAGGAATCCTGCAAAGGTGCATAGATCCAGTCGACGGCCAAGCCATCTTACTCGACATCCACGCGGGTACCTGCGGGCATCACGCTAGCAGTCGGGCATTGGTGGCCAAGGCGCTACGAGCTGGGTTCTACTGGCTGACAGCCATACAGGACGCCGAGGAGCTGGTGAAGAAATGCACAAGGTGCCAGGAATTTGCCAACAAGCCGCACGCGCCAGCATCAGAACTCAAAACAATACCATTAGCCTGGCCCTTTGCCCAATGGGGTCTGGACATGGTGGGCCCGCTGAAGAAATCCTCACCCGGAGGTCACACTCACCTCCTGGTTGCAGTCGATAAGTTCACAAAGTGGATCGAAGCCGTGCCCATCACAAGTTCGACTGCATCCACAGCGGTCAACTTCATCAGGTCAATCATCTTCAGGTTTGGAGTACCGAACGGGATCATCACCGACAATGGCTCGAACTTCACAGCCGAAGAATTCAAGGACTTCTGCTCAGAGCAGGGGATCAAGCTCAGCTACGCGTCGGTCTCGCACCCGCAATCCAACGGGCAAGTGGAGAAAGCCAACGGCCTCGTCTGCAACGGCATCAAGAAACGACTGCGCGTGCCCCTAAAACGCGCAGCGGGCGCATGGGCGGAAGAACTGCCATCGGTACTCTGGAGTCTGCGAACAACGCCAAACAGGTCCACCCAGTACAATCCATTCTTCATGGTGTACGGTGCGGAAGCGGTCCTCCCCTGCGACATCAAGTTCGACGCACCGAGAGTAGTCGCCTACGACGAGTCAGATGCAGAGGAGGCACTCGAAGACTGCAGAGACACCTTGGATGAAGCGCGCGACATCGCCCTGGCACGATCAGCCGTGTATCAGCAGGACCTGCGCAATTATCACACTCGGAGGCTGCGACCAAGAGCGTTCGTTGCAGGCGACCTGGTTCTTCGGCTCAAGCAAAAGAAGGTGCACAAACTCGCTTCCCCATGGGAGGGCCCGTACATCGTAACAGAAGCAATAGGCAACGGAGCTTACCGTCTAAAGGACTCAAAGACAGGAGCGGACTGCAGCAAGCCGTGGAACGTAGCACAACTCCGCCGGTTCTACGCCTAGTTCAAAACAATCATTGTACAAGAAAATCAGCGCGGCAGGTTTCAGACGCACTCTTTCCCTTACCAGGGTACCTGAGGGGACTGGAAGGGTTTTAATGAGGCGACCTGTTCGCAAGAATCAATAAACTGATTTGAAGAAAATTTATCTCCTTTACCTATCACTCAGAGGAAGCTCAAAAATCCTAGGCCGCCACTCGAACCACTCGGGGGCTGCGCCACACAGGTTGAAATAAAAGCTTAGGCCGCTACCCGAACCACTCGGGGGCTGCGCCATACAAGCATGTCCAAAATCCTAGGTCGCCACCCGAACCACTCGGGGGCTGCGCCACACAGGTTGAAATAAAAGCTTAGGCCGCTACCCAACTTACCCGGGGGCTGCGCCATACAAGCATAAAATCAAAAAATCCTAGGCCGTCACCCGACCGACTCGGGGGCTGCGCCATACAGGTCAAGTTCAAAATCCTAGGTCGCCACCCGACACACACGGGGGCTGCGCCACACAGGTCACACTTGTAACCCTAGGCTGCCACTCGACTTACTCGGGGGCTACGCCAAACAGGTCTTCTCAGAAAAATCCTCAGCCGCCACTCGAACCCACTCGGGGGCTGCGCTGCACAGGTCAAGTTCCAAATCCTAGGTCACCACCCGACATACTCGGGGGCTGCGCCAAACAGGTAACACTTGTAATCCTAGGCCGCCACTCGACCTACTCGGGGGCTGCGCCAGACAGGTCTTAGCCAAAATCCTAGGCCACCACTCGAGCGACTCGGGGGCTGCGCCATACAGGTCAAGTTACAAAAATCCTAAGTGGCCACCTGTTAAAATCAGAGACTGCGGCATACAGGTTACACTTGAAAAAACCTAGGCCGTTGCCTAGCATACTAGGCGACTGCGCCATACAGGTCGCAAATCAAAACTGGCATTTTTCACTTTCGAGTAAACAGATCAACTCTCATAACTCGAAAGTACTTTAATCTGTTACATCATACTCACACAGGCACATTTGCCCTCTATAGCTAACCCTGTACATCAGACGACAGCTACTCTAAACTGCAGGTTCAGCCTTCAGCGCATCAATGGGACCTACAAGGCGCTCGCTCAGGTCCTGAACCTGCCGGATAATCCGGCGCGCAGCCGCTAAGGTCTCATCAAAGTCGTCGTCACCCGGTAGGCCCTCAAGCACCCTCTCAAGCGGAAGATGTGGCCGATGCATCCGGATGTATGCCAGCGCCGCGTTCGCACCAGCCACAAGTTGGGCGTCGACAACCTCCTTCAGGCCTTCACCATCGCGGAACCTCTCCAGCAAGGCAGACAACCCGTTCGGCTGCGCATTGTGCGGGAAGTACACACGGTTGATGTGCCAAAGTGTCTTCCGGCAGTTCTCCAGAAGAAAAGCAGCGCGCCACGTACGATCAAGCATGGTGGCAAGGACGCGCCCCCTCGACTGGTTCACCCAAAACTGTCGAGCTTTGTAGGAGTCGCCGGACGCCTCTCGGGTGACTCGCTCCCCAACGCGAGCCCGCTCGGCCTCCCAGTCGGGATTAACATCTGCGCGCATAAAATGCAAGTCAGAACGAGAAGGAAAGCCAACAAGGACGGCAACTGCCAAAGGGATACATACCTTGCAACTGCCGACTGATCAGGTCGATCTCCCCAAGCAAAAAATCCTCATGTCGCGAGAACTCCGCCGTGGGATGCGACTGAGAACGGTGCAGCAGTCGCTCCGTATTCTTCAGGGTCGCCTCAAGCTCCACCACCCTGTTCTTCAGATATGTGATTATCCGCTGATCATTTACACTGCGTGGAGGAGCCGGCGCCGCCCAACGACGGCGAGCACCCGAAGAAGAAGCCGCGCCACTCGGCTCGGCCACTGGAGAAGGTGGAGCATCATCGCGCGCAGCATTCTGCCAGGGATACGCAGAGTCAATACAATCATGCGACTGCAAAGCGCAGATCAACTCAGAAGAAAGAAAGTCAGCAAAATCAATATTGAAGACCAAAAGACCTGACAGGGTAATATTCATTACAAAGCATGAAGTTCAAAATACAGACCGCGGCGACTGCCGCATTCCTAAAACTACGCCTACTCTAAGGCTGCGGACTGCGACCGGGAACGGCCCTTCCGAGCGGCAGCCGCCTCGGTCGCCTTAGCAAGGGACCTCTCGAAGAGTGCCACAAGCTGCGCGGCCAGCTGCGAGGCACGCTCCTTCACGCCACTCAGCGACGCGGTTCGGCCATCGGGTTTGCGAGGAAAACCGCTGACGACCTTCTCGAAGTCATCTGGAACTTGATGGCCTAATAGGAGATGGAAGGTGAGCTCGGAGCCGCGTACCGTCTGCGACCGCGTGAAGTCGGCGATGGTGGTCGCGTCCTCAAACGGTGCAGCCAGGGCGTCCACGGTTGCCGGCGGCTGGTCGCCCGGGAAGATACTCTGATGCACCACGGTGAGGGCTCCAGTCGACTTCTGCAACGCGGCTGCAGACTTCTTCAGCGCATCTGAGGCATAGGCACAAACCCGGTCGAGGAAGCCAACAACGGTCGCCAGGTCTCTGCGCAAAAATTCAAAGTCAAGCAAAGAAAAATATCACTCAGTAGGCGTCAAGCCGAAACTTACCCCCAAGAACACCGGCGAGTGAAAGGAGACGACCGGCTTGAGGTTTCTCCTGGGCGACCCGCGTCAGCTCCCGCTCTCGAGATTCGTGAAGAGCCTTCTCAAGCTCATCAACCCGCCCAGTAGCCTGGTCCAGCGAGGCACGCAGTTGGTCCCTCTCTTTCTCCAGGCGAACGTAAGCCGCGGCTGCGTCGAGCTGTTGGCGATAGTACGGCTGAAGCAAAAGCAAGATGTCAATAAAGTTGCGGGCGACTACACTAGTCACCCACACCTTCGGGGGCTACTCCCATCGGGAGCGCTGATCGCGCACCCGATGAAAAATCAAGAACGCAAGAAAAAGCATGGAAGACTTACGTGGTCCAGGTGTTCAAGGTCCTCTGCAGTCGAAGGAGGCACGCGGCTAGTCGATGCAATGCCGGCAGGCTCAGCACGCACCTTCTCCACCACCACCGGCATCCCCAGCCCAGTCGAAGGGGCGGATGTATGCTCCACGTCCCGAAGGGGGGAGCTAACATTGTCAGAACGGTGGCTGCAGCAAAACCAAGCACACCTGTCAACTAAAACGTCGAAACCGCAAAGTACAACTCGAAGGACACATCACAAAGAAGCTCACCTGGGGGTACCGGCGTCGTCATAGCTCTCCAGGGAAGGCGAAGGCATCCGCGCGAAAGAACGAGGCGCTGCGGAGCTGACTGGAGGAACGTTCAGGGGTTCCTCCCAGCCACCCGAGGATTGCGCACCCGGAGACGTCGCGATGACCTCCTCCTCAGTAACGTCGACTTCCCGGGCAGGGGACGACGCAGTGGCAGAATTGCCGCGACTCGGAAGCTTCCGCTTCTTCCGCGCGGGTTCCTCCACTTCATCCTCCTCCTCCACCTCATCACGGGGAGAATGTGCGGAAGGAATCTCTTCGTCTTCGTCCTCCTCCTCGACAAACTTCGACTCATCGTCGGATCTGTTCTCAGGAAGGGGAGGAAGACTGATGAACAGAGCTCGACCCTGAAGCAAGTAGACACAAGTCGAATCAAAAAGAAAGGTAGACTAAAGTCGAACAAGGACAAAAGGAAAACAAGACAAGACTTACCTCAGGAACCGGGTTCGAGGCCCCGTAAGGAGAAATCGGGCACTTGACGTTGCACGTGTCCGTGGCTCGGAGGTTGGTGATGGACCTGACGTTGGCTTCCACCTCTTCATCATCCAGCGGCACGACGCTGACGCCTTCGGCGGCCCACATCGGGTGAGGCCGGGCGCTGAGCGGCTGCACCCGAAGACGGAAGAAGGTGGCCATCAGAAAGACGCCACCCGCCTCGCGCCCAAGGGTCTTGGTCAGATCGCGCAGCAGGCCAAGCAAGGGCCGCACGGCCTCCTTCTCCACGGCGGACAGCGGGTGCGCCCAGGCGCCGGTCTTCCGCAGTCCACGCCCGCTGTCGAACGCGTCCATGCCGTCCTGGTTCGACTGGACGTAGAACCACCTTCGGCGTCATCCTTGGACGGAGTCGGCCTTCTTCATCTGGAAGTACGCGGTGTCACCGCGCACCTGGATTCCGAAGCCACCCACAGGGAAGGTCAACCCCCTCTTCCCCACGTTCTTGCGAACAAGGAAGAGCGACTTCCACAACGCCCAATGGGGCGCGACACCCAAGAAGCATTCGCAGAGCACGATGAAGCCCGCGATGCTCAAGACGCCATTGGGTGTCAGATCGTGGATCTGAACCCCATAGGCATACAAGAGACCGCGCACGAAATCGTGCATGGGGAACCCGAAGCCCCGCGGAAGGAAATCCGCGAAGCAAACACGTTCCCCATCGCGGGGAGTGGGGAAGACCTCCTTGCCAGGGACGCGTACCTGTACTTGGTCGGTAGGTGGCAGCAGACCCTGCGCGCGGAAAAGCTCCACCTCGGCCTTCTTCACCGAGGACCTCTGCCAGTCGCCATCAGGTTTCTTCATCACCCCGGCTTCATCAGCGGCGGCGGAGGAGCCAGCGGCGCTCTTCGGCTTGCCCATGGTCAAGGTCGCAAGGTGTACGGACGGATTGCTCGGAGCTCGGGATGGCGGCGGAAATGGTAGAGCGCAGAGGAATAGAAGCACATAGCGATTGGAGAAGATGAAATCCCAAGCGTCAAGACACAATACTTATGCCTCGAAGATCAGCATCTCAACCGTCCACTGAACAAGGGCTCCGAGCGGGCACATCCAACCGTCCACGTGTTGCACGGAGAAACCAACCGTCACCGCCCACTTCGTCCACTACGCACGAAAACCGAGGCGTCGTCATCGTGCCGCGCAAATTTCACGCTCGCTTCGGAGACGTGATAACTGTGGACCGCGGTCAGTTCTGACTACGGGGCCCACCACGTCACGTCCCATCGGGTGCAGAGGCGTGCAACAGATCGTCACCAATGACGTCATCAAGCCAACGGCTCCAAAATCAACTGAAGCAACTCGACAGAGTGATTCTAGTAGTAAGCTTCAAAGCTGAAATCAACAAGATAGGATCAGCCAATGATCCGAGAACCCGAAGAAACCATTCGGGTGGCAACGCAGTAAGCTCGAGAAGCCGAGTCCATCCACAAGTAAGCCAAACAAGCTGAGTAGAAGCAAGCTTCACAAGATGATGAAGGCAAAGTAATTCGACTGCAAAGGTTACTCCCATCGGGAGTGGCCGATTCGACTGAAGAAATCGAGTTCAAGCTCAAGATTAAGCAATCCAATGGCGCGTTCAGGAGGAAGGAGTCCTTTGTCCGACTCTACGCTTCGACCAAGCACTCGGGGGCTACTGACGTGGGGCTGCCTTGCGGGTAGCCCACGATGATGCTACCTGGGCCGCACCAAGGATGGAAAGGCCCACAGGAGGCCCACGCGGGGTACCATGTAACCTAGTCCAAGTCGGTTAGGAAGCATAACCTGCCATATCTGTAGATGCCATCGGCACCAACCACCCGAGACCTGGCTGCCTATAAAGCCAGGAGGGTTGCCCGTCCCAGAGGACACGCTCATAACCACCGCGGCAAACCCTAGCGAGATCGCAATCTCGCCATTGTAATCGCTACTCGCATCAATAATCAGACAAGCAGGAGTAGGGTGTTATCCTCCGGGAGCCTGAACCTGGGTAAAACCTTGCTTGTCAGCCGTCGTGATCACCTTGCACTCATCTCTCTCCCCATCAATCAACCCGGGGTGCACAACCCTGGGACTTGTCGAGTTAACACCTCGTCAATGAGGGAAAACTATTATTAGTTGAAATCAACATATTTTAGACGTGCCACCCTTCATAATTCTTTATCATGGTGGATGTGATGGTATGCTCTATTATGATACATAGAAGATCCTACGTCCCTAAATACTCTATATATAATGGCAGAAGATTTTAGCAAGCTCTCCTTCCTCGAAAATTCAGCCGTCCGATCGAGATCGGATGGCCCAATTTCACCAATTCCTCTTCTTCCTCCCGCGACCCAGGAGGTCGCCGGCGCCGCCGCGCGCCGCCGCCTCTCCGCAGCTCTCCGCCCGAATCTGACGAGATGGAGAGCTTCGCCGTCTCCTCCTCCACCGCGTCGCCGTCTTTTGCGTTCTGGGACGGCCGGAATCGGCGCCGGCCGTCGCCGCCGTGCTCCGCATCCGCGGCCACAGATTTTGTCGCCGCCGACTGAATCTGGTGACCGTTTGGTTCGCCCCGCCGCCCGTTCGACGCGGTCGTGCCTGCTCTTTCTCGCCACGCCTCCTCGGCGATCTCCGGCGGCGCTCCGGCGTCTCCAGGCCGGATGACGTCAGCCCGACGTCATCCCGGGCCCGCGTGTCAGTGGATGCACATTTCCGCACCGTTTTTTAATTAAAAAAATACGTGTGTGAAACAGAAAAGTAGAAAACACTTAAAATTTGTATGAGATATGCATGAAACAAATAGAGAAGCTACGGTGCAGAATGCTGGCCCTCACAGCCTTTGTGTTGTGGATCTATCGATCCTTATGGTGTTTTTGGTTTCTACGCCCGGTAACTAGAACTGAAAAGGCTGCTTGACTACACAATCGTGCATGCACAGATCACAGATCGATGCACTATGCACAGTAGCGCTTTTTATCTCCTCTTCCAATCGCACCGAAAGAGGAATCATAGAATTTGCCTATTCTTTACTATCATAGAATTTTATCTCCTCTTTAGATCTGCGGGGCTACCTTTACCAATTCTTTACTAGCTCCCTGGATTTTAGTGTATGTAAGTCTTCAAAAATGCACACTCAGTTTTAGAATAGAGCACTTACTTTATTTAAATAAAATAGGGAACACCTTTCTTAATCATTTTTGCATGTTTCTTAGTATATGTTGTCCTTTAGTTATATTCGAATTATATGCAAAACTTGTCTTTAGTGGCAGCACCTCCTCTAGTAATTAATAACATTATATATAATCATGCTTATCAATATTTTCATCATTTCAGCAAATAAATCTTTTTAAACTTTAGTGATTTGATCAAGTTGAGTTTGAATCATATGTAAATATTTAACAAGGCCTTTAACAATATTAATTGTTCTTTCAAGAACACCATGCAAATTCTTAACAATACGAGAATTATCAAGCAACTGACTTTGAATTTGTATATTAAAATTGTCTATCTTAAGATTTAAATTATCAAACTCGTGTAAAACATTGGTCAGGTGGCTTATCATAAGGAATATCTCCATTATCAAATCTGAGAAGAGAGTTTACCTCTACCATAGGAGGGTGAGTGGTAGGCTCACATAATTCTTCAATAGGTGGTAGATTTTTAACTTCTTCTGGTTTAATACATTTCTCTTTAAGAGTTCTCTTGGCTTCTTTCATATCTTCATGACTCAATTGTATAATACCCCTCTTCTTTTGAATTATATGCAAAACCTGGCTAACACATTATTATTAATACATATCAGTTGAAAATTTGTATGTTGATGTGATAATGTCACTTTCGTTATCGACGTTTTCTAGAGCAGGTGGACGTACATGACCAAACGGCATGGCTCTCAAGGAGAGGGGGTTGCTCTCTCTCAAACTCACACTCTCGTACTCCAGCCACCGAATGCAAAAATGGGTACTTCCTATTTTATCCTTCAAAATGTAAAACATACTTGGTTAGTCGTAATCTTCATGACAGTGATAGATACTTCCTATTTTATCCTTCAAAATCTTCTTTTATCTATCTTTTCATTTGTGTTGCTCTCAACATACATTCATCACGATATATGGATACATGGTGAACAGCGAAGCGAATGTAATTAAGATTTACTACTGGTTTTTGAATGAAATGTTTATGATATATGGGCTTATGTTAGACAGTGCAGCTGGTGCAAAGACTACCAGCATGGTTCTACGGGTACAGTAGCTGCATATATATTCAAAACTTGTGCGATTGTTTTACTAACACAACTGATTGTGTCAGATTAAATGTATAATTAAGTCCAAAACTCCAAACACACACGATCAAAGATGCATGAGCGCATCCGCGTTCATCGCCACGACACACCCGCGTCAACGTGGGATAACCATGTGAGATGGACATTCCCATCACACACTTTTTTTTAGAAAAAAAAAGTATATGCGATTGACAACACCATCGTCCACCCCCGATCATGAAGCTTCGACAAATCATGTGTGTGATTGGCTATTTTTAACGTGAGCAGTTGTAATAGTGTATACAATAGAATGAGAACTGGAAGTGAATCAAACGTTGTGAAGATATATGGCAATTGTTTTTTTGGTAAGGAACGTAGAGAATTACAACGCGTACAGATGCATTGGGAATAAAATATGAACACTGTCGATTATATTTCATCTCATCCCTTAATTAGCACATAAAAGGAGATCTTTTGAAAAGAAACACGGAAAGATCTCCTGACGTTTTACAACTCATATTCTTATCCACATGCCATAACCGTTGCCTCACACCTTCCAATTCCGAGGAACTCCCTGAATGCAAAAAATGGATAGTAGTTACTCCAGCCACCTCACATTAATGAAATCGTCTATCGTATCAGCTGTAAATAGTCTACACACACCTCCCATATTGCTCAACATTTCTCTTTCCCATGCTCTTTTAGATTAGATCTAAGAAAATACACAAGGAGGGGGCTGACAAACAGAGAGAAGCAGGGAGAGTCTCGTCGAGCATAGGTGAGGAAATGGAAGTGAAACTATTGGAGTACGTCCAGGAGAAGGTGGGGGAAGAGGTTGTGGAGCAGCCACCAGCTTGGCTCCCCGATGGCTGGGTTATGGAGGTCACACACGGTGAGGATGGCACCCCCTACCAGGTACGTATAACGAACTACTCCCTCCGTTTCTGAATCCAAGTCCTATAGTTTTTTGTCACGAAATTAAAGCACGAGGCTGAGAGGAGAAAAAACACGACTTTCTCTTTGAGAAAACGTTAGACTAGAGAGAAAATAGGAACCATATCCCTTCTCTCTCCCGATAGATAAGTATCTTAATGATCCATTATTGCAGAGATTTCCCATTATTGTTGTATGTGTGGAGACAGCAAAAACATCAATAAACCATATATTGTGAAACTGTTACCAAAAAACTATAGGTATTAGATTCAGGAACGGAGGGAGTAGTTAGTAGAAAGATTTAAAACTTGAAAAATGATCTCTTTGCATGTATTTTCCTCCATCTGTTTTATTTTGCTCTAAGTTATGTGATTACTTTTTCTTTGCAGTACTTCGTTTCTCGCGTGTCAGGGTCCAAATTCAGGATGAAGGCGGAGGTCATCAACTACCTCTTCTCCGAGATGGATGCGCACTGGATAGAGTCCAAGAAGTCCGCTGCGCGTAACAGCATGCTTTCTGTATGTTTGTTTCTCTTAATTAGTACGGTGATGTCATTATAAAACTTTGACTTTAACTATATCGATCCATGACTGATCTGTGGGTGGCTCTGTCGTGGTAATCTGCATGCAGAAGGCGCACGAATGGCTTCCCAAGGGGTGGCTGGTTGAGATTAGAGCAGGGGGTGAGAAGATGGACAAGATGTTCAAGGTAATTGTTTTGCCTTCACCACATGCATGTACTATCTCTGTTCATGACCTCCTAGTACCACAGGGTTTTCATGAGAAGTATTTGCGTAATATATATCTTCATAGTTGCCTGATTTGTTTGCATGAATATTCAAACTTCTGATGGATCTTTGTCCTGTCATATGAAACATTATTAAAAGTCATATTTGATGGTATGCATGTTTTAATTATTGTACAAAGTGGAACTTCCAGCACTACAAACATAAACAACTCTTGTAGTTTCCTAACTCAATCGCATGTGGATTATCTGTTACTGCCTACTGTTGGGGCGACGAAGGATTACGAGCAGTTCATGCACCTTTCCACATGTGGCATACTAATTGTAGATGATTGGATGTGAATTAGCTAAAGAATTTCTTGTTATATTAGGCGAACAATCATCGGTCATGTGAGAAAGACATTGTATGTCCATGCTCTCGAAAAGACTAATACTGACCACAAGGATGTAATATACTCACATTATACAACAACTTTGGTCAGATTATAACATTGTATGTTTTTTTGCAGTTTTATGTTTACCCTGCAATGGGAGTACGAGTATTCTCTAAAGAAGATGTACTACTCTATGTTAAGGAAATGAAGATCGCTGAATGTGATACGAATGGACAATGCGACACAAAGTCAAGAGATAATGTATTTCTTACTATCACTACTTTCCCTATATAATGTAACAATTCATGGCTTAAACGATTTGACATTGTGAAACTAATATGTATCATATTGTAGATTCTAGCAGAGGTGGAGTTTAACCCATCTGCCTTGCCACAAGGATGGGTCAAGGAAATGGTATTCAGAAAAACAAAGGATGGAATAAGGAAAGACCCGGTATATAGAAAACACAAACTAAACCTTCGCTTTTTTGTTGAAGTTTGTTTCAACATTCTGATCATTGTTATTTGTGCAGTACTTCACGGATCCTGTTAGCCATTATGTCTTCCGTACTCTGAGGGCTGCACTTCGCTTTCTTGAAACTGGAAATGCCACAAAACGTCAATTTATTCAAAAGACAAGTGTACATGACTTGTACTCTTTTGAAAAATCTGCTGATCTGGTAATTGAGCTCTCAATAATATAATGCACATGTAATTTTCCTTTCAAGAATGTTCCCTATCCAGAGCTATGTTTTCATTGTAAACACTTGTCTTAGAAGAATACACAATCTAGTATTTCTATTGTACGTGATTGTGTCGCAATAAACCATCGTATTTTTTAAAACATTGAATATGTACTTAAGCATTCATCATTTCATTTGCAAATAGCAAGGTATCGCAAAAGTGTGAGATGAACCTCTTTCACATTTTTTCATGCAAATTATCTTTTGTGTTATTCTTGGAATCAGTACATTGTTACACCAACTGTAGATTAAATATTTGAATTTTGTAGGACTCGTGTCATGTGCTTTATATAAGGCTATTAGTCTTGGTTTTTTTCCTACTCTCAGACCTGCATAATGTATGATTGAATTACATAATTTTGTAGGCTTCTATTTCTTACGCAATTCGCAACTAGGCACATTGCAAATATGCTTTATAATAACTTGAAAAAACATAAAGTTTTGAATTGTTAGCTTCAAACCAATGGATTGCTTTAACATTAATAGACTTCCCACTTTTGTCCACAAATAATTAGATGTATAAACACTTCATACTATACATATTGCATACTTAACTCATTTTTTTGCAGCATGAGTGTTTGTGCAAGAGACTAATGAAAAATTGGAAGGATGCTAAAACACCTACAAGTTCATCAAAGCCTAGAGGATCCGCACTAAGGGAGAAAGCAATCTGTAATGGCCAAATATCCTATAGCAGTAAGTTCCTCTTAACTGGTAATATGATATTACTTTTTATCCGTACATATGTGGGGCACATATTCTCTTCTATAATTAAGTTCCTCCATCATGTCTAGTCTTAGTTAATAGTTTTCTCACATCACCGTGGATAAAATGAAATCCTATGCTATCAAAACATATGCTGCTAGCAAAGTAAGTCCATCAACAAAATAAATACGTCAGGCACACTACTACTTATTCTATCTGATCATCTGCTTTATGTTTGAGTATGATTGCCCAAAAGTTTATTTATTTTGTTTCTTATCTATCTCATTGTATCTAGTAGTACATTAATCTAATATCCATCTATCCATTTCTCACGCAATATTATGCAATAAAAATGAGCATTTTAAGTTCCCGATGCCTTTGAATATGTTTTGTTTTTTGAACTTCCGATAAATATTTGTGTAAATATATTATCTTCATGCCAAGTGTACACAAATGTATGTACAATCTACTTACAAACCAAATGTTGTTCTTCCGATCCATTTCGCTATGTTCAATATAATATTTCAAGTACATGCAAGATCCATGTGCTTAGTTAAGAACAATAGCAAAATATACATGTTTTCGCTTGAAAAAAACTAATGGTTGGATCTTTCATTCTTTCAGGACCACAGTAACATCTTGTAATATCAATTCTAACCATCTAGCCAATCAGTAGTGTACATAGCTTGTGCGTTTTTGCAAAAACAGAAGGAAATAAAGACCAGCAACATTCATTTAGACATTTCCCCGTAAAAAAGATTCATTTGGACACTTATAAAGTGTCATATTTGTATGTCCTTCATAATAACTGTTTTTTTCTGGTATAGCTGAGGACACCGATGCGGACACGCCTACATACTCGGTTTCATCAGATGAGCAGGAAAGCATCAAGAACAAAATCATTAAAGCAAAAATGGCACAATCAAGCTCCTTCGCGATTATGAAGCGTCCAAGAGGAAGACCGCCCAAGGTGGTGAAAGCAGGTGGATGGAAGACAAAGAAGGCTAGGACGACCAGAAGAGAAATTAAACACACACTTGATATTTAGCAAGAATTTTGTTCCATTTTATTTGTGTAACTTTATTAAAGTTCAGACTTAGAATATTGTAATATCTTTTGGGTTGGGTGAGGCTCGAAACTAAGGCAACTATAGCAGTCGTTATGTCCTAAGATAGAAGATCCCCAAGAGTCCCAACATATATTGAAATTTTAAAAAATGCTAAAATGCTAAAGTTATTCGATTTGCTCATATTCTTTTTTTTTGAAAAATGATTTGCTCATATTCTGAATAAGATTAGATGATAATTGATTTATATGCATTAGTGTAAAAAAAGTCTTCCATAAGAACAATTTTTTTTCTGTAAGCAATTGACCCTTGGGGTTAGGAACACGATGTCGTCAAAGAAAACCTTGATCATGGTATATTAGGCCAGTACGGAGGTATTTTATGATGGAACATAAAATCAAGTTTCTTGTACTAATTTGACAAAATACCCGGTACTTTTACCGGGCTAGTTTTACTTACTTCTTTTATAAGGGAAGCCGTCTTTATTAAACTTCAACTACAAATGTGATTCAAAAGACCTCTGGCGGTCTACTAACCACACTTGGCAACCATGATCATCTACTACAACAGTCCTGGCTAGGATGTGTGCTTCTTTATTTGAGGCCCTACGCTTGTGGAAGAAGACGAGCTCCTCAAAATGTCTTCGCGCCTCCAAAAACTCGCAAACGACGTGGGCATAGCTCCCCATCGTGCCCAGCTCCAAACTCCTAGCCACTTTTGATAGTAGCTCGTAACATGGACCTGTCGAGCATGTATATCTCGAGCTAGCGTGTATGCCTTGTGACAAAGCGCCTCCAAAGTCTCTGCAACGGTTTCGCCTGGGAGCACAACCGCAGACGCTCCATGAAAATGCTTGCATTGCACCTTGCAACAGCTGCAACGTCTTGTTCAGGGTTTCATTGTGGACATCAAGCACCTTTTTAATGCCCTCCCTCAAGCTGCTAGGGCACCCGATGCTGAAAAAGATAGAGGATCGACTGATTCTAATCTGGAAAAAAAAGTAATGTTTTAAAAGGCACGAGAGGAGAGGCCGTCTACTACTAGATAGAAAAGATAGAGAGAGATAGGATCCCCTTTTGTACCCCATGGATGGTACAAACTTATGTAACTTCCTTCCATTAAAAATAACTTGGAAGGACGCTGTATTGTAGTAACAAGCTGCATCACCCTTTGCACCCAAAAGTTATGTGAAAATCATGATGACCTCTAGATTGATCCACTCCTATTATATATGTCTTTCGCATGCCCATCTTTAGGGCACAAACGGTTCTTCTTTGCGCAATTCCACTTCATGATTTTTAAGCACTCATAAATGGTAATAATCTTATCTATAATCATGTTATATGTGATTAACTTCCTACAAAAGCCGGTACTCCTCCACAATCATCACCGGTAACAGCCAGCCCAACCCGTGGTGATTATACCACTCCCGCTAACCTAATATATAGCAATTTAGGTCTCGCTCAGCCCGTCGTGTGACCGGTTTTTACAACTAAGTATTTCGACACGACTCGTTTCAAGACATGACTCGTTTCAAATGTTGCATACAATTTTTTCTTACGTAACAAAGTTGTATTAGTATTTTTCAAAAAAAAAACACAGTATAACGTAAACTCTCATACGCACTGTGCTTGTGTTGTTGAAATGTTAGCTCGAGCACTTTGTCAGTTGTCACGTTAGGAAGTCGTGTTCCAAAGCTGGCCGTGAGCTTGTTGTCACGTTCAGCCGGTCTTGGCCACTCGAGCCTCCGTTCCCAGAAACCTATTCATTCGAGACGACACAGGATTATAATCACTGACACGTGGGCCCCAAGCACATCCCTGGCCCGCATGTCAGCCAGCTGTCATTAACAAGTCTTTCGTGAAGACCTTTTCGTCCTCTCTTTCTTCTTCCGCAAGAAGAACAGGCTCTTCCAAGAAATAAGCAGAAAGGCCCTTCATACTAAACCTATTTACAAGAACATACTGAACCAGCTCCTCTCCTGCGCAGCCTCCGCATCACAATGTAATTTCGCAGCACTTCAAGGATCTAATTAAGTTAAAGAAAATGCTCAATTCGGGGATTAAATTACAATTTTAAACCCAGGGTTTTAGGCATCTTCCAGCTCCGTCCACGAGACCCAAATCGAAGCCACCCCCGCCGCCGACGAGGTCGCTCCGCGCCGCCGCGATGAGGTCGCTCCGCGCCGCGCAGACCCTCGCCTCCCGCTCGCTCCTCCTCTCCGCGCGCGCGCTCCACGGCGCCACGGCCTCCCCCGCCGCCGCCGCGGCGGGCGGCGGCGGCCGCCGCTGGGGCAACCCGCCGGCGCCGCCCACGCCAGCCCAGTCCTCGTCGCGGGCGCTGCAGGGCGGGATCGCCGGCGCGGTCTCCTTCTCCCTGACCTTCGCGACCGTCGCGGCGGCCGAGGTGCAGGCCAAGGAGCGCCTGCCCGCGGATCTGCTGCCGCAGAACGTCGTGCTCTACCAGTACCAGGCCTGCCCCTTCTGCAACAAGGTCAGAGGTGAGATCAATCCCGATCACGCATTTTTCGATTCGCCGCGCAGCTCATTGGAAATGGTTCCCTCACACTTTCCAGATTTAATCATGATTGACCTGGCCTTCAAATTTCCTATTAATAGAATGTTAGATTAGATTGGTATTTGGCCTGGAAGAACTTTGCCTCACTGGATCAAATTAGACTGTAAATCGCAGCTTGTGAGTTTAAGGGGAATATTTGTGCTCATACATAGGGAATTATAGGGTCAGACACTAGTCATTAGTTCCGCAGACCAACTTTTTCAGTTGGGTTCTACCTCCTTATCCGTTATTATTGGCTGGAAGCTTAATTGCTACCAGTATAGAAAGTGTGCAAATTTGGAAAAATGTTATACTCCACACCTCTAGACTTCTGTACTACTTTTCCAGGTAACCTCCAGACGTATATTTCAATACCTGTATGGCTTTAAAATTGGTTATATGTAGAATACTGTCTGACCTGGTGATCCCTCAAGTACCCAAGAATGTCTTTGTGTGTTCACATGGTTCCAGAACATAAGTATTGTGCTATTCTTTCATTGTCCTTGTTGATTAGAAACCATACATTAACTTCATCGCTAATTTGTTTAGAAACCATACATTGTGTTACGGAAAATCTTTCTGCTGAATTCAAGAGCTGCGGAAAGATCTGCTTGACACTTTTAATTATGTAAAATAGGAAGCATCGATCCTAATTGTGATGTTACTGTACCGAGCCTATATGAGTGATAGTGTCTTACCCTATGATGTTTTGTATTTATTAGTTGGAGACTAGATTGGAATGTTCAGTAGCTGCCTTTATGTAAGCCCCTTCACTGTCATCCATTCTTGTTAAGCAAAAATAAACCAAAGATTTGTAGTCTATCCCTTCTCCTTTCACCTGTTGTGTGCCTGCAAACCTCCCGTTTTGGCATCATCATGTGTTAGGCCCAAGGCCCAGACTGCAGCTCTATCCATGTGGCAGCTAGGTGCACCAATTGTCTGTGTGTGTGTTAGGATTACTACTGTAAAGTGTGCCAGCTGAGTTATATTAAGAGGGTTAGCTGAGTTAGGATATTAAGTTTGGACAGTATTCCTATTGATGTGATAGTACTACTATAAGGGTTTATTAGGTGAAAACTACTGAGATGAAGCAAGAAAATATAGAAGTAGCTCTTCTAAAATTTCCTCTTGGAAAGAGTTATTTGCTTTGCTCTACCTTTCTTGAAAACCTTAGTCAATAACATCATGGCAGCTAGGTCCAGGACCACCTTGATTACACCGGAGGCAGCTTACTCCATTAGCTGATTGTCTAGAACCAGTTAAAAGTTGGTCCAACTACGGTAGTCACTGTTGGTATCTTTTATGTAGTTGGCATGGATGATCTATTTCACCATGTTATTTCAGGTATTGACACTTCTAAAGTATTAATATTTAAACGCTTTCTCTACATTGGAATTCATTACCCTTGTTGCACGTGAACTGTCTGGCAATTTTATTCGACTGTTACAAATCATGAAACGATCATTTACTTTGTGATGAACCTTGAGATGGCATTTTTTAAGGTTTTCATCTAATAGGCTGAGGGAGAGCCTGTGCTAGAAACTGAATATCTGCTACCATTTCTACTACCTCCATTCTGCACAATTGCCTTTAGTCTGACTTTTTCTTACCTTGGTTTCAGCTTTTCTAGACTATCATGATATACCCTACAAAGTTGTGGAAGTTAATCCACTGAGTAAAAAGGAAATCAAGTGGTCTGAATACAAGAAGGTCCCAATCTTGACGGTAGATGGTGAAAATCTGGTTGATTCATCAGGTTAGACTTGGTATCCACTTTTCCCTTTTGCAATCATCCCATTCACTTAGTTACAGATACAAGTTACGCGTTCTTCTGCTCATATGTGCTAAACTCTTGTTTAACATTTTGATTGATATCTTGTTGGCAGACATAATCAATAAGTTACAGCGCAAGATAAGCCCTGATGATGAAACCACTAATGAAGAAGAAGCAAAATGGCGCAGGTAACTGTTCTTTAATACAAACCACTTGTGTAGTCCTTTGTCAATCTTGTCCCTGTCAATTCCCTTTGTGTAGCCTGCCTATTATGTAGTCTTTTCATCTATGCAGGTTGTTTGGAAGGACAAGCATGCTTCTCTCATTTTAAATACTTTGTGCAAAATATTGTCGGGGCATGAAATACATTTGTTTCCCTTATATGTCCACTTTACTTCCTATGTAGAATCGTAATTCCTGAAATCAAGTGCTTGCCCATGCAAACTATCTGAAGACTGAACTAACAAATCGGACCCACTTAATCGGACCCACTTTCCAAATGAACTAAATGGAAATAACATGAGATAAATTTTAGTTAATACTGAACACTACTTTGCGTAGCCTGGTCCCACTTAATCCCTTTTGTTCGAATCCACAAGTACTTAATTATTGTGTATGAATCATATAGACTTCTATTGTGAAACAGCAGGTGCATACTAAATAGTTATAATCTTATGCTCTTGAAAATTTTCAGTACTGTTTTTATGTTTTTTTTTTTAAAAAAATCTGTTTTTATGTTCTTGAAAACATATGCAATTAATTTCTCATGAACACTGCTCAAACCCAGTTCGGACGAGTATGGCTAGTTCAGCTGTTATTATGGCCTTATGGGCATAGTTGCTTATCTCTTTGAGGAATTAGGAATTGAATCATTGTATTGACATTGTTTTTATGTACTAGAACATGACATTTTTTCTATCTTTAATCCAGGTGGGTTGATGAGCACCTTGTGCATGTGTTATCACCAAATATATACCGGTCAACTTCAGAGGCTCTAGAATCTTTTGATTATATTTCAAAGCATGGTAAATCTTTGGAAATTTCCTCTTTTCTTCTATGCTTCCTGTTATACCATGTTTCTTTTAATGTACTGCCATTAATTTTTCTGCCTTCAGAACTGTCTCAGCTAATGCCATTCTTAGTATAGTTGTTGAGGATTACATAACCCTTTGCATATACTCCCTCCGTTTTAAATATAAGATGTTTTAGTTGTTACACATGTTAACTAGATTCGGACTAAAACGTGTGAACAAATACACTAAAAGGTGTCTAGGTACATGTGGATACATATGAATGTGAGAAATGGCTAAAACATCTTATATTTAAAATGGGGTATTACTTAAAGGTTTCATTGGTTGGTGGTGATTTGTATCTGATTGGTCTTAACATCACTGCGGTCAATCAGGAGCTTGAATTAGTACAAGTGTAGAAATAAATGTACTGTAACCAATAAGAGTTCTAGCTACTTGGACCTCATATGGTCCTATCTCAAATTGGCAAGAATGTGACTTTAAATATTTGCAAGCTAACAATTTAAACTGTTTTTTTTTCCTATATAGCGGATAGTCCAGAAGGTTCATGTACAATGAATGATGTACCATACATGTACGATCTAGAGATATATTTCTGCTTCATGTAGGACCTAAGCTTGCAAATTCCTCACATGTCATAGAATCATAATAATTTGATGGTAATGATATACTCCCTCCGATCCACAAAAAGTGTCGCTCCTCTAGTACAAACTTTGTACTAGCTTAGTACAAAATGGACGACACTTTTTATGGATCGGAGGGAGTAGCAATTTTGTAAATTTTGATTTGTGAATCAGTCTTTTGGAAAGGTAAAGCATTTTTACTTTGATTCTATGGACCCCTAACATAAGTACACAGGCTAAAGTCAGTTTCTACACACTCCATTTTGCCTCAATGGATCCAAATGCAGGACAAGTTGGTCCCGTGCTGAAATGTTGTCTTGTACCTGATGGGTCTTCCTTTTTACCAAGAGCATAATTTATGTAGTTGACTAAATTATTGTTCTTTAATAAGAAATGAAAATGCTTAAGAGATGTGTTGCTCTGTGTGTTGTCTCTGTTTGACATTCTGAGTGATGATATTGCAGGAACTTTAATTTACTTGTGTTACTGATCTCCTCACTGCTTGTACATCTATGGTAATGCATTTTTCTCCACCCAAACTCTCATCCAGGCAACTTCAGTTATACGGAGCGGTTTGCTGTGAAGTACGCTGGTGCTGCAGCAATGTACTTCGTGTCCAAGAAGCTTAAGAAGAAGTACAACATTACAGATGAGCGTGCTTCACTGTATGATTGTGCCAACACATGGACGGAAGCCCTGAATGGAAGAAATTTCCTTGGTATCCTATTTATCCATACATCAAAAGAAACATCATACATCAAGTTCTTTAGACCGTTCGATTAACTTTGCTTTCATTCTGTTTATCATCATCCAGGTGGCTCCAAGCCTAACTTGGCAGACCTTGCCGTCTTTGGTGTCCTGAGACCTATCCGCTACTTGAGATCTGGAAAAGACATGGTTGAACACACCGAAATCGGTGAGTGGTACCAGCGGATGGAAGATGCGGTTGGAGAACCATCAAGTATCCAGGAGGGCAAGGAGGAGTAGGAGAAAACCACCACCACCAGTAGTAGATTTTTCATTTTCCTCGTTCTAAGTCCTCGTTTGGAATGGCTGGAGTGGGAATACATGTCTCTCGTACACGCCTATTCAAATTTTGTCAGGTTTTATTATTGTAGTGTGCAATAATGCTGCCGGCTTATACGAGATCAATACACAGTTTGACACGTACTGTGAATCCTGTTTGGTTCTAGGGAGCCAACAGTTTTGAAGATGGAACTTGCATTGTTATATTTTGCCTAACACCTGATTTTAATATTTTGATTTTGAGCAGTACTACTTTCTCTGTCCCCTTTTATAAGATGTTTTGGCAACCTTAACTGGCTTACCAAACGTCCTATATTAAAAGGAGGCGGATGAGGTATAAATCTGCATGTCTTTGAAATACAAACTTGTGTTGGTTCCCAGTCAATATGTTGCGTTTCCTGGGATAAACAGCAACGGGATATACAGTTTATTTATTCAATTACGATGGCGACCTGCGAGCCTAACACCTGATCGACATTATGATATCTGGCCGACTGCCCACTGAGCCATTAAAAGTTGGGCGTCCAAACGCCCATGATTTTCTACCTAAAGTATGACAAAGCTGCAACCACCGAAATAATGCACAAGAGACTGTACGACAGACAGAGCTGCATCGGCTCCCTTTCTGTACCTTGAATTTCGGTGGTAAGATAGCTTACAAATTTGGCGCTTCGACTTGAATTTTGGGTAAGATAGCTCCTGGCGAAGCGAGACTTATCCAGTTATATATCCTCTTACATTAACCGTTTTCTTTGTTGGAGCTCAGTGAGCATGAGTCTCGATCAGTGCCAAGAAGAGAGGACAAAGGAGGTGTTTCACACGGCACAAGGGGACGGCGACCTTTGCATAGGCCGATCACGGAGTAGATTTTGTCGGCAGATGCAGCAAGTAAAAAGATGATTGCCAGGAGAAAACAACATCAGCGCTCCCAAGTTGAAACACACGCACATCGTCTCGTTCACTCGCCAGCCAATCATGCAGGGCTCCTCTGATTGGGAGCGTTGCGAATCTAGAAGCAGATTGATGAACATATATGATTCCTTCTCACCGAATCCAACATATACAACCTTTTTCTTTACATCAAATCGAGCGAGATAATTAAGAAATACAAATCCATCTAGGAGACAAAGAATAGTATACTACTACAGTTGCACCTAGAGATCCAACATGCCACTGAAGAAGCCAACGCCACCAGAGAAAGGAGGCATAGAGAAGCCATGAACTCCTCCTCTCGGCTGTCGCCGGCGGGACTACATGACGGAGCAGGCATTGGGGTTCTCGTCACTGAAGGCGGCGGTATACCGGACCTCGGTGGAGGACGCCCTGGCCAGCGGCGCCCGGGAGGGGTCGCTGATGACGTTCCGGACGTACCCCGCCGGCGCGCGCTTGTCGTAGGCTCCCGGAGCGTAGGGGTGCGCCACCATGTCGTACGGCACATACGGCCATGGCTCCACCCGCTTGCCGGTCTTGTAGGCCACACGGCGCATCACCTTGCCGGCGTCCACGTACCCGGTCACCGTCACCTTGTTCTGCTTCGCCAGCACCTCCACCGAGCTCACGCCTGCATCACGTAGATAGGAATGAATATACGGGTTCAGCAAAGTCGCAAAGATCTGCCGCCGAAAGGAGTGGAAGCAAGATTTTCTTTTTTCCATCAATGGAGAAACATGTCCAACTGTGCGAGCTAAGGTAAGAAAGGAATCAGATATGATTCGGCCTGAAGAAGAAAGCTCCGATAATGGAGAATATTCAGCTTTTTATTATTTTTTGCTTTTTAGAGGTGGGTGGAGAAAAGGTGGGATGGAAAGATCATGGTATGATGCCGAGAAAAGAAACAGATTAAGCATTTAAGCAAGCTCCCTACGTACCTTTCATGTCGTCGAGGGCCTTCTTCACCTTCCTCTCGCATCCTTCACAGTCGATCCTCACCTTCATCTCCACGGTCTGGAACTGCTTCCTCTTCTTGATGTGGCGCCGAGTCCTGGGCAGCGAGCAGTACTCGGAGACGACGTCCACGATGCCCATCCTGGTTGCTTGCTCAAAGGATCTCTCACTAACTAGATTCGACAGCAAATTAGTTCCAAGAAATCCTTCTGGATTGGAGTTCAAGGTCTGTGTACCACTGGGTGGTGTGCTGTGTGAGATGAAACCTTGGAGACGGGCTGCAGTTTATAGGCGTCCGGGGGAGCGGCTGCGCCCACTGCACCACGACACGTGGGCTTCTTTCTCCTCTGATGTGATCGGGGAAGACGAGAGCAGGTGCGGAAAGAAGGAGCCGAGTAGGAAACAATGGCGACGTTATGTGTGGTCGGCAGCTCCACGTGGCCGCATAGGTGCAGGATGGCGATGGCGAAAGGGTGAGTAAGATAGCGATGGAGACCTCACCCCGGTCACCGCCTCGCCATTGTTGTGTCTGTGATCACACTGTCACTGACTTTCTTCCACGGTTACGAGGAAACGGCCAGCGGTGAGCCCGGAGTAACGTCAGTGTTCCTCGGATCACGATGTGCTACGTCGTGTCTTAATGATGTAACTCTGACCGCCGACCACCGGCCGCCCGGCGCAATCTCGAGCACTATTCGCTTTTTGTTCATCAGTTCATAGACAACGCAGAACTGTGCAATCAGCTGCACCGATCGATGATGACCAAACCCAGCGTAGATATCTAGCTGCTGACACTGAGCTATCTGGCCACCGCCTGGGTTCTTGCTGTTATTTATGTTTACCAATGCACGTCTAAACTAATCTGCACTAGATCGATCTCAGTTAGATATGTTCACGATCGAAGCTTCCCATGTGGGCTAGTACTTACTGTCTCACTAATTAAACTATAACCTGCAGATGGTGTCAAACAAAGCTTTACTAATTTAGTTTTCGGTGCACCAAGTTTCCCATGCGGCTGTGTATTTGCTGGAGTACTGCTACAGTCGGCAGCTGCATGAACAGTACAATTAACACTATGCGGTGCAGGAACAGTACTAGCAATCGACCAAACGTTGAGGTCGATCTAGACTAGGTTTCAGTGCATGCATGTGTGTTAGTGCGTGCTACTGTGCTTCGCAGATATTTTCAGAGTGGCATCACGTGCATGAACGTGGCCTCCTTCTGTTCGCCATTCTGCCAGTTATGGGAAGAGGTCGCCGATCAAGGGGATTTATAGAAAAAAAATACATAGATTCGTATTTATTAAAAATGTTCCACTTTAAATGAAATTGTATGTGCCAAAAATAAGAAATTGTTAAAAGTACTTTGGCGGGAAGCTTGCGAGTGGACAAATGTCTCTTGCAAACAAAATGGTGGGAAGTGGTTCAACACCAACGGAGAAGCGTGTAACGGGCGTCGGCCCTCGGCCGAAACTATGTTCTGCCAACTGTGCTGGCGGAATGTCATACATATTGTCTCATCAACATTCTACAAGGGTTGTTTTGACGATTGCAGTCGGAGGAGATATTTTTGAAAAATGAGAACCACAAAGGTACATTTGTACAAGAAAATGTTGTCTCAGGCTGGCTCATGTGATGGACTCCGATACAGTTTTACATATGTATATATGTATTGCCTCTCGGTCAATATAAAAATTAGGCTCAAATATCATATAAAAACATTTATATATTGGATGTTGGTAGTATGTCATTATAATCTAGTACCAAATATGGTTTACTGTTAATACTTGATAAACAGCGTTATTCGTTATGACCACCACATGAGAGACTAATAAGTTATGTTTTTATTTACTTCACGTTTGAGTGTTTTCAAATTAAAACTTATAAAAAATGACCAAATATGTATGATAAATATAAACGTTCATATAATCAAATGTACATAATAATAAAAAATATGATGATTCTGACATAATTTAATTCATATTATACTTTGTAGTTTTCTATTATTTTGAATTTAATTTTAGCAAAATCATGATCAATTGACTAATTGCGTGATTTGTAGCGCCCCGCCTCAAACTTGGTATATTTCATAAAATACCAAAATAGGTAATAACAAATTATAGCCTAGTTCCATTTTAAATAATGCAGACACGACTTCAGAGGGACACAGTAGTACACTAGGAGAGACAGGTGTCCGTTTTTAGCATGGACCTCGTTCGCTTTAGTACCTTGTAGAGATAATTTGCCACTTCACGTAGTGCTCAAGAAGTTTGGCACTCTGATTATGTAATTTTTTAAAATAAATTTACTTGACTTTTTGGTTAAGATAGCTGCTGGCGAAGCAAGACTTATCAAATTATCCTCTTACATTAATAGTTTTCTTTGTTGGAGCTTCCTGAACCGAGCCTTGATCAGTGCCAAAAACAGGGGGCCGGTAAAGGAGGTGTTTGACACGGCAAGGAGACGGTGACTTTTGCAGAAGCTGATAACGGAGTGGATTTGGTCGGCAGCTGCTGCATCAGCTCAGTTGCTTTCTTGCTCTCTGCTGCTGGCCACAAGGGAGTAAGTAAACCCAGTTTATTTTTCTGCTTTACTTGACGTGCAAGTGCAAGAGTGTAACTAAAATAGAGGATCAAACCCATCGCTTTCAACACAAGGAGAAAAGAACATTATGTGTAACTCCAAGTTTGAAATCTATATAAATCAAGAGGCTTTGCAAGAGTGTAGCAAGAATACATACGGCCACCATGTCGTTGGGCTTTACTACATCATTCTACATGACAGATCAGGCGTTGGGGTTCTCCACCATGTCGTAAGGCACATACGGCCATGGCTCCACCCGTTTGCCGGTCTTGTAGGCTAACCGGCGCATCACCTTGTCGGCGTCCACGTAACCGGTCACCGTCACCTTGTTCTGCTTGGCTAAAACCTCCACCGAGCTCACACCTGCGTGAGAGACATAGTACTATAGGAATGAATATACGGATTCAGATGCCGAAAGAAGTCGAGGCAAGATTTTCTTGTTTCCATCAATGGAGAAACATGTGTGCGAGCTAATATAAGGTAAGGAAGGAATCAGATTCGGCCGGAAGAAGAAAGCTCCGGTTATAATGGCGAATATTCAGCTTTATTTTCTTTTTGCTTTTTAGAGGGTGGAGAAAGGTGGGATGGAAAGATCATGGTATGATGCCGAGAAAAGAAACAGATTAAGCAAGCACGCGGGCACTATGCCACTAGCTACCTTTCATGCCGTCAAGAGCTTTCTTCACCATCCTCTCGGCTCTCGCACCCTTCGCAGTCGATCCTCACCTTCATCTCCACGGTCTAGAACTGCTTGCTCTTCTTGATGTGGCGGGGAGTCCGGGGCAAGGAGCAGTGCTCGCAGACGACGTCCACAATGCCCACCCTGGTTGCTGGTTGCCTTGCTCCAACGATCTCTCACTAGCTCCGGCGAGAAAGAAATCCAAGAGATGCTCTGGATTGTAGGAGCTCAAGTTCTGTGCCGCTGTGATAGGCGACCCGGGCCCACTTCCGCCGTAACACGTGGAAATGGGCCCATCCAACGCGTAGTCGGCAGCGCCACGTGGCCGCATGGGTGCAGGATGGCCAAGGTCGGCGAGCAAGATCGAGAGCCATGGAGACCTCACCAGCTCACCGCCACTGTTGTGTTGCCGTCAATGGCTTTCTTCAACGGTTACTACGAGGAAACGGCCAGCCGACCACGTCAGTGAACCGATCGACGGCGAGCTAACCAGCCGAAGCTAGCTGCCACTGAGTTTCCCGTGCAACTGCGAGGCAACAGCCGTCAGCCGACACACGGCTGTCTCCTCGGGTAATGTACTCCTAAACTAATCTGCACTAGATCACAGTTAGATTAGTACCGTCGTACAAACTAACCAGATGGACAGATGGTGTGACCCAAGCCTGCACTAATAATTTAAGCATCACTACACAGGAGGAAAGTTTTCTGTGCTACTGTCGACCGGTGCATGAACAGTCCAAGTCCAAGTGCAGTAACAAGCGACCAAGCGTTGAGGTTGATCTAGACTAGGTTTCAGCGCATGTGTGTCAGTGCGTGGTACTGTGCATAGGACGTCCTTGTGCATAGTATGCTTCGCAGATATTTTCGTGTGCGTGCATGGAATGATGGAATAAGATGATTCTGAGTGGATTTAAACGGTTCGGAACCCATCATCCGAAAAGCATAAAATTATAAAAAAATTATAATTTCAGAAATTTCTGACCGTTTTCGTGGGCTATAACAAATAGTTTTGGGATCCGACTGAATTTAAACGGTCCGAGACACCATCACATGAATTTCACGAAATAGTTAAAAACTCATGATTTTAATCATTTCTGACCGTTTTCGTGGACTATAGCACACATTTGTTGGGTCCGGGGTGAATTTAAAGAGTCCGGACCCATCACACGAGTTGCACGAAATCGTAAAAAAAATGAGATTTCGGAAATTTCTGGCCGTTTTCGTGTGCTATAGCACACAATTTTGTGGTACAGGGTGGATCTCCGGGATCCGTCACATGAGTTTCACGAAATCGTAAAAAACTTGTGATTTTAGAAATTTCTGGCCATTTTCATGGGCTATACCACACAATTTTGTGGTCCGGGGTGATTTTAAATGGACCGAGACTCGTAACACGAGTTTACCAAAAAAACTCAAAATTTCAACCATTTTTTGTCGTTCTCGTGGATTATAGCACACCGTTTTGGTGTCCGGGTGGATTTAAACTACTCGCGACGCCGTCACACAAGTTTCACGAAATCATAAAAACTCGTTACTTCGAGCATTTCTGGCCGTTTTTATGGGCTATATCACACAATTTTGGGGTCCGAGGTGATTTTAAATGGTCTGAGACTCTAACACGAGTTTGCCGAAAATTTTAAAAAACTCGTGATTTCAGACATTTTGATCGTTTTTGTGGGTTGTAGCACCCAGTTTTAGGGTCCGGGTGGATTTAAACGGTCTGGCACGCCATCACAAGAGTTTCACAAAATCGTCAAAAAACTCGCGCTTTCAATTTTTTTTGACCGTTTTTGTGGGCTATAACACACAATTTTTGGGTCCGGGATCGATTTACACGGTCTGGACCCCATCACACGAGTTTCATGAAATCGTAAACAAACTCGTGATTTTGGAAAATTTTGGCCATTTTCCTAGGCAATAGCACACAATTTTTGGGTCCATGTTCGATTTACACGGTCCGAACCCCATCACACGAGTTGCACGAAATCGTAACAAAATTATGATTTCAGAAATTTCTGATCGTTTTCGTGGGCTATACCACAAAGTTTTGGGGTCCAGGGTTGGTTTCATGGCTAAGGGACCCGTACATACGAGTTTCACGAAAACGCAAAAAACTCGTGATTTCAATCATTTCTGCCCATTTATAGCAGGACGGCTCCCACGAAGAGGGTTGAGCGATAGGGTACGGAGAGTCGATTTTACCTTATGTCTTATGTGTACTATGAAGGGGATCGTGTGCAGAAAACAAAAAATTTCCTACCAACGATATCCTAAAAGCATGCCAAGATCTATTCTATGCAGATATAGTAGTACGAACGGAGATCGGAATACATACCCTTGTAGACCGAAAGCGGGCTTACGTTCCCGCACAAACGTTGTCGATGAAGACCGACGAAGCCGACCTCAAGGTCGTGTAGAGGAAGCAGACCTCCGAGTAACGCTAGCGTAGCACCTCGCAGGGCGTCACACACGTACGGTGGAGACGACGGCCTCCGAAGCTCCAGTCCAGGACGGGCAGCGGAAGACTTGGACCGGAACACCAGCAGCGCGGCAGCGGGCTATGGTGGAAGAGATCCCCCTCCTCTGCTCGGCGCGACTCCGATAAGGGAATCACGAGATCGAGAGAGAAATTGGGAATTATTTGGTGAATTAAAAGGCCAGGCGTGCCCCTTCTTATATAGGCTCCCAGGGGGGAGCCAACTTGCTAACCAGGCAATGTGGGACTAACCCCCACATGCCTGGTGCGGCATAGGAGGGCCGGCCCCCTAGTGGGCCCCTTGGCCCACTTGGGTCGGCCCCCCCTTGGCCCCCACCGACAATGTAACTTTCTTATTCCTATATTATTTCAGAACTTATCTCCTAGTGTCGCTAAGACCTTAAGTTTGTTACGCTACGGTTCGAGAACACTCTAGACATGGTCGAGACACTCCGCTCACCAATGACCGTCAGGGATACCTGGATGTATATGACGGCCCCTGTGCATTCTACGAATATCGTCGTTGAACCATAAATGTGATATTCATTCCCTTTGTCTCTGCGATACTACCTTGTCCGAGATATGATCGTAGAGACACCGATGTATTTGTTGTATCTCGTTACCGACGAAGGTTATTAACTCGTCTGCGATATTACATCTCCATGACCTAGTCATAAGCTGCGCAGCTATATAGATGCAATATCACTGAGTGGGCCCAGAGTATCTTTCCATTACAAGAATGGACAAATCCCGCTCTTGATCCTTACATCTCGATGCTCTTTCGGAGTACCCAAGATGGACACCGTTATTGTCATGCTATATAAGACACAACGTTTGATGCTCTCAAAGCACCCCTACAAAGCATCAATAAGTACGGTCTCACGGTCTAAGGAATAAGCTATCAAATTCTTATCTATTGCAAATGACAAACATCGTAATACGATCTTATTGTAATACTTTGCGTATGTCCATCACCTTATTCAACTAACAAGATGACCCCATTGTCAACCGACGTCATTGTCCTTGATCGGGAATCTCGATCAACTGTTGCCCAATGGACTAGCTCATATAGAGTCTTGCTAGGGACCTGGTTGTCTATGTATCACACGTGTATCAATAATTCCGATTAATACAGTTATAGCATAATACACAAACCTATTATAAACTTATGAGATAATGCAATAAATACTACTTATTTATTTGCCTCTAGGGCATATCTCCTTCAGTCTTCCACTTGCACTAGAGTACAAATAAACTAGCTGCATTTTACTTTATCAGAATCCCTTATCAAATAAGAATCATTTGATAATGCTTGCTTGTGGAAGAGTGTTACTGCACAATCCACGATTGTACATGCTTTTGCGATTCACTGATATCAACTTGCTTGATATCACCATGTTGTTCAACAACATATATGCAAATACCGTAACTAAGTGAGACTTCTGTTTCCCAGCGCTTACTCTGATTATACTAACCAGATAACTGCCCTGAAAAACACACTCAGCCATAGAGAGCCCCTTGTAACGATTACAAACTCGCGATATCTACATACTTTCACACCAATGTAGAAAACTTGACATTCTAATGTCAATCCAACAACTAACACACCTCTTCTTCCAGTAAATTCTAAATTTACTTTTATAACTGCTCTTCTTCCAAGAACATCGGTTATATTTCATCGAGCAGATAATATGGTTTCTGTATGATGTCTAATATTACATAATAGACTCACATATCATACAACCATTACATTCATGCATCATTACTCTTAATGATCAATTGGATTTCAAAGGACCATCCTTTTGATTCTATTCTGACTCCTCAGATATAATCCAAAACAACTCGACTAACTATTTAAAATTCCCGTTCTATTTCAAAAATAGACACTAACTTTCAAATGGTTTCACAACTTCATCCTATTCTATTGGTACAGTTTCACAATGTGTTAATTACACAAGATGAATTCGACTCCCACTCAAAACATGTTTCCACATATTTGAGAACACGAGCTCCCACTCAAAAACATGTTATCCACATATTTGAGTTCCTAAGCTCCCACTCAAAAATATGTTCTTTACATATTCCACCTGAGTAAACTAACATTGACTCCCACTTAAATCGATATTTTGGTCAAACCAAAATCATTGATCTATTATCAATTCGAGTTTAATACAAACTACAGTATTACATTAATACAAATCCCTCAGACTTCAAGCATGTCTACACAAATGTAGTCAACAAATTTGATCTTGTCCAAGACACAATTCTTGACAAGACATGCTTCCGCGTCTTTCTTATAGTCACATTTCTCATATAACACTTTATATGATGATTAAACAATCTTATTCCTCTAATAAGAATTGCAGCAACAATTACTCTCTTAATCCTTTCAAATGTAACTTTCTTTGTATTCATATAGTGCACCTTGATAGTTCAAATATATTAATTATGAATTAATGAGATTTTTATATTAATTTAATAGTAATTAAATAAAGGAAAAAAGGGGGCTCCCACCTACATGGGCCCTAAGAGGGCCCAAGAGGGGGGAGCCGCACCCCACAAGGAAGGGAGGCTTGGGCCTCCTAGTCCGAGTTGGACTAGGAGTAGGAGAAGCCCAAGGGGGGTTCGGCCGAACCCCCCCTCCCCTCTCCTCCTTTAGTCCCACATGGGGGTTTGCACACCCCTTCCCCCTTTATATAGCAAGGCATATTAATTGGATTAGTTCATTGGAAAATACAATTAATTGTATGCAGGCCGGCCGAGCTGTTTCTCCGCCCGTTTTGCCCCCTCTCTCTCCACCCAAGCTATACCGCAGAGCGCCGTTGCTCTGCGGAATTCCAGATAAGATCTACCCCTGCGATTTCAGCTGGATCTGAATGACCGGGGGTTGTCGCTAAGCTCCGTATGTTTGTGAGTGCTCGGAGGTAACTCCTTTTGAGTAGCCTGGGCGATGTCGTCTCGCCCCTGCAGCCGCCGCGCCCCCCTCCCCTCTGCCGCCGGCGCACCACCCCTGGTGCTGGCGCTCTGCCTTCTTCCGCCCGACGCCCGTCGACGCAGATCATCGTCGACACCCCGGCATCATCGTCTTCGTCATCGCGGCAAGTTCTCCGCGACCTCGAGGTCGGCTACGTACGACTTCATCGTCAACGCTTGTGCGGGAGCGTAATCCCCGCTATCGGTCTACATGGCGGTAATGTAACCCGTTCCGCCACTGTTATCGCATGTACTAGATAGATAGATCCTGGCTAGTTAGGGTTTCGTTCGCGAGAAAAATTATTGTTTTCTGCACCGTAACCCCTTCAGTGGTATCAGAGCTGATCTATGCGTAGTACTGCTGGTACGGTTAGAACTCATGTTGAATGAGGGCGTCTTTCTTATATTTGCTACCCTCTAGCGTGCACTTGCGATGCCTTCGGTATTGAGTTGATGAAGCGGCCCGGACCGACTTTACGCGTACGCTTACGCGAGACTGGTTCCACTACTGACATACAACTTGCACCGTATCTGTGGCTGGCGGGTGTCTGTTTCTCTCTCTCTAGTCGGCAAAGCATTTTCAATGGAGGGCCCGAAAGGGATGCTTAAATATGCAATTATACGATCGACGTTGTGGTACAAAGTTCGTAGGTAGGGAAGCGATTCTCTTACGAATAAGCCTATTTGCCACGTAAAATTTGCAAAACTAAATAAAGCTAGAGGCGTCTAACTTTGTTTTGCAGAGGCGTTATTTTATGTGACATGGTTACGGTAAGTTTTGATATTACTCGTACTGTCGGAGGCAATGGAGGGCTCTGTAGATCGAAGCCATGCCGGGGCGCCGGGGGGCCAGGCACATGGCGCCATGAAGGTCCAGGCGCATCGACCATGTCACATCGCACTTCATTGCATCATAATTGTGCGCTGTTGTGTGTGCATCCTATTGATTGCTTATATGCTAGATATACAACAGTAGCATCATAAATAGGTTGATCCCTAACAAATACGAAAATTGTGTTCTCCCTCGTTGCGCACCACCAAGAAAGTTCTACGTTATGAGGCAGGCCGTGATGATCGGGTGTCACACATCTCGTCGTTCGCATACAGTGGGTGTAAGCCATGTTGCACGCGCAGGGTCTTCGAGGTTTGATTGGCGAGCCTAACATACTCAGAGGTATGGCCTCGGAACACGGGAAGATCGAAAGATCGAGCATGAGTCACAGAGTTGTTGTGATCGACATTTTATGTCCACCTTTGAAGCTATGCTGCCGGCCGTGATGATCGGGGGTGGTGTGGTGGATGAGGGTCGTGTAATCGCCATTATTATTTTAGGGATAATAATCTTGGTGTGGTGTGTTTTAGGTAATGAGATTATAAAACTAAAACTCACCTACATATTATAAACTTTACCTTACCTCTTTTGCGATCACATCTGTAGACTACGCAACTATACTTCGGTTACTTCCTCAAGAGCCCGGATGCTACATTAGAAGCCGACGGGTCCAACTTCATCAGATGGTACAGCGGTTTTAGAAACATTCTCGAACACAACAACATTCTATATGTTTTCGATGAACCGTTAGGAGAAGGACCAGGAGATTCTGCTAGCGAGGAGGAGGAAGATGATTTCCGTAGGCGTCGAGACATATTCATTGAAGTGGAGATCACCATGACCGTATGCCTGGCACCCGAGTTGAAAGAGTTGTTTCGACGCAAGGAGCCAAGCGTCATGATTGATGCGATAAAGACACACTTCGGGGATGAATTAAAGCGTGAGCAATTCAGGCAGCTTAGAATGTTCCAGACCATTCACATGGAGGAGCATACCTGTCTGAAGACACATATGAAGAGATTGTATGACATCTACTTCCAGCTGACGATGGTCTTCGATTACTGGATGGCAGATTCTTGTGCCATTCGGACTGTCCTGATATCTCTGCCTCCTAGCTATGAGAAGCATGTGCGCAAGTACATTTTGAAGGCCGATGATATGAACTTCTACAAGTTTGTGTCTGAATTCAAATCTCTGAAGGTTGATTCCATCGAAGGAGAGATCTTCGATGCTACAGGTATATATTTGATATATGCAGAATTATGAATTCGCCTCTTGGTATATGATGAAGTATTTGATACTTGTTATGTTTGTGAAACAGGTCCTAATTATCACATATATGCGGCGCAGTTTGACGTGACCTGGCGCTGAAGCTGGTAATCAAGGAGTTGATGGCCTTTTGGTGTTCACGTCCTCAAGTTATCATAGTCATCATTAATAGTTTTTGATAAGATCTTTTGTAATAGTGAGCGAGTGTGTGTGTCTTGATTGTTGCAAGACAAAGTTATTCATGTAATAAGACAAGTTCAGTTGTTCTATGTTATGGAACAAGTCAGTTGTTTTATATTATGAATAAAGGTTCCACATCTCAGTTAAATTGATTGTTTGATAAGTATTCATAATTGTAGAAATGATAAAATAGCGTGTCCTATGAATAAGAGTTCTATTACTAGAACAAACACCGTCGAGTTTTGTCATAAAAGCAATGAAAGAAGTAATGGATGTTTTTGGTCCATTTAAGTATTTCGAGTGCTGAGTTGATTAAGCTTGAAATCAAGTATTGAAGTTGCAATACCAGAGGAAATTAATTGAGTGTCATTTTTAATGATTAATTAATGGTGTTTATTGCTTGATCCGAGTTCTTCCATGATTTAGGTAAATATGAGTATTTGCCCGATAAATTGTGGAGTCTAAAATTAATTTGATGATAGATCAAATGGGGTTTTTCAGAAGAAAAATTAGTGAATGTTGTATTCACAAAATTCGATCAAAGGACAGTATTTTTGAATTATGGTTTCAACACAAAAGACTTGTGGAAATTTGTTTCACAAAATTATAATGTCATATATAGTGATATGTGGGGAATTATAACCATGCTCTATTTTAAATAAAGTGTGGTCTGTCAGAATCAGTCTTAGAAACTCCTAATATGTTCGAAACATTATAGTCGATGTCCACTTTAGAAAATAGATGTTTTTCTCAACAAGAATTCGTGAGATCGACAGTAGTGTCGACTTGTATATGATTACACGATAATTCGGTATATACATGAATAGTTCTTTGTAGAATACTCGCATTGAATGGGAGTGTATTCCAAAACCAATTAGAAACAAAGTTCAGTTTGTTGTCTATATTCCGAGAAAAAGATGATTTTTCGAATTATGGTTTATGGATTGGAATTAGAAGCTTGAAATAAAGTGTCAGACCTATGTTGGAAGGTGTTCCAAAGAGTATATGTCTGCTAATGAAAATTTGGTGATTAAGAGTGAGGGAGACTAGAAAATTGTTGTCTGCTTGCAGTCCTCTTCATAAAGATCATAATGTTTTCATGAAAGAAACTTCTAAATAAAGTGCTATTATATTTAATATTGCTGTCAGGTCACAACACTGTATTAAGTATTTCAGATCTTGTTGACAGATCAAGGTGCACTTTATGTGAAGGGGATCGTGTGCAGAAAACAAAAAATTTCCTACCAACGATATCCTTAAACTAGCCAAGATCTACACTATGCAGATATAGAAGTACGGCGGAGATCGGAATACATACCCTCGTAGACCGAATAGCGGGGATTACGCTCCCGCACAAGCGTTGACGATGAAGACGCCGTAGCCGACCTCTAGGTCGCGGAGAACTCGGCGCGACGAAGATGACGAAGATGACCCCGAGGTCGGGTGGAGGAAGTAGGCCTCCGAGTACCGCTAGCGCAGCACCTCGCAGGGAGTCGCACACATACGATGGAGACGACGACCTCCGAAGCTCCAGTCCAGGACGAGCAGCGGAAGACTTGGACCGGAACACCAGCAGCGCGGCAGCGGGCTATGGTGGAAGAGATCCCCCTCCTCTACTCGGCGCGGCTCCTTCAAGGGAACCACGAGATCGAGAGAGAAATTGGTAATTAATTGGTGAATTAAAAGGCCAGGGGTGCCCCTTCTTATATAGGCTCTCAGGGGGAGCCAACCTTGCCAGCCAGGCAATGTGGGACTATCCCACATGCCTGGTTCGGCCAAGGCTGATGCGCCGGCCCTAGGTGGGCCCCATTTGGCCCACCTAGGCCGGCCAAGCCTCCCCCACAAAGTTCCCTTGAGGGTTTTCCCCCCACGGGCCTTCTTTCGACCAGAAGTCCCATTTAGAGAAATCAGACTAAATAAATTCGAAAATAAATATATAAAATCATATTTGCATATTAATTACACTAATTAATATCAAACATAATATATATAATTTATCCTAGCTCCGAAAACTCTTTCGGCGCTGCCCGATCTCCATCGGACCCCTCCCGGGACGTTCCCGGTGATCTCTTTCCTTTCCGGTTGTCTTGTCGAAACCCCTTAAGTGTGTTACCCTAGCGGTTCGATATAATAACAGGTATGATCAAGACTCCTCTATGATCAACGACTAACTCGTAGGCCTGGACCCCATGAATTAATCCCTGTGATATAACGAATGACTTTCATCTATCAAACCTCAACGCAAAGTCTTAAACCTTTTGCCATGGCGATACTTAGCGTGTCCGAGCGTCGTTCCATAGATATCTCCATACCTAATCTCGACCTCGTTACCGACAACACTATCTTCTACTCGTCCATGATCTCATGTCTCCGTGACCTAGTCACATGCTTGCAAGCTCATTAGACATGATCTCACCGAGTGGGCCCTAGAGTATCCATCCTGCTATGCGGAGTGGCAAATCCCGCTCTTGACCCCTCGTCTCAACTACTCCTTTCCGATAGCCAAAAGTATCACCGTTATTGTCATACTATATAAGATACGACGTTTGGTGCGATCAAAGTATCTTCCAGGAATAACAATAAGAGTTGATCTCACGGTCAAAGGCGTAATGACTACGTCCTCAAATCTGGGTATGTTCATCACATCATTCTCCAACGATATGACTCCAATTGCCGACCGACGCCATGCCCCATGACCGGGAAACCTCGATCATCAATCGTGCAACGAAACTAGTCTTAGTAGAGGCTACTAGGGACCTGGTTGTTTATCTACCACACCTGTATTAATGTTTCCGCTTAATACAGTTATAGCATGGTATAAAACATATAATGAACGATTGGGATATTGCCAATAAACTATGTTTATTAAGTGCCTCTAGGGCATATTCCCTTCAGTCTCCCACTTGCACTAGAGTAACACTTAATCTAGTTTACAACCTGGTAAAAGCTCAACACCCATAGCATCTTGGTGCCTGCTCGCCTCGTGGAAGAGGAATACAGTCAATAGACCTCACACATTGATACCTATATGTGCTTTGCAACACTTCTATGTCACCTAGTTTGACATCAACCCGTATCTTACGATGACGGTGAAATATATCCCAGTGGATGGAGTGAGACTCGAGCATTCGCGTAGCATGCGCCTTAAAAGTCTGAAAGATCTATTAAGGGACCACCTACGCTCGGAAAACTGCTCAGTCCAATCACACTTTCTACTTCTAAAGTCGCGGTATATTTCTATACCTATGTAGATTGTGCGACAGTGCATTCATACACGACTTCGCAAACTAACCATGTCTATCTTCAAAACAAAGGACATCTCCTATACGAGATTTCTAGTCGTATGGGTCAGTGTAATAACTTGCATCATTGTAACCGCTTTACGGCAAGTTGCCATTCCACTCTTTCCCGTTACTAGAAAACCTATCTTCAGTTCTCATAGACACTGAAGAATAAACTTAACGTTTGTTCATTGATCCACACAAGGATCACTCTAGAACCTGTTCTTCAACCAAGAACTCGGGTCACACCAAGTCGAGCTTTCAGCCTGATAGACTATATGTGTGATACATAGAGAATGTCGAACATCATCTTCTATCACTGAAAAAGTCAAGATTAACTTAATCTTTTACCTAGTCATACAAGCAAGAACCTCTTTCTTCGCTTGTCCTTTTCTGAAACACTTTAAAATCCTGACTTAGGAAATACTCCGACTTAATGTTATTAAGCCCCCTCTGATCTATACAATTATAAATCGGATGCCTAATACTCCTAACTTCATTTCATAGAAAATTTAATCACTTAAATAATCCTTTACACTATACTAGAGGATATGTGTCATTCAATATGTCGTTACATACAGAATCACAAATGACACCTAGCTCCCACTCAAATATGCCTTCCGCATATAAGATCAAGGAAAAGCTACTTAGCTCCCACTCAAATATGCCTTCCGCATATAAGATCAAGGAAAGCTACTTTGCTCCCACTCACTTCTTCGCAAATGTAGGTTTCTTCAACTATTTTGGACAACTCCAAAATCCTTTGATCACATTATCAAAGTGAAGATTCCAGCTCCGATATGCTTGCTTCTGCCCATGAATGGACAACCGAAGTTTGCATACATGTTTAGCATCCTCAGGATTACAAACCATTCTTAATTACACTATTAAGAACCATGGTTTTCTCATCCATCTATCAATTTCTCATTCGAAATTATAGTAATTGCTAAACGACCCAGAATAGATTTAGTCTTCGCCACTTGAGACAAACTCTCATGTGGTATGTCGGAACTGTTTCACGACAAATCGAATCTGCTTAATATCTACTCTCTCATAAAACTCCATATACTATCAACATCCTAGATGCCATCAAGAAGATCTCCCAAGTCATTACGTAGTAATCGTATATGGATTTTATTTCGGATCATAAATGACTCATAGCCATTTCTCAGACTTAGGTCCACCATCTCTTCTTCGTAGTTTGTAGGTCTATCATATTCCATTAATATGACCTTCATAACAAGATTGTCGTAACACACAGTGTGGAACACAACCTCGTATGCCTACGCTCTTAGTATGAGCTCAGAACATCATGATTTTAAATCATCAGCTTTTTCAAGCTGTGGAGCCTGACACCGAAAACACTTTCGATTGCGCCACTCTGATGTTTGGAGAGGAAGTTCACCAACTTCGTCTTGCTCTACTTTCTTTCTCACTTATACCCTCGGACAAGAAACTATTTCTTTCGCAAGGTATATCCCGACAAAGATATTGCCTATGTCGTGAGACATGTACCCAACTAACTCTTTAGGTAGGGTATACTACAAAGATTAATCCATTTTAGGTTCGATTACATCGAAACACTAAATTGCTGAAACGCCAATCCAGGCTAAAAGCCACACCATTACTCATATGGCATTGTCTCCATGGATTCAAATGGTTTACCTATTTGCTAACGTGAGTGTTTACGTTTCTACCATATGACTCTAATGATCACAATAATTCGGTAAGAGATTTATTTACCACACACTATACGATAGGGTGCGATTACGACGCCCTAACACACCATAACACTATGGTGTTCCATGCGACGTAATTTGTGGAACTCTTCTCACAAGTCTTCCAATGATGTGCCAACATTATAACTCAAATCTTCATTCCTCGATTTGCATCGCGGGAATTTTGATTTTCTTGTTAAGTTTATTTCCTACTTCATTCTGAACTTCGTTTGATCGAATCAAAAATTCAGACTAACATTCCCCGGAGTTTAGCGGCCATATCATATGTTCGCGATCTAAAAACTCGTACCCACCGTTGGTTCTCTATGGAAGAGATCATAGCATACACTGGACTATGATGATATCATCCGCACAAAATCCGATAATCCAAATTATCTTTTGTTAGCGGAATCTCCGGGTTGATCTCCTAGCGGGTATTGTAACACAAAGAGCTAACGGTTTAAACAAGGAGTATCCTCAAGCTAAAGTATAAAACTATGAAGTTTGGACCCAACCTTTTAAGTTTCTCAATCGCAGGAATGCGCCTAATTTGAAAAGATGCTATCACAATGGTTAATATCTACAAAGGTTTGCAAAACATACTCTGTTCATTATATCCTGAGTTCTAGTATTTTAGAAAATAACTATCCGAACTCCCACTCAAACGAACATCCCTCCTGGTCGTTTAAGCGATTACACGACCCCCATCCATTGTACCACCCCTCATCATCAAAGCCGGCGGCACAACTTCAAGAGTAGACAAAATCGTCCGCCACACCAATTTTGTGACTCGTGCTCGACCTTTCGGTCTTCCTGTTCCGAGGCCATACCTCTGAGTATGCTAGGCTCGCCACCAAAAACCTCCACGCTGACGCTTGTGCAACATGGCTTACACCCACCGTATGCGAACGAAGATATGTCTGACACCCGATCATCACGGCCTGCCTCATAACGTAGAACTTTCTTGGTGGTGCGCGTTGGAGGGAGAACACTAGTGGTATTTTGAAGGGATCATCTTATTCAGTTACCGCCGTGTAACTAATGCATACTATACACACAATCACACAAAATAAGATGCACACAAAACATCAAATGTAATGCAATGTGATATAGTCCATTGCGCCATGGTCTTCTTGGCGCCCGCAGTTTATAAACAATTTAATAAACCTACCTTGACCATATCACATAGCCCCTGCAAAATAAAGTTAGACGCTTCTACTTTATCTTTTGCATATTTTACGTGGCTCGGGGCTTTCGTAAATAGAACCGCTTCATACCTACGAACCTTATGACCACAACAACGATCCAATAATTGCATGTTTAAGCATCCCTTTCGGCCCTCCATTGAAAATGCAAAGCCAACTAAAGAGAGAGAAACAGGCACCCGCCAGCCACAGATACGGTGCAAGCCGTATGTGAGTAGTGGAACCAGTCTCGCGTAAGTGTACGCGTAAAGTCGGTCCGGGCCGCTTCATCAACTCGATGCCGCTGGAATCACAAGTGCACGCTAGAGGGTAGCAAATAATAGGAACGGTGCCCCCGTGCAGAACACGGGTTCTAACAGCGTACATCTATATCTACGATAGATCGGCTCTGATACCACTGAAGGGGATCGTGTGCAGAAAACAAAAAAAATCCTACCAACGATATCTTTAAACTAGCCAAGATCTACACTATGCAGATATAGAAGTACGGCGGAGATCGGAATACATACCCTCGTAGACCGAATAGCGGGGATTACGCTCCGGCACAAGCGTTGACGATGAAGACGCCGTAGCCGACCTCTAGGTCGCGGAGAACTCGGCGCGACGAAGATGACCCCGAGGTCGGGTGGAGGAAGTAGGCCTCCGAGTACCGCTAGCGCAGCACCTCGCAGGGAGTCGCACACATACGGTGGAGACGACGGCCTCCGAAGCTCCAGTCCAGGACGAGCAGCGGAAGACTTGGACCGGAACACCAGCAGCGCGGCAGCGGGCTATGGTGGAAGAGATCCCCCTCCTCTACTCGGCGCGGCTCCGTCAAGGGAACCACGAGATCGAGAGAGAAATTGGGAATTAATTGGTGAATTAAAAGGCCAGGGGTGCCCCTTCTTATATAGGCTCCCAGGGGAGCCAACCTTGCCAGCCAGGCAATGTGGGACTATCCCACATGCCTGGTTCGGCCAAGGCTGATGCGCCGGCCCTAGGTGGGCCCCATTTGGCCCACCTAGGCCGGCCAAGCCTCCCCCACAAAGTTCCCTTGAGGGTTTTCCCCCCATGGGCCTTCTTTCGACCAGAAGGCCCATTTAGAGAAATCAGCCTAAATAAACTCGAAAATAAATGTATAAAATCATATTTGCATATTAATTACACTAATTAATATCAAACATAATATATATAATTTTTCCTAGCTCCGAAAACTCTTTCGGCGCTGCCCGATCTCCATCGGACCCCTCCCGGGACGTTCCCGGTGATCTCTTTCCTTTCCGGTTGTCTTGTCGAAACCTCTTAAGTGTGTTACCCTAGCGGTTCGATAAAATATCAGGTATGATCAAGACTCCTCAGTGATCAACGACTAACTCGTAGGCCTGGACCCCATGAATTAACCCCTGAGATATAACGAATGACTTTCATCTATCAAACCTGGACGTATAGTCTTAAACCCTTTGTCATGGCGATACTTAGCGTGTCCGAGCATCATTCTCAGATATCTCCATACCTAGCATGATCTCGTTACCGACATCGCTATCTTCTACTCGTCTATGATATTATGTCAGCTGGTGACCTAGTCACATGTTTGCAAACTAATTTGACATAATCTCACCGAGTGGGCCCTAGAGTATCTATCCGGCTATGCGGACTGACAAATCCCGCTGTTGACCCCTCGTCTCAACTACTACTTTCCGATACCCAAAAGTATCACCGTTATTGTCATACTAAATAAGATACGACGTTTGGTGCGATCAAAGTATCTTCCAGGAATACCAATAAGAGTTGATCTCACGGTCTTAAGGCGTAACGACTATGTCCTATAAATACTGGGTATGTCCATCACATCGTTACTCCTAACGATATGACTTCCGTTGCCGACCGGCGCCATGCCCTATGATCGGAAAACCTCGATCATCAATCGCGCAATGAAACTAGTCTTAGTAGAGGCTACTAGGGACCTGGTTGTTTATCTACCACACATGTATTAATGTTTCCTCTTAATACAGTTATAGCATGGTATAAAACATATAATGAACGATTGGGATATTGCCAATAAACTATGTTTATTAAGTGCCTCTAGGGCATATTCCCTTCATTATGAATACAAAGAAAGTTGAGAAAATATCGGAATACGAACAAAGGCTTTTTGAGCCTGTAAATCCAAAGTTGCATTTGAAAGGATTAAGAGAGTAATTGTTGCTGCAATTCTTATTAGAGGAATAAGATTGTTTAATCATAATATAAGGTGTTATATGAGAAATGTGACTATAAGAAAGACGCGGTAGCATATCTTGTCAAGAAATGTGTCTTGGACAAGATCAAATTTGTTGACTACATTTATGTAGACATGCTTGAAGTCTGAGGGATTTGTATTAATGTAATACTGTAGTTTGTATTAAATTCAAATTGATAGTAGATCAATGATTTTGGTTTGAGCAAAATGTCGATTTAAGTGGGAGTCATAGTTAGTTTACTCAGGTGGAATATGTAAAGAACATATTTTTGAGTGGGAGCTCAGGAACTCAAATATGTGGATGACACGTTTTTGAGTGGGAGCTCGTGTTATCAAATGTGTGGAGACATAATTTGAGTGGGAGTCGAATTCATGTTGTGTAGTTAACACATTGTGAAACTGTACCAATAGAATAGGATGAAGTTGTGAAACTATTTGAAAGTTAGTGTCTATTTTGAAATAGAACGGGAATTTTAAATAGTTAGTCGAGTTGTTTTGGATTATATCTGAGGAGTCAGAATAGAATCAAAAGGATGGTCCTTTGGAATCCAATTGATCATTAAGAGTAATGATGCATGAAAGTAATGGTTGTATGACATGTGAGTCTATTATGTAATATTAGACATCATACAGAAACCATATTATCTGCTCGATGAAATATAACCGATGTTCTTGAAAGAAGACCAGTTATAAAAGTAAATTTGGAATTTACTGGAAGTAGAAGTGCGTTAGTTAAAGGATTGACATTCGAATGTCAAGTTTTCTACATTAGTGTGAAAGTTTGTAGATATCGCGAGTTTGTAATTGTTACAAGGGGCTCTGTATGGCTGAGTGTGTTTTTTCAGGGCAGTTATCTGGTTAGTATAATCAGAGTAAGCGCTGGGAAACAGAAGTCTCACTTAGTTACGGTATTTGCATATATGTTGTTAGACAACATGGTGATATCAAGCAAGTTGATGTAAGTGAATCGCAAAAGCATGTACAATCATGGATTGTGCAGTAACACTCTTCCACAAGCAAGTATTATCAAATGATTCTTATTAGATAAGGGATTCTGATAAAGTAAAATGCAGCTAGTTTATTTGTACTCTAGTGCAAGTGGGAGACTGAAGGAGATATGCCCTAGAGGCAAATAAATAAGTAGTATTTATTGCTTTATCTCATAAGTTTATAATAGGTTTATGTATTATGCTATAACTGTATTAATCGGAATTATTAATACACGTGTGATACATAGACAACCAGGTCCCTAGCAAGCCTCTATATGAGCTAGTCCATTGGGCAACAGTTGATCGAGATTCCCGGTCAAGGACAATGACGTCGGTTGACAATGGGGTCATCTTGTTAGTTGAATAAGGTGATGGACATACGCAAAGTATTGCAATAAGATCGTATTACGATGTTTGTCATTTGCAATAGATAAGAATATGATAGCTTATTCCTTAGACCGTGAGACCGTACTTATTGATGCTTCGTAGGGGTGCTTTGAGAGCATCAAACGTTGTGTCTTATATAGCATGACAATAACGGTGTCCATCTTGGGTATTCCGAAAGAGCATCAAGACGTAAGGATCAAGAGCGGGATTTGTTCATTCTTGTAATGGAAAGATACTCTGGGCCCACTCGGTGATATTGCATCTATATAGCTGCGCAGCTTATGACTAGGTCAAGGTGATGTAATATCGCAGACGAGTTAATAACCTTCGTCGGTAACGAGATACAACAAAGACATCGGTGTGTCTACGATCATATCTCGGACAAGGTAGTATCGCAGAGACAAAGGGAATGAATGTCATATTTATGGTTCAACGACGATATTCGTGGAATGCAGAGGGGTCATCATATACTTCCAGGTATCCCTGACGGTCATTGGTGAGCGGAGTGTCTCGACCATGTCTGGAGTGTTCTCGAACCGTAGCGTAACAAACTTAAGGTCTTAGCGACACCAGGAGATAGGTTCTGGAATATTATAGGAATTTGTTGGAGAGAGAGAAATGATCCGGAAAGAGTTCCGGTGGTCCGGAAGGAGTTCCAGAGAGGTCTGGAATGGTTTCAGGGATGTCCAAAAGTTGTTCGGGTGGTTCCGAAATAGTTTCGGAGTCATGGGATATTGAATTATATATAAATATATTAATTATGAATTAATGGGATTTTTCTATTAATTAAATATTAATTAAATAAAGGAAAAAGGGGGCTCCCGCCTACATGGGCCCTAAGAGGGCCCAAGAGGGGGGAGCCGCACTCCACAAGGAAGGGAGGCTTGGGCCTCCTAGTCCGAGTTGGACTAGGAGTAGGAGAATCCCAAGGGGGGTTCGGCCGAACCCCCCCTCCCCTCTCCTCCTTTAGTCCCACATGGGGGAGCCAGGGGGTTTGCACACCCCCTTCCCCCTTTATATAGCAAGGCATATTAATTGGATTAATTCATTGGAAAATATAATTAATTGTATGCAGGCCGGCCGAGCTGTTTCTCCGCCCGTTTTGCCCCCTCTCTCCACCCAAGCTATACCGTAGAGCGCCGTTGCTCTGCGGAATTCCAGATAAGATCTACCCCTACGATTTCAGCTGGATCTGAATGACCGGGGGTTGTCGCTAAGCTCCGTATGTTTGTGAGTGCTCGGAGGTAACTCCTTTTGAGTAGCCTGGGCGACGTCGTCTCGCCCCTGCAGCCGCCGCGCCCCCTCCCCTCTGCCGCCGGCGCACCACCCCTGGTGCTGGCGCTCTGCCTTCTTCCGCCCGACGCCCGTCGACGCAGATCATCGTCGACACCCCGGCATCATCGTCTTCGTCATCGCGACAAGTTCTCCGCGACCTCGAGGTCGGCTACATACGACTTCATCGTCAACGCTTGTGCGGGAGCGTAATCCCCGCTATCGGTCTACATGGAGGTAATGTAACCCGTTCCGCCACCGTTATCGCATGTACTAGATAGATAGATCCTGGCTAGTTAGGGTTTCGTTCGCTAGAAAAATTATTGTTTTCTGCACCGTAACCCCTTCATCAATATCCCATGACTCCGAAACTATTTCGGAACCACCCGAACAACTTTCGGACATTTATGGAACTCTTCCAGACCTTCCCGGAACTCCTTCCAGACCACCGGAACTCTTTCCGGATCATTTCTCTCTCTCCAACAAACGCCTATATTATTCCAGAACTTATCTCCTAGTGTCGCTAAGACCTTAAGTTTGTTACGCTACGGTTCGAGAACACTCCAGACATGGTCGAGACACTCCTCTCACCTATGACCGTCAGGGATACCTGGATGTATAAGACGACCCCTGTGCATTCTACAAATATCATCGTTGAACCATAAATGTGATATTCATTCCCTTTGTCTCTGCGATACTAGACACACCGATGTCTTTTTTGTATCTCGTTACCGACGAAGGTTATTAACTCGTCTGCGATATTACATCTCCATGACCTAGTCATAAGCTGCGCAGCTATATAGATGCAATATCACCGAGTGGGCCCAGAGTATCTTTCCATTACAAGAATGGACAAATCCCGCTCTTGATCCTTACGTCTCGATGCTCTTTCGGAGTACCCAACATGGACACCGTTATTGTCATGCTATATAAGACACAACGTTTGATGCTCTCAAAGCACCCCTCCGAAGCATCAATAAGTATGGTCTCACGGTGTAAGGAATAAGCTATCAAATTCTTATCTATTGCAAATGACAAACATCGTAATACGATCTTATTGCAATACTTTGCGTATGTCAATCACCTTATTCAACTAACAAGATGACCCCATTGTCAACCGACGTCATTATCGTTGATCGGGAATCTCGATCAACTGTTGCCCAATGGACTAGCTCATATAGAGGCTTGCTAGGGACCTGGTTGTCTATGTATCACACGTGTATCAATAATTCCGATTAATACAGTTATAGCATAATACACAAACCTGTTATAAACTTATGATATAATGCAATAAATACTACTTATTTATTTGCCTCTAGGGCATATCTCCTTCAGTAAGTTGTCTCGATCTTGTAAGCCAGCATCATCACCAAAGTCGTCCATAACCGCGGACACGGCTCATCGATAAGATTATACCCTGCAGGGGTGCACTACTGTACCCATACTCGCATGATCAACCCAAGCAAGCATCAGGGCTTCTCAACACGACTTATTCCTTCACTACAGCAAGTCCAAGTGCCACCCATATGAGTTGTTACCCGCGTCAGGAGTCCGGCCGAATCTCAATTGCGGACTCCTAGTTTGCGACTACGCCACCATGCGGCTCAAACCACAGTAGGAACTGTCCGCTTCGTGTCGTACCTCACCTATATGACCCCCCGTATCACACAACCTCTCATCATCATCATCATCATCATCATGCACATGCATATGAGCAAATGGAAAACCCGAACTGCTTGCGGCACATGGACAAGCTGTAGATCCGTTCAAAGTCGAGGGGGGCTCCATAGGGCCACCCACAAGTGGTTAGTGCGCTCAAAATTGGATCCGAGCACAAAATCTCAGTTCCTAGGTCGACGCTGAGCAGAACAAAACACCTCGCAAGGCCTTCCGCCTGGTGCCTTATCTTTTAATTATAATACCCCAACACAAGATAGCATTTTATTAAAGTAGAATAATCTATCATACTAAGCAGATGAAACATAAGACCAACAGACGACTCGCACAAACAACTCTAAGCATGCGCTACGACTCGCAAGGCCAACAGATAAACATTCAACAGGTGGTGGGATGTGGGGATAAAGCTGTATAGGCTGCAGGATAAACATGTGATGGGATCGCGATAAGAATCGAATACTAGGGTAGCAGAGATCAACGGCAGGAATGAAAGACAATGTATAGGTAAACAAGCAAACTTTGCTTGCGTGGAATCCCGCATGGAAGCAGATCTTGTCGTTGCTCACACATCTCAACGTCGTATCCGCGAAGAAGCAACAAACACTGGAAAGCGTAAAGATGCATTTTACAACTACGGCAAAGATCCAGAATGATCATGGGATGTAACGTACCTGCTCTTAAAATAAGGCAGATACCTGTGTATAGTGCAAATCCCTGGATCGATTCATTTGCACACACAGTTTACGATGTAATATCACAACAAAGGTCAATTTTATTACATCGATGATCCAGAATTACAAAATATTCTTTACAAATTGCATAGCATAAAGCTAGCTTTGAAAAGTACACAGCGGAAATACAATAGCAGTGAGCCTCTATAACTTTCATGCTGCCACAGGCGAAAACATGTTGGTTGTAGACTCGAAACCTTTAAACGAAACCTCACTCGTCATCTGATCAAATCTGCAATAGGAAAAATATTGCAACAACGTGGGTCAGATTCCATTAAAAATGGAGTCTGGCAAGTGACACTATGGTGGACACTTAATGGAATAACTCTATAGCCTACATGCATATTTGGCTGGTGGAGTTCAAGGCTAGTTTGCATAAAGCCAATTTTTCCTACTCTTTTGAAAACATTTTTCTTGAAATCAGGACAAGTATGGCATGAAAACCATAATCTCATCTTCCCTTGTTCACCCATCAACTTTTAACTTAGAAATTTGAATGTTGGGAGCCTCCGTTGAATCCTTGATCAGCTGCTCAAAATTGTCCGTAACCGAGGACACGGCTAAGTACTTAGTTTTACACTCTGCAGAGGTTGTGCACTTTCACCATTAGACCCAACAAACCCAAACTATCCTCAAGCACACCATTTGTGCTAAGGAAAAGGAGAGAGTTGAGACGAGACTTTTCAGAAGCATTTTCGCACCCCATAACGGCCTGACGCGCTCCACCTACAAAACCTCTACCACCACCTGTCAGGCCGGGGCGAGTCCACACAACTTAATCCATCTAGCCAGAGCCCATTGACTAATGGTTGCACTAGAAGCAATCTTCACTTGGAGAAAACATTGGTCCTTTATTACCCTGGGTGGCCATCCACAAGTGACTATCCTTAGAGGTCACCCCTAAGGAATAACACTCAACATAAACCAATCAACACCAAATTCCACCCAGGTGTTACATTAACTTAGTAGAATTTACTTTTCGTAAAACAACTTTTGCATAGCATCAATATTTCTACCAAGTTACCAATAGGATTCTAGACACAACTAGTGTAAGGGATATGGTAGTTTTAGCATAGCAATAATATCCAACACATGCATATAAGAAATACACTAAGTAATGCATAAAAAAATACTTAGGAAGTTTATGAGGGTGTGCCACTTGCCTTTGAATGTTGTCGTTGTTCACAAACTCTTTTCAACAACGAACGTTTGCTCTCCGTTTAATCTAAACAATATAAGCAAGCAACAATACAACAATCAACAGCAAGCACAAATCCACAATGCAAACAAACACATACTAGATGAATAAATAAGTCTTATAAAACTTTCTAAGGAAAATATGTTTATGCATGATATGCAAAAATATTCCTAAGGCTAGAAATGCTTGTTCATGCCATGGAAAATCTTTTAAGTTAATGTAAGGCAAATGTGTTAGCCAAATATGACTAAGGACCAAGGTCATAAAATCAATTGCTATAAGTCAACTTGACTAAGTTGTAAGACTGCTCCTAGTCTTCATCATGTTTGATCTTGAATTCTTCAACTCCTTTGTAGTTTCCTTCATCTTCAATTAGTACTCTGAGAACCTGGTCAAAATCACTAAGGACTTGGTTTATGTCCAAAGTGGAAGAAGAATAGGATGGCGGAAAAAGATAAAGAAAAGATGTAGTTTTTCTTCTAGGCTTCATCTCCAGACTTGTAACTTTCTCCGATGTCTTCACTGAATCATGTAGACTTGATGGTTCTTCAGACTTGATGATTTGTATATCACCCGGGCTGGTCTTGGATATACCTTAGCCACCACGAGGTCTAAGAGAAAAGAAAAGAGAGAAAGACTTAGAGAAATAAAGGGGGATGATCTTCTTGCAGTTCCTCTTGATTTTCTTCTTAGTGTTTTTTTTTGCTTCTTGGAGATGCCTTCGGAGTTTTGTTTTTCTTGGCTAAGTCTTCATTGGCCTTCTAGTCTTCATGTTAAGAATCTCAAGTGTCTAAGTGCATAGCACTTTAACAAAACACTATGCTCAAAATAATCCTAACTTAGAGAAAATAAGGAAGAAGTTTTTCCTCAGAGGAGTATAACTATACAATACAATATGCTATGCATGCAATGCAATGTTTAATCACAAGAAAACATCAAACTTGATTTGTTTGAGAAGTCAAAAATATTTCTAAATACTTTTGTGACCAAAGTGTTCATAATATGCCTAAGTACTTTATAATTTCGAATATATGATGAAATTAATTTTAATATATTTTTAATCAATTTTAATCATTAAAACAACACTTAAAATTATTTAATCAATATTATTTACAAAATCATAGAAAAATTATTCTACAAAATTAGTAGAAAAATACTACTGCCAATACTTAGACATTCAAATTTATAGAAAAAGAGTTTGATAAATTTTAAATTTCAAATTTGAAGTTATGTTCAAATTACCATTAATGCCACTTTTGAATTTCAATAAATTTTAATTTGACAAAACATAAAAGTAATGATGCCAAAAGTTTCTACGTGTCATAAGCTTTTCAAAAATATTTTATTTGTAAAATTTGACCAAACCAATAAAAAGTAGTGATAGATTTAAAATTTAGGATTTTTCTGCAAAACTGCCGGTCTTCAGTTGACGGTTGACTTTGACTGCTGACGTGGCAGGTTGACTGGGATTTGACTACGAATTTGACCAAAAATAAAGTTGCTCGGATGGAAAAACACTCTTAACAAAAGTTGTAGAGAATTTCGTGCTCTTTCTAATTATCACAATTATAAGATAAGTGGATTAATAGATTGGTCACAAATCGCAAAATACCTTTCTGATCCGAAACTTTAAACGCGAATATCTCTCAGCTCGCTGAACCAAAAGAGGTGAGACTTGGGGCAAAAGAAAGGTCTTGATCAGAGGAACAACTTTCGTATTGTCGTACTAAACTTTTGAGATGGTTTGATTACTCGAATAACATCAAACACGATCTGTATTATACAGAAAACTACGTACGTTAAAATAAAAAGTTGTCAACAGGAAAGTTGTAGATATAGAGTAGATCTACCTTTTCACCGAAGGAATTTCGATTTGACGCAACGAGCGCGAAGAGATCTGAGAAATACGACTTCAGATCTGATGGATGACGATTCGAAATTCTTCCTCCACGCTTGATGAAAAGAGTTGAGCCTTATTGGGATGGAAAGATATCGACGAGATCTACAACAATGATCAAGACCCCGTCGCGATTGGAGATGGTTTTGTTCGTCGAACGAACGAAATAATATTTTGCTGATTAGGGTTTCGGTGAAACGAAAAGAGTAGAATATATGCCGGCGGCTACAGGGGTTTATATAGGCGGAGTGATGGTGGAATAGATAGGGCTCGAAGTTGTGAACGCGTAGGATCAAGCGGATCCGGATTTGAAGTTATATTTCTTCAGATATACGTGTTTGAATAAAAGGTGGTTAGAAAAACGAATTTTCAGAGTTTGAGTTTGAGTTTGATACGGTTGGTACGGTCGGTTCGTTCGTTCCTGGGCCGGTCCGATCTTTTTTTTTTCCTTAATTCTTTCATAAGTTTTGTTTTAGAACTCCGAATTAAGTGAAATTAATTTCTAAAAATCATATCTTTATTTTAAAATATTTATGGACATGTTTTGACCACTTTTTAAAAATATTAATTTTGAATATTTGATTTAATGCAAATTTGACACTTTTGTCAAATTTGGAAATAGAAATTTAATTTATTTATTTATGGCTAAATAAAATTTGGTACCACATTTGTGAACATATGAAAATAATTATTTCTAATAATTACAATCAAAATATTAAACTAAATAAGATAAATAGCATAATCATTATTTTGTTTTTAATATTTTCTCGGATAGATTTTTTTTCAAATGGAAATAGTATTTCAACCATTGTAATTTCAAATCTAAACAATGCAAGAAAATGATGAATGCATGCATGAATTTTGTTTTCAAATCGACATACAAATAGTTTTCAAAAAGTTTTTATTTTTTCTGATTTTTCAGAATTTGAAAAATCCTAGGATGTTACATGGGAGAATGATGCATGACATTGCAAGATGCATTGCGAGATGCACTTAATCCAAATTAAGCGGAACCGGGATTCCGACAATTAATATTAATGTTAAAGTTATTTATCTGCCCAACAAATTAAATGGTCATTAACATGGCAAGACATGGCAAAGGTGTTCTAGTCAAATTAAATGGAATTGGGCATTACATATATTGATTTGCCCCACACATTCCATATTTATTATTTAGGTGATTTGCTACACCACCAAACCCCAGAGATGCAACACATGCAAGTATGATGCGATATGCAGAAGATAGATGACATCTAATAAAATAGGTATAGGGTTAGGGTTCGCACGTTGGATCGGGAGAGATAGGGTTCGAAACCGACGTCTTCGGTCCGTAGAGGAAGTAGTCGAAGTCGGGGAAGTAGCCGTCGCGGAACCGGGGCATCGTCGTTTGTCGATGTCGTGGGAGTGGTCGGAGTCGTTGTGCCCGATCATCATCGTTCGCGGATCACGGTCTTCCTGGACACGCACGAAGGCGGCCAACGCGACGGGCGGAGGCCTTGTCGACGGAAGATCTTGTCAATGATAGACGTTCGCGGCAACACAGTGCAGCACCTCGACGGGTGGACAACTCGGGCACGAAAATGGCGACGCCGGGGTCTTGCGGGCAGTTCACCAAACACCTTTTGGGCGCGAATGAGAGGAGGCCACCGGACGGAGAACCGGGCTAGGACGGCGCGACGTGGGGCGGCGGCGGCGTGCACGTGGCCGAGAAGAGGAGGCGGCGGCGGCGCGTGCGGCGGCGTGCGTAGTCGAGCGCGCGGGCACGGGCGGACGCGGCGGCGGCGTGGGGCCGAGTGGGCGCATGGGGAGGTGGCCGGGCGCGGCGCGCAGCGGCGGCAGGGCGCGGAGGCGGGCAACTGCGGACGGCGTCGGGGCGGCGCGGCGTGGGGAGCGTGCGGGAGCTCGGGCCAGGAGGAGGCGCGGGCAGCGACCGGAGGTGCGCGGCGGGAGCGGGCGCGCGACGGGCGCGCGGGCGCGCGGCGGAGGAGGCCGAGGGCGGTGGCGGCAGGGGGACGCGGCGGCAGCGCGACGGCCGGAGCCGCGGGAGGTCGGGCGCACGGCGATGTGCTGCGGGCCGGGAGGAGCTCGGGCTGGGCTGCGGGAAGAAGAAGGTGCGGCTCGGGAGGAGGAAGGAGAAGGAAAAAGAGAAAAGAAGAAAAGAAAAAGGAAAAGAAAAAAAGGAGGAAGTGGAGGGGGGCGGCTGCAAAGTTGCAGCGGGTGGGAAACAAGTTTCCAGGGGGAAAACCCTTGGGTTTGGTTAAATGGGCTTGGGCTTTATTTCTCTCCCCTTTATTATTTTCTGTTTTCTATTTTAAAACAAAAACGAAAAGGAATTTGAATACGAAACCTTTACAAAATATTTTTAGTTTTAACTAGGGAAATTAATAAACTAGTTTTTAACGTTTGCAAAAGATTTGAAAAACAAAATTTTAATTAATTTGAAATGCATTTGAATTTAATTGCGGGGATTGAATTAAATGCAACAAATTAAAAATGATGAGATGAAATGCAATGTCATGTTGATGCAAAAAGAAAACACACCAAATTAAAAGGGGATAAATCCCGGGGCGTTACAATCGACACCACTAACAAGGGATCGCGTCCCGCGATCCACGCCGAGACCACAAGGAGAGAGGGGTAACTATCGAGTCATTCGGCTCCGTGAAGAACTTCTCGACACCACTAACAAGGGATTGTTGCTTCACCTCGAAAAATCTCGACACCACTAGCAAGAAATTCTAACTCCACCTTGAACTTCTAGACACCACTAACAAAAGAGTTGCTGTTTCGATGCTGATTTCCGAAGATCGAACCTAATAGGATAAAAGGCAAGAAATCGTCCACCCACGTAGAATCCTAAACTTTGAAAGTTGGATAAGAGGAGAGACTCCAAAACAAATAAGGTAAGGGGAGAATGGAATAGAGGTAAGGAGTAAAAAGAAACCTATTGAGATATTTTTCAAAATAATTTAAGTCAAATAGTTTTTGACACTCTAGAAACAACGACCGTTAGCGAGGTTATCTTACAGGCTTTTGCGGACCCGCTGCTTCGATAACCAATCGTATCGAAACAACAAGGAGATCGAAACCAAGGCTCTCATACCACTTTGTGACGCCCTAAAATCGGTACTATGTAGATTTAAGCGTTCCCGCCGAAATCCGCATAATAACGATTTTAGGTCGCCCAACAGACATAATGTACACGCCGAAACATGCGCATTATGTGGGTGGAATTGTGATAACATTACAACAGTTCTGACACATCCACAAATAGAACAGAAGATAAAATACAACAACGACTCGAACGAGTCAAGATAAAAATAATGCAATATAAAGATACAAATGACAGCGGAAGCAAAATAGTATCCGACTACGGATATGATGCAAATTGGACTAAGAGTCCTGAAGATAAGCGATGGCGTCATATCCCTGCCCAGCCAAGCCGGAGGGATTCCCAAGCTAACGTCGTCGGACTTCAAACCTGTTGACTGCACATAAAGCACATCCCAAAAGAGGGTCAGGGCACTCCCTGGCAAGCAAAACCGACTTGCCTACTTTCTACACCATCTCCCAAAATATAGGGGAGGTGGACTTAGCGGCAGCAGCACTAGCAACCTAAAGATACACGCTACAACTTCCGTCTAATTAGAGAGGGATAAGAGAGCGTATAAAGTAAACAACTACAACTAACACCAAACATAACTCATTCTCAAATTAACCCCCTCAACCAAATATGAGGAAGCAAGTCGGGAAACTCACACATTGAACAGTTTTATTTATAATTTATTGGGAAAGTAATTCTATATTACTAGTCAAATTAATTAACATTGATTAGGTGTAAGTTGTCTAGATCTTGTTAGCGAGCATCATCACCAAAGTCGTCCATAACCGTGGACACGGCTCATCGATAAGATTATACTCTGCAGGGGTGCACTACTATACCCATACTCGCATGATCAACCCAAGCAAGCATCAGGGCTTCTCAACACGACTTATTCCTTCACTACAGCAAGTCCAAGTGCCACCCATATGAGTTGTTACCCACGTCAGGAGTCCGGCCGAATCTCAATTGCGGATCATTTGTTTGCGACTACGCCACCATGCGGCTCAAACCACAGTAGGAACTGTCCGCTTCGTGTCGTACCGCACCTATATGACCCCCCGTATCGCATAACCTCTCATCATCATCATCATCATGCACATGCATATGAGCAAATGGAAAACCCGAACTACTTTCGGCACATGGACAAGCTGTAGATCCGTTCAAAGTCGAGGGGGGCTCCATAGGGCCACCCACAAGTGGTTACTGCGCTCAAAATTGGATCCGAGGACAAAATCTCAGTTCCTAGGTCGACACTGAGCAGAACAAAACACCTCGCAAGGCCTTCCGCCTGGTGCCTTATCTTTTAATTATAATACCCCAACACAAGATAGCATTTTATTAAAGTAAAACATTCTATCATACTAAGCAGATGAAACATAAGACCAACAGACGACTCGCACAAACAACTCTAAGCATGCGCTACGACTCGCAAGGCCAACAGATAAACATTCAACAGGTGGTGGGATGTGGGGATAAAGCTGTATAGGCTGCAAGATAAACATGTGATGGGATCGCGATAAGAATCGAATACTAGGGTAGCAGAGATCAACGACAGGAATGAAAGACAATGTATAGGTAAACAAGCAAACTTTGCTTGCCTGGAATCCCGCATGGAAGCAGATCTTGTCGTTGCTCACACATCTCAACGTCGTATCCGCGAAGAAGCAACAAACACTAGAAAGCGTAAACATGCATTTTACAACTACGGCAAAGATCCTGCATGATCATGGGAGAATGATGCATGACATGGCAAGATGCATTGCGAGATGCACTTAATCCAAATTAAGCGGAACCGGGATTCCTACAATTAATATTAATGTTAAAGTTATTTATCTTCCCAACAAATTAAATGGTCATTAACATGGCAAGACATGGCAAAGGTGTTCTAGTCAAATTAAATGGAATTGGGCATTACATATATTGATTTGCCCCACACATTCCATATTTATTATTTAGGTGATTTGCTACACCACCAAACCCCAGAGATGCAACACATGCAAGTATGATGCGATATGCAGAAGATAGATGGCATCTAATAAAATAGGTATAGGGTTAGGGTTCGCACGTTGGATCGGGAGAGATAGGGTTCGAAACCGACGTCTTCGGTCCGTAGAGGAAGTACTCGAAGTCGGGGAAGTAGCCGTCGCGGAACAGGGGCATCGTCGTTTGTCGATGTCGTGGGAGTGGTCGGAGTCGTTGTGCCCGATCATCATCGTTCGCGGATTACGGTCTTCCTGGACACGCACGAAGGCGGCCAACGCGAAGCGCACAACGCGACGGGCGGAGGCCTTGTCAACGGAAGATCTTGTCAATGATAGACGTTCGCGGAAACACAGTGCAGCACCTCGGCGGGTGGACAACTCGGGCACAAAAATGGCGACGCCGGGGTCTTGCGGGCAGTTCACCAAACACCTTTTGCGCGCGAACGAGAGGAGGCCACCGGACGAAGAACCGGGCTAGGACGGCGCGACGTGGGGCGGCGGCGGCGTGCACGCGGCCGGGAAGAGGAGGCGGCGGCGGCGCGGACGCGCGTGAAGGAAGTGGAGCGCGGCGCGCGCGGCGGCGTGCGTAGTCGAGCGCGGGCACGGGCGGCCGCGGCGGCCGCGTGGGGCCGAGTGGGCGCGTGGGGAGGTGGCCGGGCGTGGCGCATAGCGGCGGCAGGGCGCGGAGACGGGCAGCTGCGGACGGCGTTGGGGCGGCGCGGCGTGGGGAGCGTGCGGGAGCTCGGGCCGGGAGGAGGCGCGGGCAGCGGCCGGAGGTGCGCGGCGGGACCGGGCGCGCGACGGGCGCGCGGGCGCGCGGCGGAGGAGGCCAAGGGCGGTGGCGGCAGGGGGACTCGGCGGCAGCGCGACGGCCGGAGCCGCGGGAGGTCGGGCGCACGACGATGTGCTGCGGGCCGAGAGGAGCTCGGGCTGGGCTGCGGGAAGAAGAAGGTGCGGCTCGGGAGGAGGAAGGAGAAGGAAAAGGAGAAAAGAAGAAAAGAAAAAGGAAAAGAAGGAAAAGAAAAAAGAAGAAGGGGGAAAAAGAGAAAAAAGAAAAAGGAGGAAGTGGAGGGGGGCGGCTGCAAAGTTGCAGGGGGGTGGGAAACAAGTTTCCAGGGGGGAAGCCCTAGGGTTTGGTTAAATGGGCTTGGGCTTTATTTCTCTCCCCTTTATTCTTTTATGTTTTCTATTTTTAAAACAAAAAACGAAAAGGAACTTGAATACGAAACCTTTACAAAATATTTTTAGTTTTAACTAGGGAATTTAATAAACTAGTTTTTAACATTTGCAAAAGATTTGAAAAACATAATTTTAATTAATTTGAAATGCATTTGAATTTAATTGCGGGGATTGAATTAAATGCAAAAAATTAAAAATGATGATATGAAATGCAATGTCATGTTGATGCAAAAAGAAAACGCACCAAATTAAAAGGGGATAAATCCCTGGGCGTTACATTCTCTAGAAAGGTACCAGTCTTCGCGACAAAAGTTTTGCCCTCAGCTTGGTTGTAGAAGGTGTACCCAACGGTTTCCCGCAGATATCCTACAAAGACGACTTTTTCCGACTTCGGTTCGAGTTTGTCGGGCTGTAGTTTCTTAACGTACGCCTCACAACCCCAAACCTTCAGAAACGATAACTTTGGCTTTTGGCCATACCATAATTCATACGGTGTCGTTTCAACGGACTTGGACTAGCCCTATTTAAAATGAATGCGGTTGTTTCTAACACATAACCCTAGAAGGACACGGGCAAATCGGTAAGAGACATCATAGATCGAACACTATCCAGTAGAGTACGATTACGTCGCTCGGACACGCCGTTACGATGCGGTGTTCCGACTGGCGTAAGTTGGGGTACTATGCCACAACTCTTAAGATGTGTGCCAAACTCAAAACTCAAATACTCGCGGATCGGAGGTGTTTGATTTTCTTATTAAGCTGATTCTCAACTTCACTCTGTAATTCTTTGAACTTTTCAACAGTTTCAGACTTGTGTTTCATCAAGTAGATATAACCATATCTACTCAAGTCAACAGAGAAGGTGACGAAGTAACGAACCATTGCGTGTCGAAACGCTCATCGGTCCACACACATCTGTATGTATGATCCCCAATAAATCCGACGCCCGTTCAACGAAACCTTTGAACGGTGTCTTGGTCATTTTGCCCATAAGGCATGGTTCGCATGTATCGAGGGATCCGAAATCCAACGAGTCCAAAAGTCCATCGGAGTGGAGTTGCTTCATGCGCTTTACACCAATATGACCAAGACGGCAATGCCACATATACATGGCGGTATCATCACTACACTTAATCCGTTTGGCTTCTATGTTATGGATGTGAGTACTACGATCGAGCTTCAACAAGAATAAACCGTTATTCTCGGGAGCATCAACATAAAAGATATCATTCATATAAATTGCACACTGCTTGATACTGATTTAAATGAATAATCGTCTTGTAACAGGCAAGACCCTGTAACATCCCAACATTTTATAATGTTCAAAAATCACAAAAATTTAAATTTTTGGTTTTGATTAAAATAAAACCTTAAATGCATAAGAAAACCAACTATAAAAGACTTCAATCATATTGAAAAAGTTTATTAATTTAAATATCTTAGTTTATTATTATTTTCAAAGTGGTTTCAAGTTAAACATTTTATTATCCACTGTATTTCTTAAAACCTCAATATCTAATTTGACAAATGTTTTACAAACTGCAAACCATTTTATTGTAATAGTTTCTTTATAAGTATTTGATTTCAACCACATAACCATAGCTATTCATAAATTAAAATAATATTTACAAGTTTTCTTTGAAACTAATTAAACATAATATATTTTGTCAAATGGTTTCATTCTTTTAACTAAGTTCAAAATATAGTTTGGAAATTACAAGCCTATGGTTTATAACTATAAAACTTCATAAATTAAAATTAATGAATTATCCAAATAAACATTTCATTTGCTTAAATGAATGTCATTTATTTTCAAAGCATGAAATGATTAATATATTCTAAATAAGAAATGAATTAAAACTAAAATCTTTTCCAAAGTTGTTATGAAGTTCCAATTGAATTATCTTAATATAAAATGTAATGGTGCACAAAACATTTAGAATTAAAAATGGAATTTATTATATTTCCCATTTCCTTAAAAATATATATATTTAGTTATTTTACTATTATACCAAAACAAAGAATAATGATTATTAGAAATCAGATTTAAATAAACTTAATATCAACCATATATGATTGTGCTATTGTCATAAATTTAATTTGGACATGAGGCGTCCATTTTGCAAATAGTCAATTTTTCAAAAATAATATTTTTGAAAAGTATTCAAAACATAACCACAAATGTTTTAAAGCAAAGATATGATTTTTACAAAATTATAGAAACTAATTTGAGGTTATTTAGATTCATACTTTCACAGCCCGGCTCTCTCTCCCCCTATCGCTGACGTGTGGGGCCCACACGTCAGCTTCATCTTCAAGCCCGGGGACCACGCCTCGACGCTCGCCCGAAAACCACCGGCCATTTCTTCGCTTCAATTCGAGCGTTTACGGCTCGATTAAACAACGGCCCCGAGCTCTTTTTAACCCCGTCCTCCTCCGAACCATTTCCCCTCTCCTTCCCCTCAAAATCACGCCCCCAGGCTGCGGTACGAGCTCGCCGGAGTTCTCCGCCACCGCCGCCGTTTCCTTCGATTTCCGGCGAGTGGGAGCCACCCCGACACCCAAAACCACATTCATCATCTCCCTCGTACTCGTGCGATCTCGTACTCGTGCGATCCCGTAGGACCCTTCCCCCTGCCCAAAGCATCACCGATTTATCGAGCGGGTACTCGCCCGAGGTGGCCGGAGCCGCCGCCGCGCTCGTCCACGCCACTCCGGCAAGAACTCGAGGACGCCGCGGTCACCATCATCCCCGCAGTGACGAGCCGCACCCCGCGGACGTTTTCCTGAAGCGAGGCGACGCCCGGAGCGTCGAATCCGTCCTCCACCGAGCACCGCGCCGCCGCCCCTCCTGACTTCGGCGAGATCCCGCCGCCCAGGTTTGGTCATCGATCCCCTGCCATCCGATCTGTTGTTAGCGGTCAAGATTAGATTTCTAAAAACGAACCGGTACGGATCGTTATCGACCGTCAGATATGGATCTGACGATCCAGATCAGATCTAGTCAGCACGCACAGTCAGCGCCACATCGTGCCTCGTCAGCGTCCAGTCAGATGCCACGTGGAAAATGTTTTCTTATTTAAATTTAATTGGCAGCTTTGCTGAAAAGCCCCTGCCACTTAGATCTGTCATAACTTTTTAACCACTTATCCAAATTCAACAAACTTTATATTTTTGGAAAGCCCTCGACATGTAGAATATTTCAAATTTGACTAAGTTTAAAATATTCAAATTTCAAATGGAAGATTTGAGTATATTTGTCATAACTTTAAATCTATAATTCCAAAAATTACAAATAAAATTGTTCTAGAGACTTTAGAATATTTGTAACTTGATGCCTCTGTTATAAAATATTTTTGAGTATTATTTTCATGATTTGATAGTTATATATTTAATTTGAATAGTTTGAGTATTTTCAACATAACTATTAATTAAAATATTATTTTTGATTAAATCAAATTGCTATAAATTTAATTAAATGCCCCATGTCTATTAACACTACTTATAAAATTTAGTTATACAAATTTAATCATAGAAAACTTTAATCTTATAATTATTCCTTTTATTTTCCAAAAGTAGAAATTATTTAAATTGCATTTATAAATTCATGCATATTTATGTAAATATCACAAAAATTAGTATTATGTTTCTTGTGATTTAAAATTGCATTTCATGCATAGCATATTTTATTTTGTAGTTACATTTCCCATAAGAAAACCCCTCCCCCATTTTCTCTAAGTTAGAAATATTTTCAAACTTAGTATTTTGGTAAAAGTTTTATAACATAGATACTTAGGATTTTCAACATGGAGCTAGAAGACCAATGAAGGGCTTAGCCAAAACAAGACTCCAGAAGAATCTCCAAGAAGTAGAAGCACCTAGAAGAAAAATCAAGAAGAAGTTCATGAGAAAGTTACAAGTATGGAGAAGATTCCTAGAAGACCAACTACAACCTTGTTTATACCTTTTGCCTCTTTCCTAATCTTGTCTTTCACATTTGACTTAAACAATTTTGATCAGGATAGTATCATCTTAAAGTTTGTTGGATCCTAGCGGCATCGTGAGATGAAGCGGCCTGGAAACAAACCTTACATGTCCACGTACATGAGACCTGTTCCACAATTTAAGTGGCTGGCCGGGTGTCAGTCTCTCTCACTTTAGTGAATATCCAATTTACAAAGAGTTGATAGTAATTGTTGATCACCTTATAAACTTAGTATTTTCTCCAAATATTTATGCACATCATGGCTAAGCCATTTGAGTGCTTATTTAAGATAATTTATAACAAAGTTATTTTGTCCAACTTCTGACCTTAGTCCTTAGTCATTTTTGACCAACACATCTCCTGACATTAACTTAAAAGATTTTCATGGCATGACATGCATTCAGTCATAAGAAATATTTTGCATATCATGCATGACATGTATTCCTTAGAAGTTTTATGAAACCTGTTTGTTCACTTTGTATGTGCATGTATGTTGTATCTCGTTACCGACAAAGGTTATTAACTCGTCTGTGATATTACATCTCCATGACCTAGTCATAAGCTGCGCAGCTATATAGATGCAATCTCGATCCTTACGTCTCAACACTCTTTCGGGATACCCAAGATGGACATCGTTATTGTCATGCTATATAACACACAACGTTTGATGCTCTCAAAGTACCCCTACGAAGTAGCGATAAGTACGGTCTCACGGTCTAAGTAATAAGCTATCATATTACTCATCTATTGCAAATGATAAACATCGTAATACGATCTTATTGCAATACTTTGCGTATGTCCATTACCTTATTCAACTAATAAGATGACCCCATTATCAACCGACGTCATTGTCCTTGATCGGGAATCTCGATCAACTGTTGCCCAATGGACTAGTTTATATAGAGGCTTACTAGGGACTCTAGTTGTCTGTGTATCACACGTGTATTAATAATTCCTATTAATACATTTATAACATAATACATAAACCTATTATAAACTTATGAGATAATGCAATAAATACTACTTATTTATTTGCCTCTAGGGCATATCTCCTTTAGTCTCCCACTTGCACTAGAGTACAAATAAACTAACTGCATTTTACTTCATCAAAATCCCTTATCAAATAAGTGTCATATGATAATGCTTGCTTGTGGAAGAGTGTTACTCTGACAATCTGTACAATACATAATTGTGCGTTCCTTTTCAATTCATTGATATCAACTTGTTTGATATCACCATGTTATCGAATAACATATATACAAATATCGTAACTAAGTGAGATTTATGTTTCCCAGCGCTTACTCTGATACTGTTAACTAGATAATTGCCTTGAAAACACACTCAGTCATAGTGAGCTCCTTGTAACAATTACAACCTCACGATATATGTATACTTTCACACCTATGAAGAAAACTTGACACTCCAGTGTCAATCTAATAACTAATACACTTCTACTTCCAGTAAATTCTAAATTCACTTCTATAACAGTTCTTCTTCTTAAGAACATCGGTCATATTTCATCGAGCAGATAATATGGTTTCTGTATGATGTCTAATATCACATGATAGACCAACATATCATACAACCACTATTATCGTGTATCATTACTCTTAATGATTAATTGGATCTCCAAGGACCATCTTTTGGTTTTAATCTATTCTGACTCCTCAGATATAATCCAAAACAACTCGACTAACTATTTAAAATTCTCATTTTACTCCTTATAGACACTAACTTTCAAAAAGTTTCACAACTTCATCTTTCTAAATAATTCTACTGGTACAATCCACAATGCGTCATTTACACAAGATGAATTCAGCTCCCACTCAAATTATGTCTCCACATATTTAAGAACACGAGCTCCCACTCAAAAACATGTCATCTACATATTTGAGGCTCTAAGCTCGCACTCAAAAATATGTGCGTTACATATTTTACCCGAGTGAACTAAATTTGACTCCCACTTAAATTCATAATTTATTTCGACATTTTGGTCAAACCAAAATCATTGATCTCCTTATCAATTCGAATTCAATACAAACTACAGTATTACGTTAATACAAATCCCACAGATTTCAAGCATGTCTACATTAATGTAGTCAACAAATTTGATCTTGTCCAAGACACATTTCTTGACAAAACATGCTTTCACGTCTTTCTTATAGTTACATTTCTCATATAACACTTTATATGATCATTAAAAAATCTTATTCCTCTAATAAGAATTATAGCAACAATTACTATTTTAATCCTTTCAAATGTAACTTGGATTTTCGGGCTAAAAAGCCTTTGTTCGTATTCTGATATTTTCTCAACTTTCTTTGTATTCATAAAGTGCACCTTGATTTGTCAACAAGATCTGAAACACTTAATATTATGTTGTGACCCGACAGCCATATTAAATATAACAACACTATTTAGAAGCTTCTTTTATGAAAATATTATGATCTTTACGAAGAGGATTGCAAGTAGAAAATAATTTTTCTAGTCTCCCTTACTCTTAATCATCAAATTTCCAATTGTAGACATATACCCTTTGGAACTCTTTCCAATATTCTACTTTTATGAATATAGGTCTGACACCTTATTTCAAGCTTCTAATTCCAATCCATAAACCATAATTCAAAAAATCATATTTTCCTCGGATTACATAGACAACAAACCAAGTTTTGTTTCTATTGGGTTTTGAAATATACTCTCATCCATTGTGAGCAATCGACAAAGAACTATTCATGTATATTCTGAATTATCGTATAATCATATACATAACGACACTATTGTCGATCAAACGAATTCTCGTTGAGAAACATATCTATTTTCTAAAGTGGACATCGACTATAATGTTTCGAACATATTAAGAGGTTCTAAGACAGATTCTGAAAGACCACACTTTATCTAAAATAGAGTATGATTATAATACCTCACATATCACCATATATGATATTATAATATTGTGAAACGAATTTCCACAAGTCTTTTATGTTGAAATCATAATTCAAAAATATTGTCCTTTGATCGAATCTTGCGAATACAATATTCACAAATCTTTCTTCTGAAAAACCCCATTTAATCTTTTATCAAATTAATTTCAGACTCATGATTTATTATGCAAATACACCTATTCACCAATAATCATAGAAAAATTCGGATCAAACTTGGACACATAATTTTATCATTCCCGCTATCATAAATGTATATCATACGCATAATGTAATTGAGATGTGATACAAATTATTCATAATATAAAACAACTTCTTTGTTTCATAACATAAAACAACTGATTTGTTCTATATGAATAACTATGTCTTGTAACATTCAAGACACCAAACTAGATCACACTCTCACTATTAAAAAATGTCTTATAAAAAACTATTGATGATAACTATATGATATCCTCGAGGGCGTGAGCACTACTGGCCATTAACTTGCCATCACTTGTGCACTGTCACGTCACCCATCGCCGCATACTTGTGATAATCAGAGACTGTCATAAACAAAACAAGTATCAAATACTTTTCATCAAGTATGAGAAGAATACATTCATATCTTTGTATATCAAATATACCCGTAGCGTCGAAGAATTCTTCTTCGATGGAATCAACTTTTAGAGATTTGAACTTGTTCACGAACGTGAAGAAGCTCATCGTGTCTCTATAGCATATTCACGCACATGCTGTTCATAGCTAGGAGGCAAAGCGCAATCTCTATTGCACTAGAGTTCGCTATCTAGAAATCGTAGATATTCGTAAGTCTGAAGTAGATGTCATACAACTTCTTCAAATGAGTAGACAGGTATGCTCCCCATGTGAATGGTCCAGAACTTTCTAAGTTGTCTGAACTGCTCACGACTCAATTCATTTTGAAGTGTCCTTTGATCGCATCAATCACGACATATGGCTCCATGTGTTGAAACAACTTTCAACTCTGGTGCTATCCATACGCTCATGACGACCTCCACTTCTATGAAAATATCATGATGCTTACGGAACTCATCATTTTCCTCCTTGCTAACAGAATCATCTGGTCTATCTCCTAACTCATGTTCTAGGACATATAGGATGTTTGTTGTGTTGGAGAATGTTTCTAAAACCAATGTACCAGCTGAAGAAGTTGGACCCATCGGCTTCTAAGGTAGAATCCGCACCCTTGAGGAAGTAACCGAAGTGTAGTTCCGTAGTCTCCAGATGTGATCGCAAAAGAGGTAAGGTAAAGTTTATAATATACGTGAGTTTTAGTTCATAATCATATTATCAAACACACTCCACTAAAATTACTATCCCTAAAATAATAATAGCGATTACATGACCCCCATCCACCATACCACCCCCGATCGTCACGGCCGGCGGCACAACTTCTAAGGTGGACATAAAACGTCGATCCCAACAACTCTGTGACTCATGCTCGATCTTTCGATCTTCCCGTGTTCCGAGGTAAGGTAAAGTTTATAATATACGTGAGTTTTAGTTTATAATCATATTATCAAACACACTCCACTAAAATTATTATCCCTAAAATAATAATAGCGATTACACGACCCCCATCCACCATACCACCGCAGATCGTCACGGCCGGCGGCACAACTTCAAAGCTGGACATAAAATGTCGATCACAACAACTCTGTGACTCATGCTCGATCTTTCGATCTTCCCATGCTCGCCAATCAAAACTCGAAGACCCTACGCGTGCAACATGGATTACACCCACTATATGCGAACGCCGATATGTCTGACACCCGATCGTCACGGCCTGCCTCATAACGTAGAACTTTCTTGGTGGTGCGCAACGAGGGAGAACACAATTTTGGTATTTGTTAGGGATCATCCTATTTATGATAATACTGTTGTATATCTAACATATAAGCAATCAATAGGATGCACACACAACAACACACAATCAAATGATGCAATGAAGTGCGATGTGACATGGTCGATGCGCCTGGACCTCCATGGCGCCATGTGCCTGGCCCCGGCGCCCCGGCATAGCTCCGAGTCTACGGAGAACTCCATTGCCTTCGACAGTATGAGTAATATCAAACTTACCGTAACCATGTCACATAAAATAACGCCTCTGCAAAACAAAGTTAGACGCCTCTAGCTTTATTTAGTTTTGCAAGTTTTACGTGGCATATAGGCTTGTTCGTAAGAGAACCGCTTCCCTACCTACGAACTTTGTACCACAACGCGATCGTATAATTGCATGTTTAAGCATCCCTTTCGGGCCCTACATAGAAAATGCTTTGCCGACTAAAGAGAGAGAAACAGACACCTGCCAACCACAGATACGGTGCAAGCCGTATGTCAATAGTGGAACCAGTCTCGCGTAAGCGTACGCGTAAAGTCGGTCCGGGCCGCTTCATCAACTCAATACCGAAGGCATCACAAGTGCACGCTAGAGGGTAGCAAATATAAGAAAGACGTAATCATTCAACATGAGTTCTAACCGTACCAGCAGTACTACGCCTAGATCGGCTCTGATACCACTGAAGGGGTTCCGGTGTAGAAAACAATAATTTTTCTAGCGTATGAAACCCTAACTAGCCATGATCTATCTATCTTGTACATGTGATAACGGTGGTGGAACGGGTTACATTACCTCCATGTAGACCGATAGCAGGGATTATGCTCCCGCACAAGCGTTGACGATGAAGTCGTACGTAGCCGACCTCGAGGTCGCGGAGAACTTGCCGCGACGATGTAGACGATGACGCCGGGGTGTCGACGATGACCTGCGTCGACGGGCGTCGGGCGGAAGAAGGCGAGGCGCCGGCGGCTGGGGGTGTCGCCGGTGGCAGGGCAGCGGTATGGCTGCTGGGTGGGCGAGACGGCGTTGCCCAGGCTCCTCAAATGTGGTGCCTCCGAGCACTCGCAAACATACGGAGCTTAACAACAACCTCCGGTCATTCAGATCCAGCTGAGCGTGGAACTTTTCTGGAATCCCGCAGGGCAACGGCGCCCGGCGGTATAGCTTTGGTGGAGAGAGAGGGCAAAACGGGCAGAGAAACAGCTCGGTCGGCCTGCTACAAATTTAATTGTATGTTCCATGAATTAATCCAATTAATATGTCTTGCTATATAAAGGGGGGAGGGGGTGTGCAAACACCTTGCCTCCCCATGTGGGACTAAACAAAGGAGGAGGTGAGGGGTGGCGCACCCACCATGGGCTGGCCGAACCAGCCATGGGGCCCATCCCCTTATTGGTGCGGCTCCCCCTAATGGGGCTGCCCCTTTTTCCTTTATTTTTAATTAATATAAAATACTATTAATTCATAATTAATATATTTACATATAATTTAATCTCCCGTGACTCTGAAATATTTTCCGAACCACCCGAACATCTTTCGGACATTCCTGGAACCCTTTCAGACCTTCCCGGAACTTCTTCCGGACCACCGGAACTCTTTCCGGATCATTACTCTCTCTCCAATGAAATTCTATATTATTCCAGAACCTTCTCCAGGTGTCATTAAGACCTTAAGTTTCTTACGCTACGGTTCGAGAACACTCCAGACATGGTCGAGACACTCCGCTCACCAATGACCGCCAGTGATACCTGGATGCATATGACGACCCCTTTGCATTCTACGAATATCGTCGTTGAACCATAAATATGATATTCATTCCCTTTGTTTCTGCGATACTACCTTGTCCGAGATATGATCGTAAACATCCGATATCCTTGTTGTATCTTGTTACCGACAAAGGTTATTAACTCGTATGTGATATTACATCTCCATGACCTAGTCATAAGCTGCACAGCTATATAGATGCAATCTCACCGAGTGGGCCCAGAGTATCTTTCCATTACTAGAATGAACAAATCCCGCTCTTGATCCTTACGTCTCAACACTCTTTCGGGATACCCAAGATGGACACCGTTATTGTCATGCTATATAAGACACAACATTTGATGCTCTCAAAGTACCCCTACGAAGTAGCGATAAATACGGTCTCACGGTCTAAGGAATAATCTATCATATTACTCATCTATTGCAAATGACAAACATCGCAATACGATCTTATTGCAATACTTTGCTTATGTCCATCACCTTATTCAACTAATAAGATGACGCCATTGTCAACCGACGTCATTGTCCTTGATCGGGAATCTCGATCAACTGTTGCCCAATGGACTAGTTCATATAGAGGCTTACTAGGGACTCTGGTTGTCTATGTATCACACGTGTACTAATAATTCCGATTAATACAGTTATAACATAGTACACAAACCTATTATAAACTTATGAGATAATGCAATAAATACTACTTATTTATTTGCCTCTAGGGCATATCTCCTTCACTAGCAAGTGACCACCGTATTCTCACAAGGCATAACATATGATGCATGTATTTTTGGGCTGGTCTACGCGTGTAAATCAATATTCAGTTTTCTTTCGATGTGCTAAGCTGCTCTAGTGCTTTTAGGATAATCTTCAGTTTTCTTTCGATGTACCACTTTTAGTGGATGCTTGCTTTTGGTGTAGTTAATCTCCTGAATTTTACCGGGAGGTTTAAGTTGTTTGTGCATGAAGTTCACTTTTACATTTATCTCTAAGTTATTGAACGGTTTGTGTTGGTGGACGCCCTCCAAACAACACATGCGCGCTCGAGATTGCGCCCTCGAGGCCTAAGGTCACCTTCCCCACGACATGCTCGTCGTTGGACACCCTCCCACAACACATGCACGCCGATGACGCCCTCGAGTCTCAGGAGTCCACAATGCAGCTCTAGGAGGTCCAAGTCGCAACTCTAGGAGGTCCAAGTCACCTTGATAAAAAAATGGAAGTTTATGTCATTAATTATTAGGACATATTCATACTACATCTGGGTGTAACTACACCCACATGTATTTTATGTCATTAATTATTAGGAGGTTCAGTTACATATTGTATGAAGTTCAGTTACAGTTTTTTGGTGGTTCAGCACCTTGAAACCTGACAGTTTAAATATACATTTTTTTTTGGGAAAATACGCTCATTCGTATTTGAATTAAGTTTTTTTTGGGTAGTTGGTTTCACTACTTATTGATAAAAATAATTAATTCATCTGGGAAAAAGGTTCACGTTGGCTAGCGTGTGTTCATGTTATGATTTTTTTACTAAATGGGAAGTTCGCTTTAACTTGTTTGGAGTTCGCTTTAATCATATCGACAGTTCATCTCAAATGTGTTAGCAGTTTACATTTATATCAGTGGTTCCCTTAACCACTTGGCGGTTTGCTTTTGTATTAGGGGTAATCCCCTTTGAATACGTCGAGAAGTTCCTCTTAGGCCGCGTGAGACGTTCAAACAGTCTCAAACAATCGGGGAATTTAAAGTAGTCTATCTTCTGGGTCCAGAAGTTTATTATTTTTTGTTTGTTGATGGCGCTAAAATGTTACTCTGGAGGTTCATTTTAAATGTGTTGGAGGTTAACTCTTTCAACTCGAGAAGTTTCACAGTTCGAACTCCTGATGTTCACCATTCATTATGAGTTCAATATTTAGCGAGTTCATATTTTCTAAATATCTCGGAGGTTTACATAAGTTGTGACCAGCAATTCATATACATATTAGTTGAATGCCCGTGCGTTGCTTCGGTGAAAATACAATATGACATCGAAATTCATAAATTTAAATGGTGTTATTATCGTTTCGTTCATCTACCTATTGTTACTCCTTCTATGTCTATGCCCATTTTTGTGTTTTCATATCAGACAACAACCAACAATTTACTTGTGCTCATATTTTCCGAATCCATTGTTGGCCCAGTGGGAACTGGGGTATCAAGAACCCATTCCCCCCAGGCCTCGCTCGCGGGCCAGACGGACAAAACGGCTAAGGACTAGGCGACACCGCCTGACGGGACCCTCGAGAGGCAATTCCCCTCGAGGGCCTGAAATGGGAGCGAGGGCCTCATGGGACCCCTCGCCAAGGAACCAACCTGCCTGAGGGGAGTCCGGCAGGAATCTCCCCTCAGCCCTGGAGGGAAACGTCGTCGCAAAGGAATCCCGACAGAGCGTATGTGACCTCTGCCACACCCGTACAGAGGCGCTCACACCCCCGTCGCTGTCCCCGGCGATAAAGCGGTCAACAAAGCTGCGCCACCTGCTACACAGCTGTGAGGACCTTCTTCTCTGACGATAAAGCAGGTGGACGGCGCAACCCTCCAACGGAGATCGTCATCGTGGGCTCCACCTCAGAGGCTGCCCGCTCTGCGGGCGGTACAAGCGCGGTCGGCCGCCTGTCGGCCACGGCGTCACCTTTATGAACAGTGTACCGAGTCCATGGACGAATGGAGCGCGGTGGACTCGTGCTCCGCCCCACCACTGGCAAGTGGGACCACTTTGAAGGCCAAGCCGAAGAAGAAGGCCCGGGGCGCCTATAAAAGGGAGAGGACATCCATCATCGCAAGGGTCGGCTCTTTGCGTGAAAAACACCCTTGTAAACCCTAGCAGCTCTGGTTAGGTTAGCCTCTAGCTCGAGGAGGAAGAAGATCATCGCTTCCCTCCCCAGGCAAGAACTGCCTCAATGGGGCTTCCGGCAAGCTCAATTGTACTGTAAACTCCCACATATAATACAGACAGGCAGGAGTAGCGGTCTTACCTCCTCACGAGGGCCGTGAACCTGGGTAAAGGACGGTGTTTTCCTTGGTCGGGTGTGCGTCTTCTTCGGGTCCGGCGAGCAACGTCGCGGAGCCACTTGAGGGTTTAGACCTACGCGTTCAATCCCCTCTCGAACTACACTTCAGGAAGTGACTACCCCCGATTCCCGGGAGTCATAACCCGACATTTGGCGCGCCAGGTAGGGGATTGAGGCGCGTCAACAACCTTCGAGTTCTTCTCCACGCCATGGTGAACACGCGCGCCACCCGCACCGCTCGGGTCAGCCAACGTGCGCCCGCAGGAGCACACGCGCCACCAGGCGCCGCGACCACCCGCGCAAGGCGGGGCCAACCCCGCCAAGAGGAGCATGTCCCCTCTGGACCTCACGTGGAGGCGCCGGAGCACGACGCCGAGCACCAGGAGGACGCGCAGTTGTCGTACCCGATGCAGCGCCCGAGCGGCTCGGGCCCGGGGAGAACCGACCCCGCGCCACACACGGCGCTGCTCATGGCGCAGGAGCTGCTCCGCTACCAGACCACCGCTGAGGCCCACGAGCAGTGGCTCCAATGCCTCAACCACCTCGTCGGCATCGTCACGACGCGCCCCGCTCCGTCGCAGTCCAACGCGCACCCCTATCTCGCGGGCACGGTCGCAACAAATGCGCCTCCGCCACCTCCGGGGCCTGCACCGGCTGCGGCGCAGAGGGCTGCCTCACACGCGACCTCGCCGCGCGATTGCATGATCGTGCAACGCACCGCGCCCGACGCCCGCGTGGGGATGGAGCTCCAGCGAGACCGACATAACAGGCTCGTGGAGGAGCTCGGCCAGGCGGGACAGCAGAACCGCGGCGCGCTTCAGCACGGGGTCGCTACGTACACCTCGGGCTGCATGGCGTTCACACGCTCCCTGCGCCACGTGGTCTGGCCACAGAAGTTTAGGCCGGCGCTTCCCAAGGGCTACGACGGCTCCAACAACCTCGTCGAGTTCCTGCAGCTCTACACCACCTCCATCCAAGCTGCGGGGGGAGACGACAAGGTCATGGCCAACTGGTTCTCCCACGCGCTACGTGACTCTGCGCTGTCGTGGCTCCGTAACCTCCCGGAGGACTCCGTGAACTCCTGGGAGGAGCTCTGCAAGCAGTTCGTCTCCAACTTCAAGGGGACGTACGAGGGCGCCCTCACCCACAATGATCTGCGCGCGGTGGTGCAGAGGAAGGATGAAACGCTCTGCAAGTACATCCAGCGCTTCAGCCAAGTGCGCAACAAGATCCCGAACATCCCCGACACTCAAGTCATCGCCGCCTTCCGCGAGGGCGTCACCAACAGCAGGATGCTTGAGAAACTGGGCATCCACGACAAGCTCATCTCTGTGGTCAAGCTGTTCGACATGGCGGACAAGTGCGCCAAGGCTGAAGAGGGACTCCTCTTCGTGAAAATGTCCTCGAGAAGGGACGAACACGCTGAGGGGTCCAAGAGCCAGAAGAAGAAGGAGGAGCCCAAGCGCAAGGCCACCGCAGTTCTCGCGGCAGAACCGGACACAAAAGGCACCCGCAGGGACTCCCCCGAGGCTGGAGAAAGAAAAGATGATCACCGCCCATTCTGCATCTACCACAACAGGCGCGGCCACTCTACGGAGTACTGCTACGACCTCAAAAGGTTGAGCAAGGAGCGCGAGCAAGCAGAAGACAGCGGCGGCCGCGGTCGAGGCCGTGGCTACCGCGGAAGCGGGCGCAAGGGCGGCTACCAGAAACCATCTAGAAACTGAGCCAACGCCTCAGAAAAGAACGGCAACCTCCCTGACGAGGAAGATGGCGGCTACCAAGCCCCGAGGGGCGCCATCGCCTGCATCCTAGGGGGGCGCAGGCGCCGAAGTCGAACAACCAGTTCAAGCAGTTCGCACGCGAGCTTAACGCTGCCCTCCCAAGCACGGAAACTTCCAGGCCCCTCAAGTGGTCGCAGTACACCATCGCCTTCGACGCTCAGGACCACTCCAAGTCCACCAAGACTGTTGGAACCCTCCCGCTGGTCTGCACCCCCACCATCGACAATGTGGTTGTCTCCAAGACGCTCATCGATGGCGGAGCAGGCCTGAACGTTATCTCCATAGATACGTTCGAAGCGCTTCAAGTGCCCTACGAGAGGCTTATGCCCTCGAGGCCCTTCACGGGGGTCACCAGCGGCTCAATCGAGCCTCTAGGCCAGGTCAGGCTTGCCGTCACCTTCGGGAGCAAGGAAAATTACCGCACCGAGCACATCGACTTCGATGTTGCGCACATCGGCCTGCCGTACAACGCCATCCTCGGCTACCCCGCGCTCGCGAAGTTCATGCCCGTCACGCACCATGCGTAGAACATGGTCAAGATCCCCGGCAGCGCCAGCACGATTACCATACGTGGGCATGTCCTGGACGCTACGCGCGTTGTGGAGACGGCCTACAAGACTGTCGCCATGGCTTTCCTCGCAGACGAGGACCAAGAGCCTCTCGAGAGGCCCAAGAAGAAGAAGCAGTTGTTCTCTCAGGAGACAGCTGCTACCAAGAAGATCTCTCTGAGCTCAGGGAGCTCGGGGGCTGAAGGCTTGGGGGCTAGCGTCACCATTGGCGCCGCGCTGCCTCCCAAATAGGAAAGCGCGCTCGTCGCCTTCCTCCAGGCAAACTCTGACATGTTCGCGTGGACACCGTCAGATATGTCTGGTGTACCGAGGGAGGTGATCGAGCACCACTTGGCCGTGTGCCCAAACGCGCGCCGCGTCAAGCAAAAAGCAAGAAAGCAAGCCCCTGAGAAGCAAGCATTCATCGTCAAGGAGGTCGAGAAGCTCAAAGCGGCAAAAGTAGTTCGCGAAGTCGCACACCCCACTTGGCTCTCCAACGGCGTGGTAGTCCCAAAACCCGCCGGCGGAGGCCGCCTCTGCATCGACTACACCGACGTGAACAAGGCCTGCCCCAAGGACCCTTACCCCATGCCCAGAATTGACCAAATCGTGGACTCCACGGCAGGCTGCGACCTCCTCTGTTTCCTCGATGCCTTCTCTGGTTATCACCAGATTAAGATGGCTAAAGAGGACGAGGAGAAGACGGCTTTCCTCACCCCATGTGGTGTGTATTGCAACGTCTGCATGCCCCTTCGGCCTAAAAAATGCCGGAGCCACCTTCTAGAGGTTAATGAGGATAGCCCTGGGCGGGCAAATGGGGCGAAACGCTGAAGCGTATGTCGATGACATTGTCGTGAAGTCACGAGAAGGAAATACTCTGCTCGGGGACTTGGAAGAAACCTTTACCAGCCTGCGCAAGGTGAACATCAAGCTCAACCCCGCCAAGTGCGTCTTCGGGGTACCTTCGGGCAAATTGTTGGGCTTCCTCGTGTCTCATCGGGGCATAGGGGCAAACCCAGACAAAATCAAGGCCATAGAAGGCATGCAACCTCCACGTAGGCTCAAGGACATGCAACGCCTGGTGGGCTGCATGACCAGCTTGGGTCGATTCATCTCCAACTTTGGCGAAAGAGCCCTGCCGTTTTTCAAAATCATGAAAAGGACATGCACCTTCAAGTGGACACCTGAAGCTGAAAAAGCATTTGAGGACTTGAAGAAGTACTTGGCCAGCCCTCCTGTAATGGTCGCTCCAAGGCCTGGCGAACACCTAAAGCTGTACTTGTCAGCCACCCCACAAACAGCCAGTGTTGTCCTTGTGGTGGAAAGAGAGGAGCCTGTACTTCACAAGAAGAGTGCAACCACTCCAAAGGAAAAGCCTCCTGATAAAGAGCTCGAAGAAAGGGCGGTCATCACAAGGCCCACGCCAGGCCCAAAGCCTCAAGAGGAGACCGCCCCGAGTCAACTGCTGCAAGAGGCTAACGCACTCGGGGCCCAGGAGGAGCGCTGCAAGGCCACGTCCCGCAAGGACAAGTCCCTCGAGGGCAAGCGCCTCGAGAACACGTCCCCCGAGGCCAAGCCCTCGAGGCCATGTCCCTCGAGGCCAAGTCCCTCGAGGCCATGTCCCTCGAAGCCAAGTCCCTCGAGGACAAGTCCCCCGAGGCCAAGTCCCTCGAGGCCACATCCCTCGAGGCCCAGGAGAAGCCCCTTGAAGCCAACCCCAGTGAGGGTCAAGCTGGGCCGCCTCAGGCGAAAGACGCCAAGGAAACAGGAACTACCCTCGTCGAGCACCCAGTTTACTTCGTCAGCACAGTACTGCGTGATGCTCGCGAGCGGTACCCGATGCAGCAGAAGCTCCTCCTCGCACTCCTCATCGCCTCAAGAAAGCTGCGGCACTACTTCCAGGGGCACCCCATCACGGTGGTAACCTCTTTCCCCCTGGAGAAAATTTTGCGCAACTCAAATGCAACAGATCGTGTCGCTGGATGGAACATCGAGCTACAGCCATTCAATTTGCGCTTCGACACCACAAGGGTAATCAAAGGAAGAACGCTGGCAGACTTCGTCGCCGAATGGACTGATCCAACCCCTGAAGAGCCCTGGCAAGAAGAACACGAGTCTTCTGGAGCAGCAATGCCCAGATACTGGACCATGAAGTTCGACGGAGCTTTTGCTTGTCGCCATAGTGGGGCAGGTGTAGTCCTAACCTCACCAAAAGGCGACAAGTTGTATTACGCAGTTCAGCTGTGCTTCGGAATCGACAAGATATCCAACAACATTGCCGAGTATGAAGGGCTGCTTGCTGGCCTACGCGCCGCAACTGCCCTAGGCGTCAAGCACATACTCATCAAGGGTGACTCCCAGCTGCTCGTCAACTTCTCCAACAAAAGCTACAAGGCCAAGGACGACCACATGGCCGCATACCTTGAAGAGGTCCGTAGGTTGGAGAAGAACTTCAGGGGAATGGAGCTCATGCACATCCCAAGAAAGGAGAACCAAGAGGCTGATGACATCGCCAAGCGCGCATCAAAGAGGCAAGCCCAGCTGCCAGGTGTCTTTGAAGAAAGGCTCGTCAAGGCATCCATAAAGCAGCCTCTCGTGGCCCAGCCCGCCAGCACAGAAGAAACGCTCCCGCCACCACCTGCAAGCGGAGCCCCAGGCTGCGGGCCCCCAACAGGGGAGCGTCTGTTGCTCACAGCAGTGCACCAAGAGACGGGATGGATCGACGAGATCAAAGACTACCTCCAAAAAGGGGTCCTTCCCGAGGAAGATGTCGAAGCGGAGCGAATTGCCTGCCAAGCAAAATCATACCAAATCCTCGAAGGAAATCTCTACCGCAAGCGCCCAAACGGCATCGCGCTCAAGTGCGTCCCTCCTGAAGAAGGAAAAATATTGATTAAGGAAATCAACAGCGGGGAATGCGGCCACCATTCGTGCGGTCGCACCCTCGCAGGAAAGTCTTTAGGAGCGGCTTCTACTGGCCTCAAGCACTTCAAGATGCAACGAACATCATCCAAGCTTGTGAAGCCTGCCCATTCCACGCCAAGCTAATCCACCAACCAGCGCTGGGCCTACAAACCATTCCGCTCTCATGGCCGTTTGCGGTCTGGGGGCTGGACATCCTGGGACATTTCCCAACGGCGCAAGGTGGATATCGCTACCTCTTCGTGGCCATCGACAAGTTCACAAAATGGCATGAAGTGGAGGCGACGCGTACAACCACAGCAGGCGCGGCGGTGAAATTCATCAGAGGTCTGGTCTGCCGTTTCGGAGTGCCTAACCGCATTATCACCGACAATGGCTCGCAATTCACAAGCGGCATCTTCAGAGCCTACTGCCAGAAGATGGGCATCAAGCTCTGCTTCGCCTCAGTCGCCCATCCGCAAAGCAACTGACAGGCTGAGCGCGCAAACGCAGAGGTCCTCAAAGGCTTGAAGACCAGGACCTTCGATGTCCTCAAGGGCCACGGCAAGGGCTGGATCAATGAGTTACCCTCGGTGCTCTGGTCCATCCGTACCACGCCACCCAAGCCCACCGTGGAAACGTCGTTCGCACTCATTTATGGAGCCGAAGCAGTCCTCCCCGCAGAGATAAAGCATGGATCCCCACGGGTCCTGGCCTTTAATGAGGACCAGCAAGAGGACCTCCACAACGACGACCTGCTGCTACTTGAAGGGCTAAGACGCCGCGCCGCCATACGGGCGGCCAAGTACCAGCAGTCCCTGAGGCGCTACCACAGCCGCAGTGTGCGCTAGCGCACCCTGGAGGCAGGCGATCTCGTCCTCAGACGAATCCTCTCCAGGGAAGGCCTCCACAAGCTGTCCCCGATGTGGGAAGGTCCCTACAGGGTCACCCACATTGCCAGGCCTGGCGCGGCTCGCCTCGAAACGGAAGACGACATCCCCGTCAAGAATCCATGGAACATCATGCATCTACGCAAGTTCTACCCGTGATCATCATCACGTCAGGGCATTTAGCGAAAGAGGCAGCCCACGGCTCAACCTCCAAGCACCTTTTTGTCCCTCTAGGTTAAAAGCTCAAGGCTTAAACCTCTCAAACCTTTGTATCCGCCAGGAACAAATAAAAAAAAGTGATTATTGTCACGCCCGTGATCATTGTCACGACGAGACGTCAAGCGGACGAGGCAGCCTACGGCTCAACCTCTAAGCATTTTTTGTCTCTAGAGGTTAAAACGCCGAAAGGCTTAAACCTCCAAAAACATAGCTTTGTCTCCTAAAGGAACAAATGCCAAAGTGGTCATTGCCACACCCGTGATCATTGTCACGTCGAGAAAACAAAGCGGAAGAGGCAGCTTACGGCTCAACCTCCAAGCGATGTCGACTCTAGAGGTTAAAACGCAAAAAGGCTTAAACCTCAAACAAATGCTTTGTCTCCTAAGGGAACAAACGCAATCGTGGTCATTGCCACGCACGTGATCATTGTCACGTCGAGACTCCTAGCGAACGAGGCGGCTTACGGCTCAAGCTCCAAGCATTCTTGTCTCCGGAGGTTAAAACGCCAACGGGTTAAACCTCCAAAGCCCCAAAGGCTTTGCTCGAGGGAAAAACCCTCCGAGCTCTCAATAAAACGAGTCACCTAAGGACGCTGAGAGTCGCAGCCACCAACAGGTGGTCCCCATGCCTTGACATGGTCAGAGCATTAACTTGGCAACCCCAAGCATAGTGACTCAATCTCGTTCCTAAGTGAACTCAGCGCTTCGGCGCCGCTTAAAAAAACGTTTTTGGGGGGGTTTATTTATGCATTGCTATTGTTGGAGTGTGCGCTTATATCTCTCCACGTGCGTACCTCGCGAGCGGGGGATGAGTACGGTGCCAGTGCCTCAAATGACACACCAGCAGCACTGCAAAATCCAAGAGTCCGAGCTCTGGCAAGAGGGCAATTCCCCACAAACAAGCTATCTCCACAGAGGACCTTGGTACTTACTCTCCTCGCAAGGAACGCCTGAGGGGACCTATAAGCGCGCACGATCCCTTGATCCGTGTTCTAGCGTTTGGGTTCACCCCTCTAATACCTGCAGGGAAGATTTCCCCCGCGAGCCTGAAGGGACATCCGTGAGCGACCCCTCAAGTGGGCAACCTCACCAAGCAATGTGCCTTCCCAAGAGCGACCCCTCAAGCGGGAAACTCGCCAGGCAAAAGGCCCCCACAGGAGCAACCCCTCAAGTGGGCAATCTCGCCAAGCGAACAACCTTCACAGAGCGAAAACCTCGAGAAGCTAAGTCCCGCACTCACGCTTTAAGAGCGTTTTTCTCTCCCTAGCGCGCGTCTCTGCCCCTCAAGCGACTTCGCTTTCCCTTACGCTTCATGGACTACTCGCACGTCTAAGGGGGGCACTTGAGCATCGCGACTCAAGGCTCCTACCTCTCATAGGCCTAAACTTCCCCTTGGCCTTGCGGAGCCATTGCTCCCGTGGACCGAGGTGGCGGAGTCAGGGCACGAAGAGACGGGACCTAACGACACAGAGAACAAATAGACATGAAGATGAGACCAAAGAGACCTCAAGAGGGGCAGACAAGCTCGAATTTAAACAGCAATTAAAAGTATATTACAGGCCAAAAGGTCTTAAGGTGTTTAAAAGCACACAGCTGGTGCAGTTACAAGTGCCCGCAGGCGTAGCCAAGAAAGGCTCAGGGGGAGGTAGCAGCGCTTGAAGCCCCCGCCGTGCCCACTTCGATCTCGGCGGAGCAGGCTTCCTCCTCCGCAGCGCCTCTTTTGACCTCGACGGGGCGAGCCTCCTCCTCCCCGAAGCCCGGCGCAGCCTCCACACGCCTGAAGCGGTTGCAGAACGCATCCACCTGCTCGCGGAGGGAAGACGAGACGCGATGCGCGTCCTCACCAAGAGCAACCTCGGTCACAAGGCGGAAGTCAAAGTCCGGCACCAGGAGCTTGATGTTGGTGAAAATACAATCAACAGCCACCCCTAAGAGCTGCCTGCTCTCGTCTTCGATCACCTCGCGAAGCTCGGCGGCGGGGCCCTCCAGCGCCGCGAGAAGCTGGTCGAAGTAGGCCAGGAACGCGTCGGCATCGTTGGTCTTGGGCCCAAGGATACGGTGCGTCAGCACCGAGCCGCGCCGCAAGCTCACTACCACGCGCGACCAGCTCTTCAAACAGGCGGTCGCACTGCATCGCAGGCGCACTGGACGAAGGGCCAGCGCCGTGGGACGCCACGTCACGGGCCTCCTCTGCTCGGCGCCAATATGCCTTGGCGCGCTTGAAGCGGCGCACCAGCTTGGAGTTGGCCTTCTCGAGCTCAGCAAGCCGCTGAGCATCCGTACCATCCTCGGCCCTGAGGCGATCCTCCCGCTTCCGTAGCCGAGCACGGTACTTCTAGAGAAGGGTCCGACGGAGATGTCTCTCGTGCACCGCTAGGGCCCTCTGCGCCGCTCTCGTCTTCTTGGCGAAGCGCCGCTCCGAGCGCTCGTCCGAGCGCTCCTGGGCAGCGACGTGCTCGTCGAACTTCAAGACCGTCTGTGCCAGGCCTCCCTCGCGCGCTTCAAGGGCCTTGCGCTGGGCGGCCTGGTCCTTCTCCATCTGGACACACCGTTCCTCGCGCCGCTGCAGCTCACTCCCCCTGAGGGCCAGCTGCCGATCGCGCTTGGCCAAGCACTTGTGGCCCTCCTCCAGAGCGGCCTGCGCGGCCTGGTGGGCGGAGAGACGCCGGGACTCCACCCGGTCCAACTCGCGTTGCTTCTGCGCCAGCGAGCCCTCCATAGCCTCACGCTCGGCTATGGCCCCTCGCAAGAGCTCCTCTGCGGCATCGCGTTCTTCCTGGAGGGGCTCGAGCAGCTCCGCGGCATCGTGAATGGCTCCGTCGCGGACTTCCTTAGCAAAATTGATGGCCTCTTCGCGGGCTGCCTGTAGCGCCGAGTCCTCAAGCCGGCGTGCCTCGACGGCCGCATGGAAGGACGCCCACGATCTCGCAAGGTCCTCCTGCTGTTAGGCGAGCCGTATGTGACTAAGGGCCAGGTGGGCCTCCAGGCCCTCCAACGACTCTCGCACAAGGCCGAATGCCACTTCGCGGCGCCCCGTGCTCTAGTCCCAGCTTCGGAGAACCATTTCCTGGCTGGATGAGGGCCCCGCTGTGGTGGCCGGTCCCGAGAACCCTGCCCTAGGTCGGGCTTGGGGGCTGGCTGTAGCTCCACCTCCATCCATGCCGGCTTCAGCTGCGGCGCTCGAGTCGCGGGGGTGCTCATCCCCTCTTGCGGCTGCACTCGCGCCCGCGGGAACCTCGGTCGCTCCCCCCAAAGGAGGCGAGGCCGCACTCCCTCCTGTGGCCCCACTTGCACCAACTGAGGCTTCGGTCGCTCCCTCGCAAGGCGGCGCAGGCGCAGCGGGCGAGCATGGTGAAGATGGCGCAGGTGGCGGCGTCGCTGCACGCGGCGGTGGCAGCGCGCGAAGCAAAACCGCCTCGCATGGTGGCGTTGCCGCACGAGGAGGTGTCAGAGCGCGAGGCGGCGCGGGAATCGCCTCCCCCGCGCTGTCCCTCAGCAGAGACTCAGGAGGCGTCGTTTGAGGCTCGGGCGCCCCCACCAGCGGCACGGCCGCTCCCTCCTGAGGCGCCCCCTCCACTGGGCCTGGAGCGGACGTCTCCGCAGGCCTCGGGCGCTCGTCAGCCGCCACCGAAGCTGCGGCACCCTTCGCACCTGCTGACTCGCGAAGCTTGCGACGTTTCGCGGGCACCAGATCGCTGGAAAAAGCCCAAAGAAGCTTGTTCATGAGAAAACGAAGCAGGTGAAATTACAAAAGCCAGAAGTGACCAAATGATGGGAATACTCACCATGAAGGGGAAGCTCCAGCGTCGACCCACGACAGGCCAGGAGAGCGTCAGGAAGGCGTGGGCTTGGCACCTGGTCCCTCCAGAGGAGTCGCTGCTTTTCTCTTGGAGGGGATGTCGGAGGGCCTCGCCCCGAAGCGATCCACCATCGCCTTGGTGCGAGGCTCGCGCCTCCCCGGCGAAGCATCCACCTCAGAAACCGCCTCCGCCTCAGGCGCCACCTCCTCGAGACGCGAAGGCGCCACAACAAAGACGTCGTCGTCGCCCGACGAGATGTCGCAAATCTCGTCGGTGAACGGCTCATACCTTGCAGGGGGCGCCTCTCCCGTCGCGGTCTCTTCCTCGCCGCTCCAGGCACGGGAGCTGGAGGAAGAATCGACACCCACGACTACGCGCATCGACGGAGCAACCACCTGATCCGTCGAGCCCGCCGGACCTTGAGGAGTGAAATCCGGCATTCCATCCAGATTATCCATGTGGTCGCTCAGTGGAAGCTGGTGCAGGGGACGCACGGAGCCGGCGATCTTTCCTGGCACATCCGAACTGGCGAAGAGGATGTTTAGGATGGTGTCGACCACGTCCGAGCCAAGGTCCTCTGGATAAAGCCGCATTGGGTCGGTGGGGCCGGCATACATCCACATTGGCTCTGAGTGCGCTTGGAGGGGGGCGATGCGGCGCGCCACGAAGTCCGCCGCGACCATCTGACCTGTGAGACCCTCCTCACGGAGAAATCTCAAGCGACCCTCCAAGTAAGCGTTGTCTGCACCACGAAGAGCAGACTTGCACCAGTGGGAGTTCCTCATGGGTGGCGCCTCCGGGACATCCAGGAATGCGTAGGGCGACGGGACGCTGATGAGCAGCCACTTCTGGCGGAAGTCACCCACCTTCTTGAGCAGCGCCGTAACAGGCTTATCGCTACTCCAGGACATGGGGATATACACATGCCCCATGCCGTCCGCGATGCGGAAAGAGACGCACCCCGTCCTCTCGCCACCAGCCGTGCACCGCAGCAAGTAGAAGGTCCTGAAGAGCGCAACCGAAGGGTGCACGCCCAGATAAGCCTCGCAAAGGTAGGGAAAGATGGACAAAATGAGTATTGAGTTCGAATGAAGATGGAGAAGTTGAATTTGGTAGAACTCCAGTACTGCCTCCAAGAAATGCGAGTACGGTGGCACCAGCCCAGCGGTGATGGCGTGGAGGAAAATAGGGTAAAACACTTGGGGAAATCTCCCGAACCGGGAGGCTTGGAGTTCGCAGGCGCCGTGCTCGTTGGACGGCCCCGCAACCAGATGACGGATTTTCTCCAGCGCATGAAGATCGGTGAGCGCCCCCTCGAGTGCCGCACCCCGCACTACCTCCATGGCCGCCGCCCGGGAAGAAGACCCCGCTGCGGCTTTACTTTTGCTCTTCACGGGGCCCATCGGAGAGGATTCGGGTTTTCGGCGAAGACAAAGATGGGAGATGCGCAGAGGAGAGCGGAGGCGGAGAGCTCTGAGAAGCAGAGACTTCTGCGGGAAGAATTAAAAACGGTAACGGCTCTGCGCAGCAACGCCTGGGCTTTATGTCCCCTCCGAGAGCAGTTACCGGGACGTGGTGGGACCCCCCACGACTCACGCCCCAGATCGTGCAAAGCCGTTAGTCGTCCGAGTGCCGCGTGGCTCGGGCCGGCTGGGCACTAAGGGCCCACGACGCTTCGCCTAAGCCCATGGGCTCAGTCGTGCCCATCATGGGCCCGGGGGCTACTGTCGGCCCAGTGGGAACTGGGGTATCAAGAGCCCATTCCCCCCAGGCCTCGCTCGCGGGCCAGACGGACAAAACGGCTAAGGACTAGGCGACACCGCCTGACGGGACCCTCGAGAGGCAATTCCCCTCGAGGGCCTGAAGTGGGAGCGAAGGCCTCATGGGACACCTCGCCTCAGGGGATCCTCTCCGTCAAGGAACCAACCTGCCTGAGGGGAGTCCGGCAGGAATCTCTCCTCAGGCCTGGAGGGAAACGTCGTCGCCAAGGAATCCCGACAGAGTGCATGTGACCTCTGCCACACCCGTACAGAGGCGCTCACACCCCCGTCGCTGTCCCCGGCGATAAAGCGGTCAACAAAGTTGCGCCACCTGCTACACAGCTGTGAGGACCTTCTACTCTGACGATAAAGCAGGTGGATGGCGCAACCCTCCAACGGAGATCGTCATCGTGGGCTCCACCTCAGAGGCTGCCCGCTCTGCGGGCGGTACAAGCGCGGTCGGCCGCCTGTCGGCCACGGCGTCACCTTTATCAAAAGTGGACTCGTGCTCCGCCCCGCCACTGGCAAGTGGGAGCCACCTTGAAGGCCAAGCCGAAGAAGAAGGCCCGGGGCGCCTATAAAAGGGAGAGGACATCCATCATAGCAAGGGTCGGCTCTTTGCGTGAAAAACACCCTTGTAAACCTTAGCAGCTCTGGTTAGGTTAGCCTCTAGCTGGAGGAGGAAGAAGATCATCGCTTCCCTCCCTAGGCAAGAACTGCCTCAAGGGGGCTTCCGACAAGCTCAATTGTACTGTAAACTCCCACATATAATATAGACATGCAGGAGTAGCGGTCTTACCTCCTCACGACGGCCGTGAACCTGGGTAAAGGACGGTGTTTTCCTTGGTCGGGTGTGCGTCTTCTTCGGGTCCGGCGAGCAACGTCGCGGAGCCACTTGAGGGTTTAGACCTCCGCGTTCAATCCCCTCTCGAACTACACTTCAGGAAGTTACTACCCCCGATTCCCGGGAGTCATAACCCGACAACCATGGATCTTGATGGTCGTAGTCTCCTTAAGTGACTTTTCCACCTGTCCTGGGCATCCACAAGCACCAACATCAAATATTGATATACAATTTAAAAAATATCAGATAACTAAATTTGCAGTACATCCTTGTCCATAAACATTTTGAACGCAAACTCATGGCATTACAAAAAAAAAGTGCATGAGACTTGCCTCAAAATCACAAGGATATATATAAAACATATGAATAATTCGGTTGCACTTCAACCCTACAAGGAACGATCCTCAACTTCCTTCCTATCTCTGCTAGTTGCAATACTGTCAAAAACAAATAGCAGATCTATCAAATTAGGTGATTATCTACACAAGTGGCAATTATGAGAATTAAACTGCAAGTCTGTAACACAATTCACTTGGGTAATTAAGTCTACAAGCAGAAAATAAATTCAGGACAACAAATAAAAGTGTAAAACAAAACTAAACTGGTGATAAATCTACACAGTCGAGTGATTCCATATGGCAGATCAAAAGAAAAAATTATCATCTGAGAACCAAATGATTTCATAGATGTGAAATAAAATACCTAGTGCTCCAAAATTAACATGTCTTTCATTAAAGCTCAAAACAAAATGGTTGCCATTAAACAGTACATTAGGTAGCTGGTTTTGAAAGAGCTATTCGTTGCACTTCATGTTTTGATAATTTTTTGTGAACAAAGCCCACTAGGGAGCTTCCTTTAGACAAATATGAGTGTTAAAAACAATCATTATCATAGGGAATAACGTTGTGCTAAAGAACCCGTGTGGTGTCAATTTATTTAGGGAACCATCTTGTTAACCCGATTCTCAAGAAAGCGAGTAGGATGGTGTGTGCTAACCTGGAGGAAGCACATGCAGAAGTTCGGGATTAAGCGTTATACACTTTTCAGGGTTTTATCATATGGATGAACTACTGAATTTTTTTAGCCTGTAGTTAACCAACAGATGAACGAGAGGATAGACAATGAATATATATAGTGAGGAGGAGTTCAAAACAACCTTATTTAGTGAAGTGGGCCTAGCTCAGCTGGTTGGTTCCTTGTGGTGGAACTGCCCACCCAGGTTCAAGTCCTAGACTTGACATGGGTGCTCACACTTTCCTGAATTTTCCAGGAATTATCCGACGCTATTCTTTCAGTGGTAGGTGGCGTACCCGTCAACAGCGAGGCGCCTGTGATGACTTTGGCAATCTCAAGATCTGCCGGACCAGTCTCTCGGAGATGCTTATAGGGGTAGGGTTTGCGTGTGTGCGTTCATAGGGGTGTCTGTACGTGTGAGTTTGAGCGTTTGCGTCTCTACTGTCTTTCTAAAAAAACAACCTTATTTAAGATGCCCCCCATGGCAGCGGAACCTCGCGGGAGAAGACGGGAAGTGGTGAAGGAGATATGCCCTAGAGGCAAATAAATAAGTAGTATTTATTGCATTATCTCATAAGTTTATAATAGGTTTGTGTATTATGCTATAACTGTATTAATCGGAATTATGAATACACGTGTGATACATAGACAACCAGGTCCCTAGCAAGCCTCTATATGAGCTAGTCCATTGGGCAACAGTTGATCGAGATTCCCGATCAAGGACAATGACGTCGGTTGACAGTGGGGTCATCTTTTTAGTTGAATAAGCTGATAGACATACACAAAGTATTGCAATAAGATCGTATTACGATGTTTGTCATTTGCAATAGATAAGAATTTGATAGCTTATTCCTTAGACCGTGAGACCGTACTTATTGATGCTTCGTAGAGGTGCTTTGAGAGCATCAAATGTTGTGTCTTATATAGCATGACAATAACGGTGTCCATCTTGGGTATTTCGAAAGAGCATCGAGACGTAAGGATCAAGAGCGGGATTTGTTCATTCTTGTAATGTAAAGATACTCTGGGCTCACTCGGTGAGATTGCATCTATATAGCTACGCAGCTTATGACTAGGTCATGGAGATGTAATATCACAGACGAGTTAATAACCTTTGTCGGTAACGAGATACAACAAAGACATCGGTGTGTCTATGATCATATCTCGGACAAGGTCGTATCGCAGAAACAAAGGGAATGAATATCATGTTTATGGTTCAACGATGATATTTGTAGAATGCACAGGGGCCGTCATATACATCCAGGTATCCCTGACGGTCATTGGTGAGCGGAGTGTCTCGACCATGTCTGGAGTGTTCTCGAACCGTAGCGTAAAAAACTTAAGGTCTTACCGACGCGAGGAGATAGGTTCTGGAATAATATAGGTTTTTGTTGGAGAGAGAGAAATGATCCAGAAAGAGTTCCGGTGGTCATGAAGGAGTTCCGAGAAGGTCTGGAAGAGTTCCAGAAATGTCCGAAAGTTGTTCGGGTGGTTCGGAAATTGTTTCGGAGTCACGTGATATTAAATAGTATTTAAATATATTAATTATGAATTAAATATATTTTATATTAATTTAATATTAATTAAATAAAGGAGAAAAGGGGGCTCCCACCTACATGGGCCAGCCCATGGGGGGTTCGGCCGAACCACCCCCCTTCCCTCTCCTCCTTTAGTCCCACATGGGGGAGCTAGAGAGTTTGCACACCCCCTCCCCCCTTTATATAGGAAGGCATATTAATTGGATTAATTCATTGGAAAATACAATTAATTGTATTGCAGGTCGGCCGAGTTGCTTCTCCGCACGTTTTGCCCCCTCTCTCCACCTAAGCTATACCGTCGGGCGCCGTTGCCCTGCGGGATTCCAGATAAGATCTACCCCTGCGATTTCAGCTGGATCTGAATGACCGGGGGTTGTCGTTAAGCTCCGTATGTTTGCGAGTGCTCGGAGGTAACTCTTTTTGAGGAGCCTGGGCGACGTCGTCTCGCCCCTGCAGCCGCCACGCCACCCCCCTCTGTCGCCGGCGCACCCCCCCTTGGTGTCGGCGCCTCGCCATCTTCCGTTCGACGCCCGACGCCCGTCGACGCAGGTCATCGTCGACACCCTGACGTCATCGTCTTCGTCATCGCGGCAAGTTCTCCACGACCTCGAGGTCGGCTACGCACGACTTCATCGTCAACGCTTGTGCGGGAGCGTAATCCCCGCTATCGGTCTACATGGAGGTAATGTAACCTGTTGCGCCACCGTTATCACATGTACTAGATAGACAGATCCTGGCTAGTTAGGGTTTCGTACGCTAGAAAAATTATTGTTTTCTGCACCGTAACCCCTTCAGTGGTATCAGAGCCGATCTATGCGTAGTACTGCTGGTACGGTTAGAACTCATGTTGAATGAGGGTGTTTTTCTTATATTTGCTACCCTCTAGCGTGCACTTGCAATGCCTTCGGTATTGAGTTGATGAAGCGGCCTGGACCGACTTTACGCGTACGCTTACGCGAGACTGGTTCCACTACTGACATACGGCTTGCACCGTATCCGTGGCTGGCGGGTGTCTGTTTCTCTCTCTCTAGTTGGCAAAGCATTTTCAATGGAGGGCCCGAAAGGGATGCTTAAACATGCAATTATACGATCGACGTTGTGGTACAAAGTTTGTAGTTAGGGAAGCGATTCTCTTACGAATAAGCCTATATGCCACGTAAAACTTGCAAAACTAAATAAAGCTAGAAGCGTCTAACTTTGTTTTGCAGAGGCGTTATTTTATGTGACATGGTTACGGTAAGTTTTGATATTATTCGTACTGTCGGAGGCAATGGAGGGCTCCATAGACTCGGAGCCATGCCGGGGCGCCGGGGGCCAGGCACATGGCGCCATGAAGGTCCAGGCGCATCGACCATGTCACATCGCACTTCATTGCATCATTATTGTGTGGGCATCCTATTGATTGCTTATATGCTAGATATACAACGGTAGCATCTTGAATAGGATGATCCCTAACAAATACCAAAATTGTGTTCTCCCTCGTTGCGCACCACCAAGAAAGTTCTACGTTATGCGGCAGGCCGTGATGATCGGGTGTCACACATCTCGTCGTTCGCATACAGTGGGTGTAAGCCATGTTGCACGCGCAGGGTCTTCGAGGTTTGATTGGCGAGCCTAGCATATTCAGAAGTATGGCCTCGGAACACGGGAAGATCGAAAGATCGAGCACGAGTCACAAAATTGTTGTGATCGACATTTTATGTCCACCTTTAAAGCTATAACGTCGACCATGATGATCGGGGGTGGTGTGGTGGATGAGGGTCGTGTAATCGCCATTATTATTTTTAGGGATAATAATCTTGGTGTGGTGTGTTTTAGATAATGTGATTATAAAACTAAAACTCACCTATATATTATAAACTTCACCTTACCTCTTTTGCGATCACAACTGTAGATTACGCAACTATACTTCGGTTACTTCCTCAAGAGACCGGATGCTACCTTAGAAGCCGACGGGTCCAACTTCATCAGATGGTACAAGGGTTTTAGAAACATCCTCGAACACAACAACATTCTGTATGTTCTCGATGAACCGTTAGGAGAAAGACCAGGGGATTCTGCTAGCGAGGAGGAGGAAGATGATTTCCGTAGGCGTCGAGACATATTCATCGAAGTGGAGATCACCATGACCGTATGCCTGGCACCTGAGTTGAAAGAGTTATTTCGACGCAAGGAGTCAAGCGTCATGATTGATGCGATAAAGACACACTTCGGGGATGAATTAAAGCGTGAGCAATTCAGGCAGCTTAGAATGTTCCAGACCATTCATATGGAGGAGCATACCTGTCTGGAGACACATTTGAAGAGATTGTATGACATCTACTTCCAAGTGACGATGGACTTTGATTACTAGATGGCAGATTCTTGTGCCATTTGGACTGTCCTGATATCTCTACCTCCTAGCTACGAGAAGCATGTGCGCAAGTACATTTTGAAGGCCGATGATATGAACTTCTACAATTTTGTGTCTGAATTCAAATCTCAGAAAGTTGATTCCATCGAAGGAGAGATCTTCGATGCTACAGGTATATATTTGATATATACAGAATTATGAATTCGCCTCTTGATATATGATGAAGTATTTGATACTTGTTCTGTCGTGGTGGGGTCACGGCAGATGCCATAGGATGGCTAATGTGTGGGGCCGATGGACGTTGGTGGATCCGGGGAGGGATAGCGAGCTGACTAGCCCACACAGAGAGGATCCCGGTATAACCGAGATCTCCCAGGAACAAGAAACAAGATCAAAGTGCAAAGGGGAAGATCTAACAAACACGAACAAATGCACGAAGGCACACAACACACACACGATATACCCAGGTTCAGGGCCCTCGTGAGGAGGTAACACCCCTACTCCTGCCTTTCCTCTCTATATATTTGTGGTACAAGAGCTACAACTTGCTGCTAGATCTCTCAAAGGGAGGAGTACTAAGAACTAGATGAACTCAAGGTGAGAAGAAGTAAATGCTCTAAGAGTAAATGTGACTATAGCTTTGGCTCCGAAGTTGGTCCTCCTGCCTCAGGAGCAGTTATGGCGCCTTTTATAGAGTTCCGTCCAGGAGGGCCGGAAACCCTAAATCGGCTTGGCCCCACCGGGCAGACCTAACCGGCATGTCGTCACCGGCTAGCGTGAGCTAGTCGCCGCGCTATCCGGCATAGCCCCTGCGTCATCATCTCGATAAGGACGGCAGGCGCCGTCCTGCACCATCATTGTCCCCCTGTCAGAGACAAGACATGTCTTTGCCCATCCCGGATAGCCTTTTCCGGATTGCCGGGCTAGGCACGTCAGGTCTTGTCGTACCACGATCGTACCGGCTGACACGCTCCCGTGTCAGGCGGGAGGTGACCATGCTTCCGTGTCAGGCGGGAGGTGACCATGCTTCCGTGTCAGGCGGAATGGTACTTCCCCCCGCAACAGACGGGAAAGCCTGCTATAGACCGTTGACGGCCTACCGGAAGCTCTCACGCCGGCTACCTCCTCGCTTGCCACTGTGAGCCTCTTCTGCATAAGATCAAGACCGAGACATATACTCCGGTTAGTACCTACCCGGACTAACTATCCGGTAAAGCCGAGTACTCCTCCTTCCGGGAGCTTCCTCGGAGCCCGAGATCCGGGACCCTTTCCGGAGGCGTCCGAGCTCGTCTCAGGATGAGTATCTCTAGGCCTAGCCTCCCGAAGATGTCTTAGCCTATCAGCAAAGACATCTTCGAGAAGCTAATTCTTAGAGGAACCACCCGCTTATGCCTGTGTTGCGATTGTGAAGGCCGGGGGTGTCTATTTATAGCTGCCAGAGCTGACGCTCGCGCCTGCCAGGAGACACTTTGCCCTCTACCAGTGTTCAAGGGTCAAGATGTCCTTTCAGCACACCAGGAGGTGTCCCTGGCTCTCGCCAAAGGTCAAGTACTGTTGGCACCTTACTGAATTATGCCGAGATCTGCCCCTACCCGGGGGGCAGCCCCCCGACACTAGTCCCCGAAGCTGGTGCGGCACAACGACCTCAGATGATGTGCGGGATCAGCTTTAAACAATAACCATCTTCTGAGAACACACGTCATCACCTTCCGTTTTCTTGCCGAGATTGATTTCTCCCGCGACCCCCTTACCGAGACTGTTTTAACCGGGAGATGAAGTCTGCAACCGGATACTCCAGTCCCGGCGAATCTCGACCGTTGGCCTCGTGCCGAACTCGAGATTGCGAGCTGGGGCCCACCCGACGTCCCGTCTGAGCAGCAATGCACTCGAGTGCTCCTGCCTGAGCACGCTGTCGCTTGGGTTCCCGCGCCGGGAGCCGCAGCCGATCCGGAGCCCAACCGTTGGGGGCCGTGTGACCCTCGGTGTGGCTGGATCGGGCGCTCCGGCTAGCGCCACGTGGCGCCCTGCGCAAAACAGATCCCACCCACGATCGTGGAGATCGTGGGCGGGAAAACTGGAAACCGCTCCGGAACCCCCCCCCCCCCATAAATAGGGGACCGGAACGGTCTCCTCTCCTCCTTCCTCTTCTTTGCTTCTCATCCACCACCGTCTCGAGCACGTCGCCGCCGCTGCATTCGTCGCCCGAACGTCACCGCCCTCGCTGTTCTCCGGAGCCCGACCGCCGTCGTTCGTCTCGCACGCCACCGGCCTCCTCTTCTCTGGTGAGTCGCTCTCCCCGCTCCGATGATCTCCTCTGGTAGCACAACCGTTCGCCTTCGGTTTCGTCCTAACACTTGCGCCGTTGCGGCGCCGCCGGTGTGCAAGACTTGATCGGCGCGCACGGGGTGCACGACGGTGATGCTAGTTGCTGTAGGGCCTAAGCCTTTTGCTCGCACTTTGCTTCGTTCGAGTTTAGCCCGCACCCTTTTTTCCTCCCTTTTGTTTTGATTTTCTAGCACACGGTAGATCTTATTTCCCAGGAACCCGGTTGTGTTTAGCAGTTTGTGCTCCGGCATCCTAGCTCCCGGTAGACTAACTCCGACTAACCGCCGCTGCGCCTGCAGAGTAGCCCGAATACACCTGCAGACTTCTCCGACATGGGCGAAGAAAGTATCCGGGGGTGCTGAGATGGGTCCGAGACCAACCAATGGGATCTGGACTGGCTGTACCGGACTCACCGGATTCCGCCAGAAGTTGAGAGCCGTCTCCCGGAGGGCGAGGTTGAGCCGGAACCCCAACCCGGGGAATACGTTGTATTCCTTACGCATTTCGAGCGTGGGTTTGGGCTTCCGGATAGCCCCTTCTTCCGCGACTTCCTCGACACCTACAGCCTCCAACCGCATCATCTCCCAGCCAACGCCATTATGATGCTCTCGGTCTTCACCACTTATGCGGAAGCCTATCTCGGCGTGTGGCCCTTTCTGGATCTTTGGGCCAAGTATTTCATCCTTCGTCGCCAAGTCATCCCCAACCCGGAATAAAAAGTAAAGGACTTGGTCGATTGCGGAGCGGCCACCATTATCCCTCGTGCTGACTCCGGATTCCCTATAGTCAAGGGACTAGAATCCTACCGGAAGTGGCAGCGCAGCTTCTTCTACGTGAAGAACCGGGAGCACTCGGGAGATGGTCCGGGATCCTCGAATCCGGATTTCATAAATCTGCCGAAGTTTGTCAATGGCCCTCCTCTCAAGTTCAACCTCTGGAAACGACTACCGGATACCGAAGAGGTCAATTGCATGCATGACGTGCTCTTGGCGCTGACCAAGAAAATGACCGGCGACGATCTCCTGCGTTGCTTCATTATTCGCCGCGTCTGCCCCCTGCAAACCCGAGTGCACAAGATGTGCCATATGGATGGGAGCTATGACCCCACCAGGACCAGTATTTTCCCTCTTGACCACCCCGCGGTCGTCCGACGTGTCCGAGCTATTGCTCGGACGAAGATGTCGGATGATTATGTTTGGGGTGTCATTGGGGGATCCCGGAAAAAACCATTAAAACAGGTGCTCCTGTCTGTCTTTCGTGCATTTGCCTTCGTACATGCGTTCACCTGGACACCGACACGTGGTGATTTGTTTGCGCAGTTGTTCGAGCGGCAAGCCGAGGAGGACGCAGTCCACGCCAACGGGGATTTCGTGCCGAACATCCCGGTGCCGGATAAGATGCCGAGAAAGGACCCCGACGGCGAGGACCATCTCGCCATCCCTCTATTCAAAGCTGCAGCTCCGGGTAACCCTTCAACCTCAGAGGCAGTTTCCATTTCTTCGGATGATGAGGATGAGATTGACTGCCAAATCCTCGATGTTATTGACGCTCTCCCTCTCAATTGGGCCTCAGCAGTGGTTCCGAAGCCGACTGCCGGGACAAAACGCGCGGAGAGCCGGAAGCGCGCGGCTTCCGACACCGAGGCTGCCGACAACCCCGGCAACCCCCCCAAGAAAAGCAAGCCGAATAAACAAACGGCCCCGAAGCCTCGCCGGCAAAGGGGCCCTCCCATTGTGGACTCCGGGTACATTCTCCTTGCCTTATGCCACATGACTTTGCCTTCTCCATAAACTATTATTGAGATATTTTCTTTCAGGGACGCACTCGACCTCCCGTCACCTGCTATTCCTCCTCCTCCCGGAACTCGGACTCCCAGCCCTGCTCGGGCTTCGCCTTCTCCTCCTCGCCCCTCTACTCGGGGAAGCGAAGTTGCCGCCTCCGGTGCCGCACCGGCATCCGTTGTGGCTCCGGATGCTTGCCCGGTGATCGACGAGATCCCGGTGCAGGCCACGACGACCTCGGGAGACATTCTCCTTCCGGAAAGTCCGCGCCGGGTGCCCGGGCTTGAGGCGGAGATCTTGAGCCCTCCCCGGCAGTCGGTGCCAAGCGGTCCCTCCCGGCGAGCTTCGGACAAGGCTGCCCCGGAGAACCGGCCCGCAGTCTCCTCCCGGCCAGCTGATCCACCTGCCGGGAAGTCGCGCCCCAAGGTTGCTGGACAGAAAACGACTTCTGCCAAGCCTGCTGCTGCCCCGACATCCTCGGCCCAGGACTTGGTGCTGCGCACGGGTACGTTTTCATCGTTACCACCGCCTCCCGCCAAGATCCCTACTGCTGCCTTGCGGATGCTGCGAGCAACCGTTAGCTCCTTTGTGCCTTCAGGGTCCCGGGATATTGCTGCTACCCGCGCGCCCGGCGGCTCCGGCCTACAGGTTGTTGACGAATACAACCAGGCTTGGCTTGCCGCCGACGCCTCCGAGACCGCGGGAGACTTGCACGCTGCAGGCCCAAGCCGCAACGCCCAAGCTCTGCACGCTCTCAAGGTGGCCGCGCTGGATGTTACTCGGGTGACCGAGGTAAGCTTGTTCTATTTTCTTTCATCAAAAAATACTTATTCCTTCCATCACCACTAGTCCCCGAGATTGGTGCTTAGTACTCTAGATTCCACCGAATAGCATATCACTAGGTTCCAATCTTAGAGAAAATTTCAGGACTCGGACACCGAGTCCCCGAGATCCTCCCATCCGGGTAGCTTGCTTCAAAATTTGCTTCACAACCACTAGTCCCCGAGATTGGTTCTTAGTGCTCTAGATTCCACCGAATAGCAGATCATTAGGCTCCAATCTTAGAGAAAATTTCAGGACTCGGACACCGAGTCCCCGAGATCCTCCCATCCGGGTAGCTTGTTATGTGTTAGAGATCCCGGATTCTCCCGATTTCTTTACATTCTACCCCGGCTGACTCCTCCTTCTTTGTCTTGATTTCAGGAGTGTAGCAAGAAACGGTGCAGCATCTTCAACCGAGTTCTTGCTGACCTCGGTCAGTCCAAGAAGTGCGAGGGGTTCCTCCGGGAGGAGCGAGATGCCGCGCGCAAGGTCTCGGTAGACCAGAAGGCCGCACTCGCCACCGCGCAAGCTGAGATCGCGCGGCTCAACGGCGAGCTCGAAAAAGTCAAGGCTGCTGCAACCGAGATGAAGACGCGCTTCATCGAGGCGAGCAAGAAGCAAAAGGAAACCTTGGACCAGTCCGAGGAGCGTGCTCATCTTGCCGAGACCGGGCTGGCTCTCCTCCGGTCACGGTCCGATACTTGGCTCTCCGAGCTCACTGTATTGAACCGGGATCTTAACAGTAAGTGGACCGACATCCGTCTTCTCTTGTTGCTTCCTTTCGTTGCTGTCGCTTTTCTTATGACCTAGTTGTTTGACAGTTCTTCTTTTTAAAGGGGAATTTGAGCACTCCCGGGAGGCTGCTATTCTTGCCGTTGCTGCCGCCCGAGAGAAGCGCGCCGGGAAGGGCCCTGTCTCGGAAGCCTGGGATATCGAGGATCACCTCACCGCCCTGAAGGCCCGAATAGTGCCTCTTCGGTCTATCGGGACGGAGCTGCTCAGCGCTGCGGTCCACGTCCACGGCGCACTGTGGCCGAGCATCCGCGGGACGCTCTCGGTGCCCGAGCTCTCGAGCGCACTGCAGTGTGCCAGGAGGCGCATTCACGCGTGGAAGCGTTCCGGTGCGCGGGCTGGTGCCGACCAGGTCTTGACCCAAGTACTTAGCTGGTACGAAGGTCTTGATCTGGAGGCGATCCAGCGCCTGCGGACGATCTCGCCGTGGGTGAGTGACCCGGCTAAGATCCAGCGGCGACAGGAGGTTGCGCACCGCATCGCCTCGTGGTCAAGCATCCGCGCCTTCACCGCCAGCGTCCTTCCTTCCGACTCCGAATCTGAATATGAGGATGACGAAGAAACCGGCGCGACCGGCGACGCGGAAGACGAGGCCCCGGAAGAAGATGACGCTGCTTCCGGTGCCGCGCCCGAGAGCGTGGTTCCCCGGGATGTCTCCGAGACCGAGGTGCACCCCGACGCCCCGAGTACTGCTGCCGGAACTGAAGCTGAAGCTGCTCCTGCTACGTCTCCCGAGAGAGCTGCTCCCGCAGCTACTACCGGGACTACCGCTTCTGCTGACGCCGCCGAGCCTGCTGCTCCTGCTGCTGCTGCTCCCGAGGTCGCTGCTCCTGCTGACGCCCCCGTTGAGAAGCCGACTTCCCCTATTACTTGAGACACTTAAGAGTAGATTCATCAAACCCTGGGATGCCGGGTACCATATGTAACATACACTTATATTATTTTCGTTTCGTAGTGAACTATTTATCCGAGTAACTTATGTCAATTTATTCTGTTTTGAGTTCCCGAATTGCCTTTCATGTTTACCGTACTTAGGTAATTTCTGCTCTTGTCTACCATTTCGACGTTCGACAGTCGAGTCACAAAACTCCACATACGGCATACATTACTTAAAACAATCCGAGTTCCTACTAACCGAATTCCCGACATAAAAAATAACCGAGTTAGTAAAAAACAGGTATGCCGGATAAGTTCCTTCTCCGAGTCCCCGAGACCATTTTCGTGTTTCCCACCTTCCCTCTCTTTGCTCTTGACTACCATTTCGGCGTGCGTCAGTCGAGTCACAAGATGATTTCACATGACATACATTACTTTGACTTTGAGAATCGAACTCGGAACTTTCCCGGCATACAAATAACATAAAAGATAGCAATCCGGCAGTCCCCGGGTTCCTTCCCGAGATGCCGGTAAAAAACAGCAAATGAACTTAACAAAAATGAGAACAAAACATGCATATAACCAGGCAGTCCCCGGGTTCCTCCCGGGGTGCCTTTCTTTCATTAATACTGAAAACTGAGATATAACATACACTGAGCCCTTTACGTGTAAAAGGGGCGAAGTAGAGCTACATTCCATGGACGCTTGGTTTCCTCACCGGATTTGTCCATTACACCTTTCCTAGCCTCCTGTGCATCTACAAGGTAATAAGAATCATTGTGCAATGCCCTGCTTATCACAAAAGGTCCCTCCCATGGAGGTGACAATTTATGCATTCCAGCCGTGCGTTGGATGAGCCTCAGCACAAGATCCCCTTCTCGGAACACCCTCGGGTGTACTTTCCGGCTATGGTAGCGACGGAGGTTCTGTTGATAAATTGCAGACCGAGATAGTGCCAATTCTCTTGCCTCTTCGAGTAAATCTACATCATCTTCTCGGGCCTCCTTTGCCTCGGTCTCGGTGAATATTGTCACTCTCGGGGAATCATATTGTATGTCGGTTGGGAGTACTGCCTCAGCACCGTACACCATGAAGAATGGCGTGTACCCGGTAGATCTATTCGCTGTAGTCCGGAGACCCCATAGCACTGCCGGTAACTCCTCTATCCAGCATCCCGGAGTTCTCAATAGTGGTTCGATCAAACGAGCTTTGATGCCGGCCAAGACTAAGGCATTTGCTCTTTCGACTTGCCCATTTGCTTCCGGGTGTGCAACTGATGCTACATCCAGCCGGATTCCCTTCTCAGCACAAAATCGAGCGAATTCCCCCACAGCAAAGTTGGTTCCATTATCTGTGATAATGCTGTGCGGGTATCCGTATCTCAAGATGATGTCTTTCAGGAATTGCACAGCGGTGTGTCCATCGCACTTCCGGATTGGCTTGACCTCTATCCATTTGGTGAACTTGTCCACCATAACCAGTATGTGTGTCATATTGCCTCTTGCCGGCTTGAATTGACCGACCATATCCAAACACCAAACTGCGAATGGCCAAGTGTTGGGGATTGTTTTCAGTGCTGACGCCGGCATGTGTATCCGGTGAGCAAATCTCTGGCATCCTCCACACTTCCGGACAATATCTTCTGCTTGCTGCAGCGCAGTGGGCCAGTAGAACCCATGTCGGAACACTTTCGCCACTAGGGCCCGGGATGATGCATGATGTCCACATTCCCCTTGATGTATTTCCAGGAGCATCTCTTGTCCTTCTGCCGGTTCTACACATCTCTGGAGTACCTCAGTGACACTCCTCTTTTATAACTCTTGATTGATGACGGTGTATGCTTTTGATCTTCGTATTATCTGCCGGGCTTCCACTTCATTTTCCGGGAGGGTTCCTTCCAAGATATAAGCCATAATGGGTTGCGCCCATCCCGGGACAGGTCTAACCGGGAACATGGGAGCGTTTATGTCCATTGGCTCTGCCGACATCACCTCTATCATCATCTTTCTTTGCCTCTCTGAGCACTGCGATGCAGTCCCCGGGTTCGATGTTATGCTCCCGACATCTACCTCCATGGGTACAACATCTGAACCAGGCTCCTTGGGGATGAAGATAGAATCCGACTCGGGTGAGGGCTGAATAGATGGCTTCCTCAAATGCTCCAGGGCTATTCCGGGTGGGATGGCATCCCGAGACGATCCTAGCTTGGACAAGACATCTGCTGCCTCGTTTTCTCCTCTGGGTATATGCTTGAACTTGCATCCTTCAAAAAATCCGGATATTTTCTGCACATGAAACCTGTATAAGGCCATGTTTGCATCGAGGGCATCCCAATTCCCCGACACCTGTTGCACCACGAGGTCGGAGTCACCGAAACACTCTATCCGGCGGATGCCGATTTCCTTGGCGACGTTCAATCCATGAATCAAAGCCTCATATTCTGCGACATTGTTGGATGCCCGAAAATGAATTTGCAGCACATACTTCAGTACATCTTGCTTTGGGGAAGTGAGGACCACTCCGGCACCCAATCCGATCTTAGCCTTTGAGCCATCGAAATGCATCCTCCAGAAATTGTAATCCGGCATCGGAGGTTCATACTGCATCTCGGCCCAGTCTACCAAAAAGTCCGGCAGCGCCTGCGACTTGATGGCATCTCGTCTCTCATATGCCGAAGCGTACGGAGACAACTGGATGGCCCATTTGGCTACCCGGCCGCTAGTGTCCTTGCAACCGATGATCTCGGCCAGAGGAGCTTCGCATACCACTGTGATCGGGTGTTCCTGAAAGTAGTGCTTGAGCTTGGTCAGTGCCATGTACACCCCATACGCCATTTTCTGGTAGTGCTGGTAGTTCTGCTTGGATTCCGAGATCACCTCACTGAGGTAATACACCGGCCTCTGTATCAGCTTGCCCCCTTCTTCCCTTTCTACCACCATCGCCACACTGACTACTCGGTTGGTTGCGGCAATATACAGCAGCATAGGTTCCTTGGGTAACGGGGATGCCAATACCGGTGCAGTTGAGAGCATTCTCTTCAAATCATTGAACGCCGCGTCAGCCTGCGGGGTCCAAACAAATGTCTTGCTCTTCTTCATCAGTTGGTACAGGGGCAAGGCCTTCTCCCCAAGTCGACTCACAAACCGACTTAGTGATGCAAGACATCCGGTAAACTTCTGCACATCCTTGAGACGCACGGGCAACTTCATGCTCTCAATAGCACGAATTTTACCCGGGTTGACCTCGATTCCCCGACTTGAGATGAGGAAACCGAGTAACTTTCCTGCCGGAACACCAAATGTGCACTTATCCGGGTTCAACTTCATCCGGAATCTACTTAAGTTCTTAAATGTTTCCCTCAGATCATCTATTAGTGAGGCTTTTTCTTTTGTTTTTATGACTATGTCATCGACATAGACCTCGGCATTTCGGCCTATTTGGTCATGCAAACATTTCTGCATGCATCTCTGGTATGTAGCACCAGCATTCCTCAAACCGAAAGTCATGACACGATAGCAATAAGCCCCATAAGGGGTAATAAAAGCAGTTTTTAATTGATCATGCGGATTCAAAGGTATCTGGTGAAAACCAGAATAGGCATCTAAAAAAGTCAAAAGCTCACTCCCGGCAGTGGAGTCTATCACTTGATCTATCCGGGGCAGTGGAAAGGGGTCCTTCGGACATGCTTTGTTGAGGTTGGTGAAGTCGATGCACATGCGCCACACCTTAAGCAGGAGGGGATCATCCTTCTTCTTCTCTACCAAAACCGGATTTGATATCCAATCCGGGTGCAGCACTTCCATTATGAATCCGGCGGCCAGCAGTATAGCCAGATGCTCCATGACCGCAGCTCTTCTTTCATCCGAGAGGCGCCTAGTTGGTTGTTTCACCGGCTTCGCATCCGGTCGAACAAACAGAGAGTGCTCAGCCAACTCCCTCGGGACGCCTTGCAGATCGTCACTCGACCACACAAAAGCATCCCGATTCTCACGGAGGAAGTCGACGAGCTCGCCTTCCTATTTGCTGTCCAGGTTGCTGCCAATGATAACTTGGCGCTCCGGGTTGTTGGGGTCCACACACACCTTCTTGGTCTCCTTGGGGGGCTGAAATGATGCCCGCTGTTCCGGGTTCACCATCCCGGGCATTCCGAGTTGGGAGGTCTTGGCCATTGCCACCACCTGCTGGATTCTCTTCTTCTCTTCTGCGATCACCAGGGACTCAGCTAAGCATGACCCCGCCGAGGCACACTCCATGGAGCGCTTGTGATCTCCCGAGATAGTGATCACGCCGTTAGGTCCCGGCATCTTCATCTTCAGGTAGCCCATGTGAGTTGAGATCATGAACTTGGCCAGGGCTGGCATGCCGATCAGTGCGTGATATGGGCTTTCGAGGTCCACGACCTCGAACTCCAAGCTCTCGGTTCGGCAGTTCTCCCAAGTTCCGAATAGCACCTCAACCCATATCTTTCCCATGGGCGAGCAAGAGACCCCGGGCACAATGCCGTGGAAGGTTGTCTCGGTAGGCAGCAGGGTGTTCATGGATACTCCCAGCTTCAGCATCGTGTCCTTGTACATGATGTTAATGGCACTGCCATTGTCAATCAGAACCCGGCTGAAGCGGACGTTGAGGTTGGGTCCGACAAAAGTTGGGTCCACCACCAAGGCATACGCACCCGGTTTAGGCATAACCCTGGGGTGATCCTTCCGGCTCCACGTGATTTCCATCTCGGACCAATGCAAGAACTTGGGCACCGCCGGGATCACAGCATTCACCTCCAGGGCACGCTACCGCACACTCTTTCGGTCAGTAGGCTCGGTCACGAAGACCACATAGCTTTGATGTGCCTCCCGGTAGTTGCTCTGCTGCTGTCCGGCTTGGTTACCGTTGTCGTTCCGGGTGTGCACCACATTCACCGGCCGAGGTGGGGGTCCTCGCGGAGGAGGGGGAAGTCGGACAGCGTTGGCCCCCGATGTCGGAGGAGGGGGTCTCGGGATATTGGGCCGAGATGCCGGAGCACTCTGCCGAATAGCTCCCGAGCTGCCTTCCTGCAACGTGCGCTGATACCAGCTGCACTGCCGAGTAGAGTGGTTTGCGGGCTTGTTGGCCTCCAGAGTGTGGTAGCAGCATGGCTTGTTCAGCATTTCCTCATATGTCAGGGGCTTCTTTTGTTCCACCCAGGTCTTTTGCACCTCCTGACTCTGACCCCAAGCCGGGCCACTTGTCTTTTGACGCTGGCTGTTGCCGGCATCCTCCTCCTCCCGGGTCACTGCTGTGACATGCTGCGCGGCATGGTGGTACTCGGGCTGATTCCTCTTGTGGCCAAACTCCTGGCGATCATGGATCCTGCTCGGTCCTGAACGCTGAGGCCCCGCATTCCTCCTGTTGGAGTCTCCGACATCCACCAGGGGTTGCATGGGATCTCCAAGCGTGTAGGTATCAGCGATGCGCATGGTCTCTGCCAAGGTCGTTGGCATCTTTCTCTGCAACTTCTGCCAGAGCATTGAGCCATGCCTGCATCCTTGTGCAAACCAGGAGATGGTCTGTGCCTCTACCACTCCTTCGCAAGAGTTGCGAATATTGCTCCACCGGGTAAGGTATTCCCGGTCAGTCTCATTACTCCTCTGCCTACAGATGGCGAGCTGCTGAGGCCTGTTGGGCCTTTTGTACGTGCTGGTGAAGTTGCTGATGAATGCTTCCTCAAAGTCTAACCAGCAGTCTATACTGCCAGTTCTCAGGTTGTTCAACCAGATCCGGGTTGGTCCTTCCAACATCTGCGGTACATAACGTACCGCCCATCGTCTGTTTCCACCGGCTATGCTTACTGCAGTTACATAGTCGGTTAGCCAGTCCTCCGGCTTCTTGCTGCCGTCATAGGTCTTGGCACCTCTGTTGAGCTGAAAGTTCCGAACAGGTGGTTCCCGCATGATCCGAGGTCCGAAACAGGCAGATCCCGGAGGTCCTTGCTCTTCCACCAACTCGGATTGGTGAATCCGGTCGAGCCGGAATCTGGCATCTGCCGGGTTCAGCTGTCTGGTCCCTATCCGAGATCCCAAAGGGTTCTCGCCCGGCTGATACCCGAGCTGCTGCAGCCTCGAGTTGCCATCATTGAGCCTGTCTTGCGCAGGGATCACGGCCTGCTGGGGAACGGAGACGACCTCCCTCTGTGGGTTTCCCTGAACACGAGGAGGGTTCCGGGGTGGATTACCACGGCCGACAGGGTTATTGTTTCCTACACCCTGGTTACCATCCTCACGGGTACTTCCCGCCTGCCCCGAGTTACGTTGTCCGGCTTGCCCGGCTTGCTGGATACCGGCGAAGGCCGGGTCATAAGTCTGTAGCTGCTTGTTCTTCCCGGAACCTCGACTCCGGCTCCGGCTCTTGCTCTCGCTCTTGCTTCTGCTCGGATGCGGGGAAGAGGCCTCCCCATCCGACTTCTGGCTATTGGGTCTGGCTGAGTGCACCTGGGACCCTGCCCCGGGGTTCTTCTTCTTGAAGGCCTGATTCTGACGGTTGGCCTCAATCACCAACTCGTTTACCCGTTCCTGCTGCTTGCGGAGGGCCTCACCGGATAACCCCGCCAACTCGGCCATGGCGGCTTCGGCGGCCCTAAGGGTTTTCGCCGGTGAGCTGTACACCGGCTTCCCCGAAGAAATCCGACTCCCTGTGTGACTGGTGGTTGCTCCACCGGCCAGCTCCTCATTCACCATTCTTCCTTTCTTGCGCAGATCCGCAATGCGCTTGTCCCGGGAGTCTATCTTAAGGAATCCGTGAGCAGCATTGTACTCCCGAAGGCTAGCATTGAGCTCGCGACGGATCTCGGCGATCTCCTGTGCTTCGGCGAGTAGCAACCTCCGCTGCTCCTCCAAGTCAGCCGAGGTGGCCTGGGTATCCGCTTCAGCAGCCACAGGTACAGTCAACTTGGCTACCAGCCCCGAGAGAGGATCCGGGCGACGCCGCGGCTGGGACGGCTGTGGATCGCCACCTCGTGCCGCAGGTCTTTCCTGCGGGGGTTTGGCCAAACGGGGGAGACCGCTCCCGGTATCGCCGTCAGCGTCCTGGTACTCCTCCTCGGTTGCCCCGACCATCATCACCGCGACGGAACTCGGAGGGCGACCGGCACGCAGACCCCGAGCAGCGCAGAGCATGGGCGGGTCCTCAGCTTCCAGGACCATGTCCGGGTAGCTACAGACAACCTCGGTGGCGACGTAGGTAGTGAAACCACCGAAGTCGATGAGACATCCGTTTACCGGAAAGGACCTGTTCCGGAAGCACCCTGCGTTGTCGCTAACGAAATCCATCTCCCCTAGCCTTACGACCAGGCCAGAGAGAACCCGAACATCAAAGTGAACAGGGGAGCCCGTCCGGATCTGTACACCATCCAACGCCACTGTCTGCCCCACGGTGGGCGCCAACTGTCGTGGTGGGGTCACGGCAGATGCCATAGGATGGCTAATGTGTGGGGCCGATGGACGTTGGTGGATCCGGGGAGGGATAGCGAGCTGACTAGCCCACACAGAGAGGATCCCGGTATAACCGAGATCTCCCAGGAACAAGAAACAAGATCAAAGTGCAAAGGGGAAGATCTAACAAACACGAACAAATGCACGAAGGCACACAACACACACACGATATACCCAGGTTCAGGGCCCTCGTGAGGAGGTAACACCCCTACTCCTGCCTTTCCTCTCTATATATTTGTGGTACAAGAGCTACAACTTGCTGCTAGATCTCTCAAAGGGAGGAGTACTAAGAACTAGATGAACTCAAGGTGAGAAGAAGTAAATGCTCTAAGAGTAAATGTGACTATAGCTTTGGCTCCGAAGTTGGTCCTCCTGCCTCAGGAGCAGTTATGGCGCCTTTTATAGAGTTCCGTCCAGGAGGGCCGGAAACCCTAAATCGGCTTGGCCCCACCGGGCAGACCTAACCGGCATGTCGTCACCGGCTAGCGTGAGCTAGTCGCCGCGCTATCCGGCATAGCCCCTGCGTCATCATCTCGATAAGGACGGCAGGCGCCGTCCTGCACCATCATTGTCCCCCTGTCAGAGACAAGACATGTCTTTGCCCATCCCGGATAGCCTTTTCCGGATTGCCGGGATAGGCACGTCAGGTCTTGTCGTACCACGATCGTACCGGCTGACGCGCTCCCGTGTCAGGCGGGAGGTGACCATGCTTCCGTGTCAGGCGGGAGGTGACCATGCTTCCGTGTCAGGCGGAATGGTACTTCCCCCCGCAACAGACGGGAAAGCCTGCTATAGACCGTTGACGGCCTACCGGAAGCTCTAACACGGGCTACCTCCTCGCTTGCCACTGTGAGCCTCTTCTGCATAAGATCAAGACCGAGACATATACTCCGGTTAGTACCTACCCGGACTACCTATCCGGTAAAGCCGAGTACTCCTCCTTCCGGGAGCTTCCTCGGAGCCCGAGATCCGGGACCCTTTCCGGAGGCGTCCGAGCTCGTCTCAGGATGAGTATCTCTAGGCCTAGCCTCCCGAAGATGTCTTAGCCTATCAGCAAAGACATCTTCGAGAAGCTAGTTCTTAGAGGAACCACCCGCTTATGCCTGTGTTGCGATTGTGAAGGCCGGGGGTGTCTATTTATAGCTGCCAGAGCTGACCCTCGCGCCTGCCAGGAGACACTTTGCCCTCTACCAGTGTTCAAGGGTCAAGATGTCCTTTCAGCACACCAGGAGGTGTCCCTGGCTCTCGCCAAAGGTCAAGTACTGTTGGCACCTTACTGAATTATGTCGGGATCTGCCCCTACCCGGGGGGCAGCCCCCCGACATGTTCTGTTTGTGAAATAGGTCCTGATTATCACATATATGCGGCACAATATGATGTGACCTGGCGCTTAAGATGGTGATCAAGGAATTGATGGCCATTTGGTGTTCACGTCCTCAAGTTATCATAGTTATCATTAATAGTTTTTGATAAGATCTTTTGTAATAGTAAGCGAGTGTGTGTCTTGATTGTTACAAGACAAAGTTATTCATGTAATAAGAAAAATTCAGTTGTTTTATGTTATGGAACAAGCCAGTTGTTTTATATTATGAATAAAGATTCCACATCTCAATTACATCGATTGTATGATAAGTATTCATGATTGTAGAAATGTAAAATAGTGTGTCCTATGAATAAGAGTTCTATTACTAGAACAAACACCGTCAAATTTAGTCATAAAGGCAATGAAAGAAGTAATGGATAATTTTGGTCCATTTAAGTATTTCGAGTGCCGAGTTGATTAAGTTTGAAATTAAGTATTGAAGTTGCAATACAAGAGGAAATTAATTGAGAGTCATTTTTAATGATCAATTAATGGTGTTTTTGCTTGATCCGAATTCTTCTATGATTTTGGTAAATAGGAGTATTTGCCTGATAAATCATAAGTCTAAAATTAATTTGATAAGAGATCAAACGGGGTTTTTCAGAGGAAAGAATGGTGAATGTTATATTCACAAGATTCGATCAAAGGATCATATTTTTGAATTATGGTTTCAACGTAAAAGACTTGTGGAAAATATGTTTCACAATATTATAATGTCATATATGGTGATATATGGGGTATTATAATCATACTCTATTTTAGATAAAGTGGGGTCTGTCAGAATCAGTCTTAGAAACTCCTAATATGTTCGAAACATTATAGTCAATGTCCACTTTAGAAAATAGATATTTTTCTCAACGAGAATTCGTGGGATTGACAGTAGTGTCGACATGTATATGATTATACGATAATTCAGAATATACATGAATAGTTCTTTGTTGATTGCTCGTATTGAATGGGAGTGTATTCCAAAACCGAATAGAAACAAAGCTTAGTTTGTTGTCTATATAATTCCGAGGAAAAGATGATTTTTCGAATTATGGTCTATGGATTGGAATTAGAAGGTTGAAATAAGATGTCAGACCTATGTTGGAAGGTGTTCCAAAGAGTATATGTCTACAAATGAAAATTTGGTGATTAAGAGTGAGGGAGACTAAAAAATTGTTTTCTGCTTGCAATCCTCTTCATACAGATCATAATGTTTTCATGAAAGAAGCTTCTAAATAAAGTGTTGTTATATTTAATATTACTGTCAGGTCACAACAGAATATTAAATGTTCCAGGTCTTGTTGACAGATCAAGGCGCTCTTTATGAATACAAAGAAAGTTGAGAAAATATCAGAATATGAACCTTTTTCAGCCTGGAAATCCAAGTTACATTTGAAAGGATTAAAAGAGTAATTGATGCTGCAATTCTTATTAGAGGAATAAGATTGTTTAATTGTCATATAAAGTGTTATATGAAAAATGTGACTATAAGAAAGACGTGGAAGCATGTCTTGTCAAGAAATGTGTCTTGGACAAGATCAAATTTGTTGACTACATTTATGTAGACATGCTTGAAGTCTGAAGAATTTGTACAAATGTAATACTATAGTTTGTATTAAATTCAAATTGATAATAGATCAATGATTTTGTTTTGACCAAAATGTCGATTTAAGTGGGAGTCATAGTTAGTTCACTCAGGTGAAATATGTGAAGAACATATTTTTGAGTGGGAGCTTAGGAACTCAAAATATGTGGATGACACGTTTTTGAGTGGGAGCTCGTGTTCTCAAATATATGGAAACATGTGTTTGAGTGGGAGCCGAATTCATATTGTGTATTTAACACATTGTGCAATTGTACCAGTAGAAAGGATGAAGTTGTGGAACTATTTGAAAGTTAGTGTCTATTTGGAATAGAACGGGAATTTTTAATAGTTAGTCGAGTTGTTTTGGATTATATCTGAGGAGTCAGAATAGGATCAAAAGGATGGTCCTTTGAAATCCGATTGATCATTAAGAGTAATGATACAAGGTATTAACGGTTGTATGACATGTTGGTCTATTATGTAATATTAGACATCATACAGAAACCATATTATCTGCTTGATAAAATATAACAGATGTTCTTAAGAAAAGAACAGTTGTAAAAGTAAATTAAGAATTTACTGGAAGTAGAAGTGCATTAGTTGATGGATTGACATGAGAATGTCAAGTTTTCTACATTTGGTGTGAAAGTATGTAGATAACGCGAGTTTGTAATTGTTACAAGGGGCTCATTGTGACTGAGTGTGTTTTTCTAGGCAGTTATCTTGTTGGTATAATCAGAGTAAGCGCTGGGAAACAAAAGTCTAACTTAGTTACGGTATTTGCATGTATGTTATTCGATAACATGGTGATATCAAGCAAGTTGATATCAATGAATCGCAAAAGTATGTACAATCATGGATTGTGCAGATTGACAGAGTAACACCCTTCCACGAGCAAGCATTATCAAATGATTATTATTTGATAAGGGATTTTGATAAAGTAAAATGCAGCTAGTTTATTTGTACTCTAGTGCAAGTGGGAGAATGAAGGAGATATGCCCTAGAGGCAAATAAATAAGTAGTATTTATTGCATTATCTCATAAGTTTATAATAGGTTTGTGTATTATGCTATAACTGTATTAATCGGAATTATTAATACACGTGTGATACATAGACAACCAGGTCCCTAGCAAGCCTCTATATGAGCTAGTCCATTGGGCAACAGTTGATCGAGATTCCCAATCAAGAACAATGACGTCGGTTGATAGTGGGGTCATCTTGTTAGTTGAATAAGATGATGGACATACGCAAAGTATTGCAATAAGATCGTATTACGATGTTTGTCATTTGCAATAGATAAGAATATGATAGCTTATTCCTTAGACCGTGAGACCATACTTATTGATGCTTCGTAGGGGTGCTTTGAGAGCATCAAACGTTGTGTCTTATATAGCATGACAATAATGGTGTCCATCTTGGGTATTCCGAAAGAGCATCGAGCCGTAAGGATCAAGAGCTGGATTTGTTCATTCTTGTAATGGAAAAATACTCTGGGCCCACTCGGTGAGATTGCATATATATAGCTGCGCAGCTTATGACTAGGTCATGGAGATGTAATATCACAGACGAATTAATAACCTTTGTCGGTAACGAGATACAACAAAGACATCGGTGTGTCTACGATCATATCTCGGACAAGTTAGTACCGCAGAAACAAAGGGAATGAATATCATGTTTATGGTTCAACGACGATATTCGTAGAATGCACAGGGGCCGTCATATACATCCAGGTATCCCTGACGGTCATTGGTGAGCGGAGTGTCTCGACCATGTCTGGAGTGTTCTCGAACCGTAGCGTAACAAACTTAAGGTCTTAGCGACGCCAGGAGATAGGTTCTGGAATAATATAGGTTTTTGTTGGAGAGAGAGAAATTATCCGGAAAGAGTTCCGGTGGTCCGGAAGGAGTTCCGGGAAGGTCTGGAAGAGTTTCAGAAATGTCCGAAAGTTGTTCGGGTGGTTCGGAAATTGTTTCGGAGTCACGGGATATTAAATAGTATTTAAATATATTAATTATGAATTAATTATATTTTATATTAATTTAATATTAATTAAATAAAGGAGAAAAGGGGGCTCCCACCTACATGGGCCCTGAGAGGGCCCAAGAGGGGGGAGCCGCACCACCAAGGAAAGGGGAGCTTGGGCCCCCTAGTCCGAGTTGGACTAGGAGGGGGCCAGCCCATGGGGGGTTCGGCCGAACCCCCCCTTCCCTCTGCTCCTTTAGTCCCACATGGGGGAGCTAGGGAGTTTGCACACCCCTCCCCCCTTTATATAGCAAGGCATATTAATTGGATCAATTCATTGGAAAATACAATTAATTGTATTACAGGCCGGCCGAGTTGCTTCTCCGCCCGTTTTGCCCCCTCTCTCCACCTAAGCTATACCGCCGGGCGCCGTTGCCCTGCGGGATTCCAGATAAGATCTACCCCTGCGATTTCAGCTGGATCTGAATGACCGGGGGGTTGTCGTTAAGCTCCGTATGTTTGCGAGTGATCGGAGGTAACCCTTTTTGAGGAGCCTAGGAGGCGTCGTCTCGCCCTGCAGCCGCCGCGCCACCCCCCTCTGCCGCCGGCGCACCCCCCCTTGGTGCCGGCGCCTCGCCATCTTCCGCCCGACGCCCGTCGAGGCAGGTCATCGTCGACACCCCGGCGTCATCGTCTTCGTCATCGCGGCAAGTTCTCCGCGACCTCGAGGTCGGCTACGCACGACTTCATCGTCAACGCTTGTGCGGGAGCGTAATCTCCGCTATCGGTCTACATGGAAGTGATGTAACCCGTTCCGCCACCGTTATCACATGTACTAGATAGATAGATCCTGGCTAGTTAGGATTTCGTACGCTAGAAAAATTATTGTTTTCTGCACCGTAACCCCTTCAAGTGGCGGCGGCAAACCCTAGCGCTCGAACTCGACTCTCCTTCCCATGCGGAAGGGAGGGAACGAAGGAACCGACCCGGTATGAGCTACGAGGTGAGGACTGCTGGGAAATATTTCGTTATGGGCCGGCCCGTGTTATCGTTGGCAGCGTGAGATCGATCGATCGGCAGAAAATTTTCACTTTCTCGAACCATTTAATAGTAAAGACAGGGAGAGGTTCACCGTCATATTAAAGGCGGTTCATATACTCTGTTTCACGGGGTGGAAATTTTACGCACATAATTCATTCAAACGAGTTTTAGTTGACAAAATCAACTTTATATACGTACAATTAATATTGATATGAATCTAATTAACTCTCCCATGCTATCACAGTCCACCCGAAGAGTCATAATCAAGCCAATCTGAAATTGTTCCCGTAGCATCTTATTTTCCAACTTTTCATATTTTCAAAATTAAACAAAAATCATACTGAATTAGAAAAATATTTTCTACCCATGATTCTCTGTTTTTGAAGTGAAGAACTCGTTCGAGATGTGTATTTCTAAAAATGAGATACCATTTTGGACATGGTGGCAACAATCTGCTCTGACTAGCATGATAAGTTGAGCTGCCCTCTTTTAATTTCTCTAATTTTCTGCCATGGTGTGCACAAGCACCGTTTTATAATGTATGAGCACCGTTTGTCAATGGAGTAGGCACTGATGAATTTCTAATAGGCACCGTTTCATTGTTGTAAAATAATCAGTGGGGATATGATGATTTGTTTGCACCGAATAATTGCAAAAGAGTAGGCACTGATGATTTGTTTGCACCGAATAATTGTATATAGTGCTACTCCCACTGCACATTTGGATCGATGCTAAATAATGCTAGATAAAAATTAAAAGCATCCGTTAGGCGGGTGTACAGAGTGCTCACCACAAATATACTCACACGCTGCAAACTATTTAGATCAATGCATATGGCACCATGTGAAAAGCGTCGGGACCATTTTTCCGTTTTTGTTAGCCTAGTCATGAAAGGAGTTGCCCCCATTCCTGTTTGGTAATTCACTCAAAACAACTCACCCATAAAGAAACTCTGTGGGAAATTTGGCACCAATCTTGAGTAAATCAACGTTGCCGATTACTATCTCCCTAGTTATGCAACATATAAAGAACTCCAAGATTCGCCTTCATTCGTTCGTCCACGTCGCCCCATTTACACCAACCGTCGGCAAGACTAACGGCCAATACATATAATTATAATTATACTTTATTATATTATACTATACTATATATAAAGGTTGGAAGGGGTCATTGTGTGCTGCATTCGTTTGGCACCGACTTCCACGTCGCCCCGTTACTGTAGAAGCGCCCTTCTACAGTAGCCGCCCGCCTCCGCGCCGTGCGATCGTGATCTGACGGCACGCAGATCCGTTTTCACAAAAGCCCTTCCGTTTTGCGAAATTCGTGAATGAGTCCTACACAATATTAGGCACGCCCTAACCCTAGAAATCGGATCGAGCTCATTCCCCACGTCTCTCCCATCCCCAGCTCGCCCCCGCCGCTGCTGTCCACCTCCCCGGCCGGCACCGACCACGCCGGAGACGGAGCCGCCTCTGCTCTCCCTACCCTCTAGGAGGCTCTCCCTTCCGTCTCTGTCGTCGGTGGCCAGGTCCGCCTCCTCCCGCCAAACGCCTCTGCTTCGCCCAGGCCCATCCAGCGCACGGTCGACTTGGCCGCCTCCGTCTCGCCGCCGCTGCACGAGGCGCACGAGGAACCAGGAACCCGTCCAGGACGCCATTCCCATCGACAGATCCCCGCCACGGCTGGTCCCCGACACGAGCGCCTTCGCCCCGACGCCACCATCGCCGCCCAACCTGCCCTCGCGAACCCGTCGACTACACCGGCTCCCCAACAGGGCTGCCCACACGACGTCGACCTCTACAGCCTCCACGGACTCACGCACCACCTCCAGGATGAGTCCTGGAACATCGACGGCTTCTTGCTGTACGTGTTCTCACTCAATCCTCTATGTGGTTTGCCGCTTAATTATCTTTCTGTGTGCTTACGCGATTCCCCTTTGGTTTCTGCTAGCTAGATGCAGCTAATCCTAAACAACATGGGTATTTAGGTCTTCTGCTTGAACAACATGCCCTGATCTTACTTAGTTTCAGCTCACGTGTTCTGCAAATTGGGTCATGGCCCGATTCCCATCGTGCAGGTTGCATGAGAATTGAGATTCACTGAGACTTTAGTTGTACTATCACTATGATCCCAGTTATTGCAGTTCATTAGGATCTTAATTTCCAGTGTAAACTGTGAAATCATTCCAGCCTAAGTACACCTAGAGGCTTGGTCACCGTATGAGTGCCATTAATCTGCATTTACGGTTTGGTTAGTAAGGACCTCCAATCCTCCATAACTCCATTGCACATTTGTCGTGTGTTTCTTAATCGAGCCATCCAATAGGGATATAATTTTTTTTTTCTCTCCATTTACTCTCTTCCTTTTGATTTACAGTTACAAGAATGGCTAAAGTTTTCTGCGGATTCATAGATAAATAAACGTATAATCTCTCTGCAAAATGACATCAAACTTTTGGTTGTATCTTTTTCCTTTGTTCTTTTGTAAGCGTTCAGAACAGCTCACTCTATTTTTGATGCTGGAAGTATTTATATTTCGTTTCAGGTTCAGAGTTACCCGAGATCTCCTTTTGCTGAACAAGAATTAGGGTGTTAACCATGGCATCGATTTACTGGATAACTCTATATTTTTTACTGCTATTATACTTATGTTCAGATATTTAATATGCATACAGACATACTTACTCATGATATCTCTTATAGTGAATTTAGATGCTTTCTACAACGTTCAACTTCAACTGCCAGTTATATGGGCTCAGCATGTTACCTTCCAGCTTTATTTACGAAGCTAATTACAGTTGATAGCTTCACAAGTTAACATTGCCATATGAACAGAAAAATACCACTTCCTTTTTTTTTCATGGCTTCATTCATGAATTGTGTTGTTTCTTTTATGCCCCAAGGTGCGCCTGTCCCTAATAAATATATTGGTAGTGAGGTTCACTGTTTAAATTTACCGCTAACTTTCTTCATAATCCACATGCGGAATTTGCACCGCGCTGCACACAGCGGCTATTTTCCCTTTCCTTTGTTTTCAGAGAAAATGGTTTCTCCTTTTCACCAGTTTTCAACGTTTTTTCAGGTTGTTTACAGGAAGATATCGCTGCCCCGTATATGCTAATATTTTCTCCCGTATATCAGCTGGGGGCACTTAGACTCCTTTGTCTGCTATTTGTTTGTCTTATTTCGATGACGCCACGGCTTCTTTTCATGATGCTGCTCCATCTATGCCTACAAATGCTGCTTTTACAAGTTCAGAGTCTCAGAACCATGTTCCCACTATTTTTCCTGAACCTCATGTTCATGCATCTGAAGATGACATATCTTTTGGTGCGTCTATTTGTCAACCTTCTCTTTTGTTTTAAGCTTATATTTGTTTTTATGTTGTGTTTTTCATTGCGTTCTACCTTAACTCCACTTATACAGGCTCATCATGTAGCCTGGTTGTTTTTAGACTCATCATGTGACCTGGTTGTTCTCAAACTCATGTGCCTTATTTGGTCTCATCAATAGATTATCTTATATGTACTTCTGCACTAAGCATTCAATCCACTATTAGTAACATGTACCTTTTGCAACGAGGGATTAATTTTGTATGTGAATCACTTAACCTTTGCTCTCTGTTGTAATAACAGAATAATGAAGAAACAAACTATTTATGAGGTATAACTTCCTTTCAGAATCTAGATACCATTTCTATCCAACATGATATAAAGAGAAGATACTTCTGTTAAAAATATTGGATACAAAAAAAACATCATTCAAGAACACAGACTGCATGAGTACGTATGTATCGCTACGTCACGGTGATCTTTCATCTATTGCCGAATCAGTGTCGTCATTCTCCTTTCCTAGACTTGCTTCTTCTGGTTTGGGTCTCCTTTGCTGCATATTGTCTGGGTGGACAGAGCAGTTGCTTTCCTTTCTTTTGTCTACTAAGAAAATGGTTCTCTTTTTTCAAGTTCTCAACTATTTTTTCCAGGTGGTTTCGAAGAATACGTCGCTGCAGGTATTGATGATTCCTTTGACGATTGTCTTCAAATGAATGCAGGGGCCAAGAAAGATCCAAATGGAGTTGGTTACAAAGATTAAGGTGTGTTCATAATGGTTTGCCAAGCTGTTGCCTCCAATTGGGATGGTAAGATGAAGAAGTTTGATTTATGGACCTGACATCTCTGTCAGCATAATTATGCTGCTAATAGGGGCTACTAATTTGGAGTGCAATTTATCATGCATGCACTAGCTGCCGATCTATTAGACAGTATAGTGGTCATACATATGAGCTTAAAACGAACAACTTTTTATCCAGTTGATGATTTGAGATGTCCATGTTCTTTTCCTTTGTTATTATGTTGTCTTTATGTTTAACAACTCGATGTTATGTGTATGTAGAATCTGCAATCAACGTTTTCCTTCTATACAAATAGACCCTCTCCCGACGACACTACCTATCAGCACATCAGCTAATTTCTTGCATGGATCGCAATCTATCTCTATGCAGAGCACCTACTAATGAAACGAGGAATATAGTGTATCACGAGGTGCTTCATAACCTACGAATACACTACATGTTGCAGGTAATTCTTGCTATACCTATGTGTCCTATTTGCTTTCAAACTTACATATTCCTTTTCCCTCATCACTAGGTTTGCTCACAAGCATTTCCATGGCTTTTCTAATCTGAAACTTTTTATAGCATTTCAAACCGTTCAATTCAGCATAAGCACCCAGTTAATTTTGTATCAAGAAATTATATTTGCACACCTTGGGCAAAGCTGCCTATCCCAAAATCAGATTGAATAATGCACAACCAACACACAGGATTTTACCTCAGCTGTAATGTATTGGATGTCTCTACGATATTTTCACTAAAGCATGGTCTGGTTTCACAATTCAGATATCATCTCCACTTATTATAGAATAAGGGAACATTAGCTTCTTTTTTAGAACGTCGAATTAAAACATCCCGAGTTTTTCTGGAAGATAAAATAAAACAGTCCTATTAGGCGTTAATTTTAGGTATCTAAATGTATGTTCCATTAACTTAACTTCAACTTCTTTGAAAGATAAACTAGCATGTATATCTTTGCCAAGAACTATATGCATCAAGGTACTCCCACGACACTTGACAGACACAACCCAACAACATGTAATTTAGTTTGACTTCATATTTCTTCTTTAAATAACAAGAATAGGTGATATCCGGCATAAGACCAACAATTTTATTTAACTTTCACATATCATTTGTTCACCGATGTTGATCATAATCAATTTACGGGACGAGTCAAAAGGTCACGGCGCACCGCCACCACCGAATGCTCCAATACAACACCACTAGAAGGCAAATGGCGACTACAACAGTAGGCTATAGTAGTTCTATCAATCTTTGCTATATTCTATGTTTAGCACTATCTATGTAAGCTAGGATGCAATCTAATATATATAGTTATTAGAATCCTCTTATCTCATTGCTATATATCTCGCTGCCCAGATAACCCCCAATGTAGCTCCCTTTTTATGCATACTGGTGACCAATATCGCTTTTTCTTTATAACTCTAAATATAGATGAGCTCTACATAAGTACCTCTACTTACTGCATCTCTTTAATACTACAAAAAATTGCCATGACAACACAGGCGCGGCGTGCAGCCGCGCCCAATCTTCCTAGTAATATATGAATGACACCAAGATTCGCCTTCTTTCGCTCGTCCACGTCGCCCCATTTACGCCAACCGTCCGATGGGCGAGACTAACGGTCAAGATGCAGCCACGCCGGCTCCTAGATGCGGAGTTACTGTAGACGACGAATTTCTACCAATCAGCATTCGACACGCGCCCAAGTCACCACATCCGGTCGATTCCGGTTCCACCGGTAACCGCGTCTATTTTGTAGAAAAAACCCTCTAAGATCATGCCTGTGCCCCGCTGTCCACAAGTTAGCGTTGCTAAGGACCTATGCGTGAATACGTAAAACATTACATGTTGTTTTGCAAAAAGGTCCAGGAGAAATTCCCCTCGCCCTTCTCTCCCGCACGCGATCTCCGTCGCCGCCGCCGCTAAGAGCCTCTCCGGTCCAATATACGGCTCCGGAGAGCTCCGCCGTCGCGCTCTCTATGTCCTCGCCTCTGCTAGGAGCCTCTCTGGTACAAATTACACCTCAGTTCTTCCATATAAGTACCGTTCCCTAACCCTAACTCCTCATTTTTCCCACCCCACCCATCCTTTTCTCGCGACCAGGCGACACAGTCTCCGCCGCCGCCGATCCCTTCCTCGCCTCTGTGGCCGCGCCAGAGGAGATGGTCGTGCGTGCTGCGGCTGCGCCGCCGCCTGCCCATGCCACCGGCCGCCACCAACTCTGGGTCTGCCGTGCCCCTACCCACGCCGCCGGGTCTCCGCGCTGAAGGAGGAGAGGACCACGCGCCCGCCGTCCTCTCGCCAGCGTGGGGCATCCCTCTGGTCGCCGCGCTTGCGCGTGCTCAACACAGCCAACACAGCCGCCCTCTTCCTCTTCTCAGGCTCAAAGGCCGCTCGAGCTCGCCGCGCCTCTTCTCCGCCGCCCGCCTGCGCCCGGGCTGCCCCGCCTCCGTTACCCCCTTGCCTTTGCTCCGTGGCTTGCATCCATCCTCACGCCGCGGCCGTCCGGAGCTCCTGCTGCGCCGCCCCTCGCAAGAAGCGCCGTCTGCTCCGCCAAGCTCCAAGGTAAGCACGATGTACGCCGTCCCTCCCTCTCAGCCTCTCTCCACCTACCGATCCCTATCGTTATTTTACCCTTCTGTTCGAGCTAATTAACTTTCCAGTCACATAGCAAGCTAGCCGTAGCAGCTAATCACCATGAGATCAGTGGCTGTGCTCAGCTGAATCTTTTTCCCTCTTCTGTAAACCAGTAGTGCCTACTCCACATCTACATTATTGAAGCTACTGCTCCAATTAATTGTTACAAACTTGCTCGCTAAACATTGTATTTGCTTCCGCATTGACTGCATGCACGTATATAATTTTTATGTTGTTACAAATGTATTAGCATTTAAATGAATCATGGATATATTATGTGGTCAACCTCTACTTTCTTGAAATACGTGTTGTCAATCTTGTGATGCATACCACCCCTGTATAGTTTTGTGTTCATGATTTCATTTGCTTTTTCATTCTGTTCAGTGAACTGGGTGAGCTGATTTGGGCGCTTTTCCTCTTGATCCATGCAGCGATTGGAAGGCAAGTGTATGGAACTGAAGCATCCAATCCAATCTACTCCCCGGTAGTTTTGTGTTCATGGATTTTATTTGCCTTTTCATTCTGTTCAGTGAACTGGGTGAGCTGATTTGGGCGCTTTTCCTCTTGATCCATGCAGCAATTGGAAGGCGAGTGTATGGAACTGAAGCATCCAATCCAATCTACTCCCCGGTATTTTGCCTTGGTATTCTTTGTTTTAGTTAAGATGCTAGCAATTATGCGCGACATGATTTGTTTATTCTGATATATAATGTACTATGTCAAGTCCAAGTTTATATCACACGAGGTCTTCCATTAAAAAGTTCTATCTTTAGTTGATGAGATGAATATATAGCATGATTTCACTACAAAATGTTCATAGATGTTAAGTACAAGTATGTCTTATCTGACTGTGAGGTTCACAGTGAGGGCTATATACATATTTTTAGTACAAGTACAATGTTTCTATTATATTTTCAGTACAAGATGTCAGTATTTTCTAAATGGCAAATAGATGTTCCAAAAAAATAATACTCTACGTGTGTGTCATCATCAAAATACTAATTTCTGAACACTAATATGCAGGTTTGTTCCATTCTACCAGCTGCAACAGGTGGATGGTGTTTTGCTTAATCTGTTAATGGAGAGCCTTTGGTTTTTCTCATGACTGAACTCCAAATATTTTCTTACTTACAATCAAGGTGTGAGCTGCAGTTTATGTTCTCCATGGATTTCCTGCAATTTTAACTGCGGTAATCCATGTTCCGTTCGCTCATTTTTATATTATTTATGACATCTACTTTGCAGCTCTAGAGTCTAGATTTATAAATGACACATATAGAAAATGATGCCAGAGAGCCCATTTAGTGTATTTCACATTTATACAGCTGACTTGTATGCATTTATTTTGGTTCCAATATTGTTGGCTAAACCTGTCTTCACAAAATTAGTAGGTATGCATTCCATTGTGCGCAGCATAATAGATTATATACTATATATGTGCTTCTAAATCACAATCGTCGAACAATACTCTGTAATAAGATATATTTACATAGAGTGGGAATGGTTTTAAATAACCTTTATCTTTAGTCTTCAAGAGATTTGGTACCAAAAAAACTGCGTGTGCATATTTTGGTTCTGATTGTAGTTCATATTTTTGCACAGTTCAAAATAAAGCAGCGACATTGTATTTTAGTATTTTAAATTGTCCTCGGCACATCCTTTTCTGGACAAGATTAGTCCCGCGCGAGTTTTTTTCGACTCGCTGCTGGGCTTTCTAGACGTAGTTTGTTGTTTGCAAAAGCACAAATCAGTAGCACCTTTATTGTTGGATGATGCAATATTATGCCCCTGCCTGTTAAAGCTATAGTTCATACACTATATGAATGATTCTTGGACATAAATATTTGTTTATCAAATACTATTTCTGTCCTCATGTCCTTCGCTGTTGATCCTCCTATTCCCCAGTCAAAAAATATTCCAAAGACAATAGGTCACACTTTTTTTAAGGGAACAATAGGTCACACTTGGTACTTTACTTAAGAGCCTGTCGATTTGTTTGGAGGTGTTCCTTACCGCATTGGCCAGCTTGGTTTTATACGATCATTCCAGAATGCTCCACATCCATATGTTTTTTGGTCTCTCCATTTACTTCACAAGCTACTGACGAACTTTCGATTTCTATTTGTGAATTTTTCCATGAAGGCACATATTGTCTTTTCAGATCTTTGAGGATATGTCTAGCAAATGTGCCTGCTCTAGCAATGGAAGAGATACTGGAATTTCTAATGTGTGCAATTGGCTTCTTTTCTGAGAACGTTTATACCTTTCCTCTTCATTTGTACTATGGACCATAAACCACTTTACATATGAGTTTTGGTTGCTTCAATTGAACGCGCATTCATTTCCTTTGTGAGAGTTTGAGAAAGACTTGATTGTTAAGGTTTTTTTCAATGCCTTATTGCTCTGGTGTTGTTTTTGGGATTTTGATTGCAACACACTTTATTTATTCGGAAACATGTATGTGCTATTTTAGTGCCTCTCAGAAGATGCATTAGTGATGCCTTCCTCTTGCCAACTACAACAAGCTTAACTGTCATTATTGAATTTACATATATTTGTTGGAGCCTTAAGGATGTCAGCTTTCAATATAGGCTTTCAATATAGTACTCCCTCCGTCCCAAAATAAGTGTCTCAAGTCTCTCAAAAAGGTGATGTATCTAGACATGGAGGGAGTACTAATATGTTATCCCATGTAGATAAATTTTGAGGAAAGGGAAAAGTATTTCTCATTTTCTGGACATGTAGCATGTTTAGTAGGTTAAGCATGAGTTCAGTACTGATTATTGAGCTGTTCTGAAATATATGGTCTTAAAATATCTTTGGCTATTTGATGTATAAGTTACTGTCTTTGTTTCTCTCTTCCAGGTGCCATCTTTTCAGAGATCCTACCTATCTCATTGTCTTTATTACACTTTGGCTAATTTTCCCTTTTCATTTGGTGTATTTCATATTTCCATACTTTTTTTTATTGTGCTCACGGCATCATAATTCAACTCTGCTACTCTAGTTTTTGATTATAGGAGTGTTTTCACCTTATGTCTGAGAGAGGCAACTGTCACAACAAGGCTAATTCACACATGTGCGGGGCCACATCCCCTAGTAGCTATACTAAAATGAAGAATATCTAGACATGTCTCTTTAGTGCTGACATCAGTAGTATAAATACAACCTTCTACAGTCTACACTAATACATGATCTTGTGACATGTTTTCATTCCAATAATCAATGTACTTATCTATAATTAACTTACTAAAAATATATTGTTGTAAAGAAAAAGTTAAGTATCAGTGGAAAGATAACCTTACCAATTTATAATCAAGGGTTAAGTGCTAGGGGGCTAGGCAAGTGATGAAACACAACTTGTTGTAAATGGCGCTTTAGTCTCTACGTGTCACATAGACATACTGAATCATGAAAGCATGGGTTAAATTTTGCCAAATGAAAAATAGTATTCTAGCTATTTTTTAAGGGGGATTATTAATTTAGACTATCCCACCCAGTCTTGTTTGCATAATTGCATTGAAAGTGTGCCCCACTTTCGAGAAGAATACACCCACCATTTTGGCAGTAGGCCAAGCTCATCTCAGTAATTTTGTTTGGGCCTCACTCCCCTAATACGCTAGACCACCGACAAAATCAGTTTAGGTCACTTCGGATTCAGTTTAGGTTAAAACAGTTCGGTCGTTCGGTTGTCGGGTTATATGCCCACCCCTAGCTTTTGGTACACTTTTCAGTTCTACTTATATTGAATGTCAACAAGATGTAGTTTTCTTTCAGTGCAGAAAAGAAATGTGATATATGGTTCAGACATAGCAGTGAGCTTCCTTTAGATACGACTATGACAAACCTTGAATGGGGTGGTCTCAAACGAGGAAAGTCGTGTAGGTTTGTAATAAAGGGCCATGAATGCTCCTCTCAGAACTAAATCGTGTCGATCGTAAAGTGGTGCTGCTAGTATTGAGTCGTAGGAAGATGAATAATATAACATCACCATTTTGACAAAATCCATTCATAGAAGCCGCTGACACAACCTAGTTCCCTAGGGTGGGGTATCTTTCACATTTCTCCTCTAAAACCTTCTCCCGGCGTTCCCTGTCACAATCCCCTTGCCGCTCGGCTCAGGGCCCAACGACTGATGGCAGCGGACCACTTTCCACAACGATTTCACCCCTTCCCACATGCTCATGCACTCTTTGCTCATTTGCTTGTCTTAGTGGTCGTTCCTGTCCTGGCTAAGGGTTGATCGATACACGATCTCACATTCCACGTTCCCTTGGCAGGCGCCCCTAGCCCTCGCGACAGGCAACACCGTGCTCGCAGGTGCTCTGCGTCCTGCGCGTCAGACGCGGTGGTGTCAACTGCCCGTGCTCATGCTCTGCCGCCCGCCGGTGGTGGTTGCTGAGCTTGCGGCTATGGAGGCACTCTTGCATAGGATGACAAAGGATGCCTTCGGTTGCTATGGATTTTCCTTGGCTAGTGGCAGAGCGGCGCTGGACAGTGGTGAACAGATCAGTGTCTGAGCGTGGATTTGGAATGGCATGGTTGTTGTGGAGTGAGGTGCCGTAGTTATTGTGTTGTGTGGGTCTGATTGGTAGCCGGCGGCAAGGCACTTTAGGGTTTAGTGAGCTCGGTGGATACCCGTGAGTGATGGTGTCTTGATAATATGTGAGTATGAGTTCGTCCGCTCAATCTCGGGATGGTACGCTGGGACAGTGGTCCGAGATATTTGGTGCAATATCTATGGTTTGCAGTCTAGTGAAGGAAGGGCAAGAAGGACTCGGAGGCGTGTGACTGCCTTCTAGTTTCACTTCTCCTCTTTGTCCACCTCTGGTCTCCAAATCTGGTTTCCTTCACCTCCAAGAATCCACCAAAATCTGATCACAGCTATTCTTCGCCTGTAGCCCATAAATACAGTATTAGGTACTGTTGGAGGACCATGGAAGTTGTAGGCTAGGAACCTTCTGCCCGACCAAGAGAGCAAGGTTGGCGCTGCAGTTTGGGGCTTATGGCGCGCGGTTTGCCAACTTGGTGTCTCCTTTCTTGAGGTTGATGAGGACGCAACCATGAATTGGCGCTAGCCTTGCCCGACTAGGAGAGCAAGGTTGGCGCCGCAGTTTGGGGTTTATGGCTGGCGGTCAGCCTTCTTGTTTTTACTGTTTGAGTCTGCAACTCTTAGTTTTACAGTTGATGTACAAACACATTCTCTTATTATATTATACCATGTTCTTTTATCTCTTCCCTTTTTCATCTTTTCTGATTTAATCTTAGTCTCGATTTCAAATAATGCTCCCAGGTTTATATTTCTACATTGTTAGTCTCAATTTCAAATAGTGTTCCCAGGTTTATATTTCTACCTTCTTTGCTTTAGAAGGCATTTTGTGCGTGCGTACATGTTGGTCATAAAATTATAAAGATACCAAATTGTTAATTTAAGTCATTATCTGTCAGATTTTTTGACTGCCTACCTGCAGCGTTGCAAAGTTATTGAGATTTAAGTTTCATACTTTTTGTAATACATGTTCTACGAGAGACACTGGATATGCAGGTGGGCGGCTTCGCCGATTACGGAGCGCATGGGGACGAACGGACACATACCTCTATGAATCCCCCCTTGATTCCCCCTTCGATGGCGACGAGCTCGGGCGCCTCTTGTGCGCCCATTTTTCCCACAACTTTGGTTCGGAAACTCCCCTCCTTGTCCTCTTATCTCATGTCATGGACCTTTGCTAACGTCAAACCAGTTTGCAAGCTCTTGCAGATGTCAAGGATGTGGTGTTGCAGTTGTCGGAGGTTTGCAAGCTTGTTTGCGCTCAGAAGCAAGCCACGTCATTAGGAACCAGGTCAGAGTAATTACTTACGTGAGATAAAACTACTAATTCTGTAGCTATATTCCTGCAACAAATTTTACCTCTTTCTGTAACGTGCAGGTGCTCTTGGAGATGGATGTACAGTTTTTTTTAAACATGATTGGCCCCTGCAAAACAGGTTCATTCCCATCGATTTATTGTGGACATAGTCTGTTTGTTGTTCTTGTGGATAATTAGTTTCTTCATACCTAGAATATAGTGTCAGTTGTATCATAAGTTAATAGCATCATTCGCTATTACTGCAAGTATATAATAACCTTTTCTTGTGTTAATTGTCAGTTCTGCAAGAAATTACCTTAAACATTAAGGTGTTTAAGGAACTGTAAAGTGTTATTCTGTCCCTGATATTGGAAGAAACTTGCTTCATCTTTAATACTCCCTGCGTCCCAAAATAATTGTCTCAGATTTGCCAAAAATTTGATGTATCTAGACATGAAACATATTAAGATACATCCACTTTTTATCAAACTTGAGACACTTATTACTGGACGGAGGGAGTACATTAGAGATTTCAGTCTGTTCATCTTGATGTATTATGTGGCATTTTTTTGTCATATCTATAATTTGTCATAAAAGTGCTAGCTGCTGCAGAACTCTTAAGTTGGGTAATGCTTGCCTTAGCTCTGAAAGTTGTGTTGGTTATTGGGTTTGATTAATGCACTTAATTAGCATCATTTTTATAGACATTACGTGTTGATTAGTGTTTGTTTTCCTTTACAACAAGAGGTGTCACCACTACCTCTGGCCGCCTCAACAGCGGCAACTCTCTTTCCGACAGCCTGCCTGTCTCGCCGGATGTCGACTACAGCAGGGTATTCATTTCTTTCTCTCCCTCTCTTTCGCCTTAGCAATTTTCGTCTATCGGATGATCTTGACTGTATTATATGAACTTTAGTCGCTAATCCCATCTTGCAGATTTAAATGGGCTGCTTGAATTTTTTGTATTAGTATAGTAGTTTGTTCACGAGACATGGACCATAATACTCACATGTATTGCAAAATTATATGAAGTTCAGTAGCTAGTCCCATCTTGTAGGTTTAAATGGGCTGCTTGAATTTTTTTTATTAGTATAGTAGTTTGCTCACAAATAGTACTCAGAGGTATTGCAAAATTATTGTGGTTTACAGATCATTATTTGTCGCAATGCTTGTATCCTCTTGAACGGAGGACGTGCTCGAGCGGAGATGCGTCCTCCTCAACCACGTCCTCGAGCTGGTGCTGCCAGCCAAAACTCCGACCTGCTCCTGCCAGCAACCTCCACAACCTGCTGCTGCTGGTGAGGTCTCTCTTCCCCTCATTCATGTACTTTTTCTTATTTTTGTTTCCTTTTTCCTCCACACTCATTGGAGAAAGCATTCGTGTATGTATGGAAATCGGTTTCACCCAGTAATAGCTTGTTGTGTGCATAAGCAGTAGTTCAATAGGAGATGAATGTGCTCAACTTCTTGGACTTTGTTTGCTCCTGTTGCAGTCAGTGGTGAAACCTTTTATATTCTCAGGGTCACAGCATGATATTTTCCCGCTGTTAACGTTTATTTGCTGCAAATGTCTAGAATCTATCCACATTCTAGTGTTTTCGGGAGCAGAAATGCAATTGCTTTTAACATTTACTCGCAGATATATGCCTAATGAATTGACTCTGTATCTTGTTTCATAAAGTGTGTTCTTCATATGATTAGGTATGTGAAATGTCGATGGGTCCATATATATGTTAGATTTACAACATGCTAATTGCCTTATCTTGAGTACCACAAATCTTATGTTTTAAACTTCCCTGTCCTGATGGCTGAGAATTGTTTCAAAACCGTGCTGAAACTTTCTTTCTTTGGACATCAATTTTTGCACTCTTTTTATGGAACTTGAACCAAAATCTTCTTGTAATGAGATTTTGGTAACTAAGTTCATTCATGCTATGTGAGGCACAGTTTGGTTTCCATTACCAACTATTTGGATTTCTGCAAAAACTGACATGTTCCCTCTAGTACACATGGTAGGCTTATGGCATCTCACCTTTTTTTGAAGTGCGACATATAGTATAAACTGACATTTTCCCTCTAGTACACATGGTAGGCTGGCATCTCACCTTTTTTTGAAGTGAAGCCTATAGTCTAATAAGTACCAAGTACTAACTCATGTCAACAGAAACAATACGTGAAAGTGCTGTTATGATCTCCGTAACATTAGCTCTACACACACTGATTTCTTTCATCTCCATTGCGATCAATTTAACTATTCTAGAATCTTCTGGAAGAAATGCATGTTTTCTTTCCATTGAATGCATCATTGCTTGTGTGTTTGGAGCATACGAGTTTTTCTGACATAGTCCATCACTTAAAATGGTTTGGATACTATTATGGATACTGAAATCCTTCAAACCTTAAATATCTTTATGATGTTAGGATATACTATTTAAATGTTCCCAGGTGAAACTTAAAATTAGTGCACCAGTGTAAGGCCACCTTCTATTTCTGCTGAACACTGAATATTTTGGAATACCGTACATTGTCATGTACAAGGCTAAAAAAAATATTCATGTATATAATATTCGTCCATGGCCTCTTCTCACTGATGTGGTCATCCTTCTCTCTAATATCTACTGAACTTATCTCATTTTGACATGTGAATAAAAACTGTGGTGTAACTGCTATTTTTTTACTATATGGATTTATCATTTTTGCATGGTTTAGTTGTTGTGTTCATTGAAGCTTGAGCTAGAAGATATCTAAATGGGCTTTGTTTTGTCTTATAGGTTATAACAGATTGGTACATGGTTTAAGACCCCTTTCGCTGCAATCCAGGTGACTGTGTCACGGCAGCGCACGAGCCACACCATGGGAGATGCATCACCTGCCGGCTGCCGCTCTTCCCCGGGTAAGTGCTTACTTCCGTTTATCTTGCTTCATGTGTGTTAAATGTTCATTCAACTACTAGATTTTGCAATTACTTATTCTAATCATTAGATGTTGTCATGAACATGATATGTTTCATATAGTTATACTAAAGTGAAGAATATGAAGACATGTCTCTTTAGTGCTGACATCAATAATATAAATACAACCTTCTACAGTCTACATTAATACTTGATATGGTAACATGTTTTCAATCCAATAATCAATGTACTTATCTATAATTAACTCACTAAAAATATATAGTTGTAAAGAAAAAGTTAAGCATCAGCGGAAAGATAACCTTAGCAATTCATAATCAAGGGTTAAGTGCAAGGAGGCTAGGCAAGTGATGAAACACAACTTGTTGTAAATGGCGCTTTAGTCTCTAGGTGTCACATAGACATACTAAATCATGAAAGAATGGGTTAAATTTTGCCAAATGAAAAAATAGTATTCTAGCTAATTTTAAAGGGGGATTATTAATTTAGACTATCCCACCCAGTCTTGTTTGCATAATTGCATTGAAAGTGTGCTCCACTTTCGAGAAGAATACACCCACCATTTTGGCAGTAGGCCAAGCTCATCTCAGTAATTTTGTTTGGGCCTCACTCCCCTAATACGCTAGACCACCGACAAAATCAGTTTAGGTCACTTCGGATTCAGTTTAGGTTAAAACAGTTCGGCCGTTCGGTTGTCAGGTTATATGCCCACCCCTAGGTTTTGGTACACTTTTCAGTTCTACTTATATTGAATGTCAACAAGATGTAGTTTTCTTTCAGTGCAGAAAAGAAATGTGATATATGGTTCAGACATAGCAGTGAGCTTCCTTTAGGTACGACTATGACAAACCGCGAAGGGGGTGGTCTCAAACGAAGAAAGTCTTGTAGGTTTGTAATAAAGGGCCATGAATGCTCCTCTCAGAACTAAATCGTGTCGATCGTAAAGTAGTGCTGCTAGTATTGAGTCGTAGGAAGATGAATAATATAACATCCCCATTTTGACAAAATTCATTCATAGAAGCCGCTGGCACAACCTAGTTCCCTAGGTCGGGGTATCTTTCACATTTCTCCTCTAAAGCCTTCTCGCGGCGTTCCCTGTCACAATCCCCGTGCCGCTCGGCTCAGGGTCCAACGGCTGATGGCAGCGGGCCACTTTCCACAACGATTTCACCCCTTCCCACATGCTCATGCACTGTTTGCTCATTTGCTTGTCTCAGTGGTCGTTCCTGTCCTGGCTAAGGGTTGATCGGTACGCGATCTCACATCCCACGTTCCCTTGGCAGGCGCCCCTAGCCCTCGCGACAGGCAGCGCCGTGCTCGCAGGTGCTCTGCGTCCTGTGCGTCAGACGCGGTGGTGTCAACTGCCCGTGCTCATGCTCTGTCGCCCGCCGGTGGTGGTTGCTGAGCTTGCGGCTATGGAGGCACTCTTGCATAGGATGACAGAGGATGCCTTCGGTTGCTATGGATTTTCCATGGCTAGTGGCAGAGCGGCGCTAGACAGTGGTGAACAGATCAGTGTCTGAGCGTGGATTTGGAATGGCATGTTTGTTGTGGATTGAGGTGCCGTAGTTATTGTGTTGTGTGGGTCTAATTGGTAGTCGGCGGCAAGACACTTTAGGGTTTAGTGAGCTCGGTGGATACCCGTGAGTGATGGTGTCTTGATAATATGTGAGTATGAGTTCGTCCGCTCAATCTCGGGATGGTACACTGGGACAGTGGTCCGAGATATTTGGTGCAATATCTATGGTTTGCAGTCTAGTGTAGGAAGGGCAACAAGGACTCGGAGGCGTGTGATTGCCTTCTAGTTTCACTTCTCCTCTTTGTCCACCTCTGGTCTCCAAATCTGGTTTCCTTCACCTCCATAAATTCACCAAAATCTGATCACCGCTATTCTTCGCCTGTAGCCCATAAATGCAGTATTAGGTACTGTTGGAGGACCATGGAAGTTGTAGGCTAGGAACCTTCTGCCCGACCAAGAGAGCAAGGTTGGCGCTGCAGTTTGGGGCTTATGGCGCGCGGTTTGCCAACTTGGTGTCTCCTTTCTTGAGGTTGATGAGGACGCAACCATGAATTGGCTCTAGCCTTGCCCGACCAGGAGAGCAAGGTTGGCGCCGCAGTTTGGGGTTTATGGCTGGCGATCAGCCTTCTTGTTTTTACTGTTTGAGTCTGCAACTCTTAGTTTTACAGTTAATGTACAAACACATTCTCTTATTATATTATACCATGTTCTTTTCTCTCTTCCCTTTTTCATCTTTTCTGATTTAATCTTAGTCTCGATTTAAAATAGTCTCCCAGGTTTATATTTCTACATTGTTAGTCTCAATTTCAAATAGTGCTCCCAGGTTTATATTTCTACCTTAGCTTTAGAGGGCATTTTGTGCATGCGTACATGTTGGTCATAAAATTATAAAGATACCAAATTGTTAATTTAAGTCATTATCAGTCAGATTTTTTGACTGCCTACCTGCAGCATTGCAAAGTTATTGAGATTTAAGTTTCATACTTTTTGTAATATATGTTCTACGAGAGACACTGGATATGAAGGTGGGCGGCTTTGCCGATTGCGGAGCGCATGGGGACGAACGGACACAGACCTCTATGAATCCCCCCTTGATTCCCCCTTCGATGCCGACGAGCTCGGGCGCCTCTTGTGCGCCCATTTTTCCCACAACTTTGGTTCGGAAACTCCCCTCCTTGCCCTCTATCTCATGGCATGGACCTTTGCTAACTTCAAACCAATTTGCAAGCTCTTGTAGATGTCAAGGATGTGGTGTCGCAGTTGTCGGAGGTTTACAAGCTTGTTTGCGCTTAGAGGCAAGCCACGTCATTAGGAACCAGGTCAGAGTAATTACTTACGTGAGATAAAACTACTGATAATGTAGCTATATTCCTGCAACAAATTTTACCTCTTTCTGTAACGTGCAAGTGCTCTTGGAGATGGATGTACAGTTTTTTTAAAACATGATTGGCCCCTGCAAAACAGGTTCATTCCCGTCGATTTATTGTACACATAGTCTGTTTGTTGTTCTTGTGGGTAATTAGTTTCTTCATACCTAGAATATAGTGTCAATTGTATCATAAGTTCATAGCATCATTCGCTATTACTGCAAGTATATAATAACCTTTTCTTGTGTTAATTGTCAGTTCTGCAAGAAATGACCTTAAATATTAAGGAACTGTAAAGTGTTATTCTGTCCCTGATATTGGAAGAAACTTGCTTCATCTTTAATACTCCCTGCGTTCCAAAATAATTGTCTCAGATTTGATCAAACTTGAGACACTTATTACTGTACGGAGGGAGTACATTAGAGATTTCAGTCTGTTCATCTTGATGTATTCTGTGGCATTTTTTTGTCATATCTATAATTTGTCATAAAAGTGCTAGCTGCTGCAGAACTCTTAAGTTGGGTAATGCATGCCTTAGCTCTGAAAGTTGTGTTGGTTATTGGGTTTGATTAATGCACTTAATTAGCATCATTTTTATAGACATTACGTGTTGATTAGTGTTTGTTTTCCTTTACAGCAAGAGGTGTCACCACTGACCTCTGGCCGCCTCAACATTAGTGCACCAGTGTAAGGCCACCTTCTATTTCTGCTGAACATTGAATATTTTGGAATACCGTACATTGTACATAGCTAAAAAAATTATCCATGTATATAATATTCGTCCATGACCTCTTCTCACTGATGTGGTCATCCTTCTCTCTCATATCTACTGAACTTATCTCATTTTGACATGTGAATAAAAACTGTGGTGTAACTGCTATTTTTTTACTATATGGATTTATCATTCTTGCATGGTTTAGTTGTTGTGTTCATTGAAGCTTGAGCTAGAAGATATCTAAATGGGCTTTGTTTTGTCTTATAGGTAATAACAGATTGGTACATGGTTTAAGACCCCTTTCGCTGCAATCTAGGTGACTGTGTCACGGCAGCGCACGAGCCACACCATGGGAGATGCATCACCTGCCGGCTGCCGCACTCCTCTGGTAAGTTTTGCTTTGTGGTGTGGCACGCTCAGCCATGACACACCAGGCGGCTGTGGCTCTTCCCCGGGTAAGTGCTTACTTCCGTTTATCTTGCTTCATGTGTGTTAAATGTTCATTCAACTACTAGATTTTGCAATTACTTATTCTAATCATTAGATGTTGTCATGAACATGTTTCATATAGTTATACTAAAGTGAAGAATATGAAGACATGTCTCTTTAGTGCTGACATCAGTAATATAAATACAACCTTCTACAGTCTACATTAATACTTGATCTGGTAACATGTTTTCAATCCAATAATCAATGTACTTATCTATAATTAACTTACTAAAAATATATAGTTGTAAAGAAAAAGTTAAGCATCAGCGGAATGATAACCTTAGCAATTCATAATCAAGGGTTAAGTGCAAGGAGGCTAGGCAAGTGATGAAACACAACTTGTTGTAAATGGCGCTTTAGTCTCTAGGTGTCACATAGACTGGTAGAGACTACGGTTCTACCAGGCCTCGGTCGTTGATTATAGAGGTCGAAGTGAGGGCGGTGGAGCTGGACACGCAGGCGCCGGTGGCTGGGCGCCGTCGCTGCGAGAGGAAGGATGCGGCGGCTAGGGCAAGGTGCGACTAGTGTTTAGGGCTCCCGTCTCCTAAGGGAGACGACAAGAGAATCTGTTTATTGTCTGATTACAATCGAAGGGGTACATGTGTTTAAATAGAAAGACAACTCCTCTAAACCCTAGATATCGCCCCTAATTCGGCCCACTATTGGGCTTCTTCCGTGAATACTGGAGTCCGACCATAACATCTCTCCCCGCCTTCTCAAACAACTCGTCCTCGAGCTGAACTTCTGGAAACTGCTGGCGGAAATCGTCGAGGTTCTCCCAAGTTGTTTCTTCCTCTGGCAAGCCGTCCCACTGGACCAGGACATGCCACACGTCGCGTCGCTGCTGTGCTTGTAACACCTTCGCCACCTTCGGAGAGGCTGGTAGAAGACGGCCATCCGAAGTAGGAGGAAGGGCCGGCGTCGCCGCGGGAGGGTTCCCTCAGTAGGGCTTCAGTAAGCCGACATGGAAGACGTCGTGGAGGCGAGAACCGGCTGGCAGCTCAAGGCGGTATGCAAGTGTGCCAATACGCTCCAGCACACGAAAGGGACCGGCGTAGCGGGGTCCCGATTTGCGCTTGGAGCGCGGGTCCAGGGACTGCGTGGTCCGGTGAAGGAGGCGCAGCCACACCCAATCGTTCACCGAGAACTCCGCCTCGCGATGATGAGCATCATAGTACTTCTTGGCCAGCTGTTGTTCTTGGAGAAGACGCTGGCGTGCGATCTCGTCGCGGGTGCGGAGGAGGTCGCCCGCCGTCTCGGACCTAGCTGTGCCAGGCTCATAAGGAAGCATCGTCGGAGGCGGTCGTCCGTAGACCACCTCGAAGGGCGTGGCATGCAGGGCGAAGTGATAGGAGGTGTTGTAGTAGTACTCCGCCCATGCCAACCAGTCCACCCAAGCTCGTGGACGATCACCTGTAACACAGCGTAAATACATGGTGATCACCTTGTTGACCACCTCGGACTGGCCGTCCGTCTGAGGGTGGAACGCCGTGCTCATGCGGAGCTTCACGCCTGCCAGCCGAAAGAGATCCCGCCAGACATGACCCGTGAACACTGGGTCACGGTCACTGACTATGGACGAAGGAAACCCGTGGAGGCGGACGATACCGTCGAAGAAGGCCCGTGCCACGGACGCGGCTGTATAGGGGTGGCCGAGGGCGATGAAGTGCGCGTACTTGGAGAAGCGATCAACCACCGTGAGGATGACGGACTTGCCACCTACCTTTGGGAGGCCCTCAATGAAGTCCATGGAGATATCAGCCCACACCTGTGAGGGCACGTCCAGCGGGTGTAGCATACCCGCCGGTCGAAGCGTCTCCGTCTTGTTCCGCTGGCAAGAACGCACCCAGTCGCGGACCAACGCACCATCACCGGGGATGTAGAAATCGGCGCGGAGGCGATGGAGGGTCTTCTGCACGCCCGCATGTCCGGCCGAGTGTGCCAGGGACAAAACCTGGTGGCGTAGGTCACCGTGGTCGGGCACGAAGATACGACGCCCGTGTAAGAGGAGCCCATCGTCCAGGCGCCATGGCCCTCCCAGCTCGCCGGCGTCAAGGCGCCCGCGGATCGCCTATACGTCCGCGGCAGTGGAGGTCGCCCGGCGGATGTCGTCGATGAAGGCGAAGGATGGTCCCGAGCGGATGCATAGGACGGTGCCCGCTGTGGCAATGTCGTCTGGTACCTCCTCAGTGTCGCGGCTGGACAAGGCGTCGGCGACCGTGTTGAGACGGCCGGCACGATACTCGACGGTGAAGTCGAAGCCGAAGAGCTTGCTGATCCACCGGTGCTGCGGAACGGTGGAGAGGCGCTGGTCCAGCAAGTACTTGAGGCTGTAGTGGTCCGTGCGTATACGGAATGATCGCCCCCAAAGGTAAGGGCGCCAGTGGCACACTGCCTAGACCAGCCCGATAAGCTCGCGCTCGTACGCCGCGAGCTTGTGATGGCGCGCGGCAACGGGGCAGCTGAAGAAGGCCAGCGGCCCCTCACCGAAGCCGATGCCCGAGGCGTCGCAGTCCACCATAAACGGCATGTCGAAGTCCGGCTTCTGGAGGACTGGTCTCGTCGTGAGCGCCCGCTGGATAGCTTCGAACGCCGTAGTCGCCTCCTCGGTCCAGGAGAAGGCGTCACGGCGAAGGAGTTACGTCAGTGGTGCGGCGATGAGCCCGAAGTCCCGGATGTACTTCCGGTAGTAGCCGGCGAGCCCCAAGAAACGGCGGAGAGCCCGCGGTGACTGCGGGGTCGGCCACGCGGCGACAGCGGCGATCTTGTCCGCGTCCATTTGCGACACCTTCTCCTGAGATGACGTGGCCCAAGTATGCGACGAAGGTCGTGCCGAACGAGCACTTCGAGCGCTTGAGGTGAAGACGATGCACTCGAAGCTCGTTGAAGATGATGGCCACGTGTTGTAGGTGCTCCGCCCAGGATGAGTTGTAGATAAGAATATCATCAAAGAAAACAAGCACAAAGCGGCGTAAGTATGGGCTGAGCACGTCGTTCATCAGGGCCTGAAAGGTCGCCGACACGTTGGAGAGGCCGAACGGCATCACCAGGAACTTGAAGTGGCCATGGTGAGTACGGAACGCCGTCTTCTCGATGTCGTCCGGGTGCATGCGCACCTGATGATAGCCCGTGCGCAAGTCGAGCTTGGTGAAGAAGCGCGCTCCGTGTAGCTCGTCCAAGAGCTCATCCACGACGGGGATGGGGAACTTGTCCTTGGACGTCATGGCGTTGAGGGCGCGGAAGTCGATGCAGAAGCGCCATGTGTCGTCGGCCTTGCGCACCAGGAGCACCGGGACGGAGAACGGTGATGTCGAAATCCGGATAATTCTCTGCGCTAGCATGACCGCCACCTGGCGCTCGAGCTCGTCCTTCTGCAGCTGAGGGTACCGGTATGGTCGTACTGCAACAGGCGCCGTGTCTGGCAGCAGGTGGATCCGGTGGTCACAGTGCCGCGCGGGTGGGAGGCCTTGTGGCTCGTCGAAGATGTCGCTGTGCTGCTGCAGGAGGTCGGCCAGGAGAGGCTGCGTCGCGTCCAGGGCGACGGCCATCAAGTGGAGCTGCGGGGTCGTGCCTGTGCTGCCGATGCCCGTCCACTGAACGCGGCGGCCGCCCTTGCGCCAGAAGATGAGGGACAACACGTCTAGGTCCCAAAGGATGGGACCTAGTGTGGAAAGGAAGTCGACGCCGAGGATGAAGTCATAGCAGCCCAAGTCGATTCCGACGCAGTCGATGGAGAAGGCTTCGTCGCCAATGAGCACAGGAACCTGTCGTGCCACGCCCTGGCAAGTAAGACGGTCCCCGTTGGCGACGGTGACGTTGTACCGCTCCGCCCCTACCGGCTGTAGAGCGAGGCGACGCATGGCGGTGTTGGACAGGAAGTTGTGCGTCGAGCCCGTGTCCACGAGTGCAGTGAGATGCTCCCCGTTGATCGTCACCGGTAGCAGCATCGTCTTCGCCGTCTTGATGCCCGCCATAGCATGAAGGGAGACGACGAAGGCGGACGTGTCGACCGGCCCGTAGGTCGTGACGACGGCCTCAGTGATGGTGGCGGCTTTGAGCTCCGCAGCGAGAACCTCTACCTCGGTGTCGTCGACGGTCTCCAAGTAGAAGAGGCGTGCGCACGTATGACCCGACGCATATGGCTCGTCGCAGTTGAAACACAGGCCCTTGCGACGCCTCTCGAGCTGCTCGGCGGATGTCAGGCGCCGGAAAGTGCGTGTCGGCGCGGGGGCGGCAGCGGGCGCGGCCGGCATGGCGGGGCGCGGCTGGGCGGCAGGCGCCAGAGCGGGGCGGGTCGGGGGACGGACGCTGCGGCTCGGGAACGGCTGCTGCATGGCGAGGGCGCGCTGTTCGTACGCACGCGCGTAGTACATGGCTGTCTGCATGTCCTCGGGTTCCCGCATCTCGACGTCGATGCGGATGTAGTCGGGAAGGCCGCCAGCGAAGAGGTCGGCGCCACGCCAGGGGCATGGCAAGCGAGTGCCTGGAAGCGGTCGGCAAAGTCTTGCACCGTGGTGTTGAAGGGTAGACGGCCGAGCTCGGCCAGACGGCTCCCGCGGAGAGGGGGCCCGAACCGTTGGAGGCACAGTTCGTGGAAACGCTCCCATGGATGCATACCGCCCTCGTCCTGCTCGAGGGCGTAGTACCACGTCTGTGCGGCGCCACGGAGGTGGTCGGAGGCGATCCACGTGCGGTCGGATGCCATCATGCGCTACCCCCTGAAGAATTGATTGCACTGATTGAGCCAGTTCAGGGGTCGATGGTGCCGTCGTAGATTGCGAAGTCCAGCTTGGTGTAGCGGGGCGGCTGCTGGGCGGGCTGCGCGGCCGGGTAGGCGCCCTCCTGGCGATCTTGGGCGGCGGAGGAGCTCCCTGTGTACAGAGCAACGTACCCGCCGAACCCGCCGAAGGTGGGAGTGGGGGGCTGCAGCACCGTTGGCTGGGTAGGCGCTTCCGTGTAGATGGGCGTGTCGATCCAGGTCGGCAAAGGGGACGGCCAGTTGATCTGGTTGGGCGGGCGGCCGTGGTTGTCGACGGCGGCCGGGGGCTACGACGTGAACGGCGCGGCGGGCGGCGGGCGGCCCGTAGCTCTGTGAGCTGCAGATTGATGTCGCGGAGGGCCTGCGCCACCTCGGTCATCGAGAGGGCGGGCGGCGCGTCGGCGCCCAGTGTGTCGGGGGTTGACGCCGGCGGCTGTAGCCCCGGCAACACTTGTTGGGAGGTGGCGGCGGCGGTGCTGGTGGGGAGCGCGGAGGAAGACATCGAACCAAAGCAATCTGATACCAAATTGGTAGAGACTACGGTTCTACCAGGCCTCGGTCGTAGATTATAGGGTTGGAAGTGAGGGTGGTGGAGCTGGAGACGCAGGCGCCGGTGGCTGGGCGCCGTCGCTGCGAGAGGAAGGATGCGGCGGCTAGGGCAAGGTGTGGCTAGGGTTTAGGGCTCCCGTCTCCTGAGGGAGATGACAACAGAATATGTTTATTGTCTGATTACAATCGAAGGGGTACATGTGTTTAAATAGAAAGACAACTCCTCTAAACCCTAGATATCTTGGGCTAAGCCCCTAATTCGGCCCACTATTGGGCTTCCATAACATAGACATACTAAATCATGAAAGCATGGGTTAAATTTTGCCAAATCAAAAAATAGTATTCTAGCTAATTTTTAAGGGGGGTTATTAATTTAGACTATCCCACCCAGCCTTGTTTGCATAATTGCATCGAACGTGTGCCCCACTTTCGAGAAGAATGCACCCACGATTTTGGCAGTAGGCCAAGCTCATCTCAGTAATTTTGTTTGGGCCTCACTCCCCTAATACGCTAGACCTTGATCTGTTGGAGACCTCTGACCAAGATGGGCTGGGAGGAGGGGGTCGTCCTCCGCATGTGAGGCAGGTGAGCGCCGTCCCGTCCCCCGACCTGACTTTAGTTTGTACTGTCTCGCCTCCTGCTCGTGAGACAGCGCTCCCCTTGCTTGAACCTCCTCCTCCTCGACACGGCTGCCGACGCTGCTCCCCTTGCTTGAACCTCCTCCTCCTCGACACGGCTGCCGACGCTGCTCCTCTGGAGATAACACTGCCCTTCCGGAGTCGATTGGATTCTCAGTGGATTATGCCGGCTGGTCGCACAGGCCCTCCCGATCTGATTGGACTTCGATTGGTGTGTTGGTTGCTTAATCCGTCCTGATCTAATTGTCGTGCTACTCGCTCAATCTAGGAGGAGGCAGCCTACGCTGGACAACAGTATTTGCTCCCGCTTGCATTGGTACACAATCTCTTTCATCCCACATTGGATGAGCATGTGCTTTCTATTTTCATAGTCTTGCTGGTAGCAGATATTTGTTCCACTCGAATCTCCCCTTTGTTTTTTATAAAATGTCTATTTGTAGCGTGTGTATTATGTGTTTGTTAGAATGTCTTAAAGCTTAATTGCTCCATTACAGATTGACATTGTTGTTGGATATTTCATTGGAAGAAATATATTGGTCTGTTGAGAAACTTTTCAACAATGTTGGCCAGTATAATATATGTGGAGTGCTTTCACATGAGCTATATTTACCTCACCATCCCTTTTGATCATTGGCAACTTTAAGTTAACTGAACTACCTCAACATCCCTTTTGATCAAAGGTATGACCATCTGACCTAACCTGCAGTTTCATTTCAGCAGTAGTATGTTATGCTTAAGTTTTCTCAAGTCTCATATAGTTTGCTGTAATCTTTGTTTCTGCGCAAGCTATATAAGGGTGCCACTTGGAATGGGGGATCAACCTGTGGAAAGAGGCATCAAGCTGACATGAATCTGATGCGATGTCCTGGTAGGCATGTCATATATTGAACAATATTCATGTTAACTACAAATTTGAGAGCCTTGAGAAGGCAAGAATGTTTATTTCATTTTTTTGTATTTAGACTATTTACCAGGTTGCTCTCCATCTTTGATTGTTCTATTACATATTCCTATTATATTGCTGCAATGACTAGCTAAATTAATTAACTCTATCTCAATCGAATTATATTCAGTCAACTATATCATGCAATACTTTAAACAGATTTATGATATCGCATCATAAATTCGATTGTTCTTTAAATAGTTGGACATTATATGGAATTTGAATTACAAATCATGTATTAATTAGCCCTTTCTGGAATGTACATATACACTATTATGTCTTTCCATACAGTTCCATCAATTGGTGCTTACTATGTGAGACTCGTTGGATACTTCTGAGAATGGTTATGTTCAGATTAAAGGCTCAGGATATGCTGCTCCGGGTCAGTGGGGATGGTGTTGATGCTACTCGTTGGATACACAGAGGAGGTTTCTGAGAATGGTTATGTTCAGATTAGAGGCTAACTCCTTGGGAGGAAGAGAAGACAATTCGGTGGAAGCTCAGTAGTACTGTAGTAGGTAGAATATATTGAAGGCAATGTTCATTTGGGTATACATCTCTTCTAGGACTAATATAATGGTGTGACTTGAACGATTCATCACTAATAAAATAAGTGTATTAGCCTTAGCATTTGACTTTTGGTTCCTGTAGTTATAATCCTCTTAATTTTGTAAGCGTTATTGTAACGCCCCGGGATTTATCCCCTTTTGTTTTATGAGTTTTCTTTTTACATCGACATGGCATCGCATCGCATTAATTTAATTTGTTGCATTTAAATTTAATTCCACAATTAAATTCAAATGATTTTCAAATTAATTAAAAATGTGTTATTTTCAAATCTTTTATAAATGTTAAAAATTAGTTTATTAAATTGTCATTTCAAAACTAAAAAAATTTTGTATGGGTTTTGTATTCAAATTCTTTTTTGTTTTTGTTTAAAAAATAGAAAACAGAAAAGAATAAGGGGAGAGAAATAAAGCCCAAGCCCATCTAACCAAACCCTAGGTTTTCCCCCAGAAATTTCTTCCCACCCCCCTGCAATTTTGCAGCCGCCCCCCTCCATTTCTCCCTTTTTCCTTTTCTCTTTTCCCCCCCTCTTTTCCTTTTTCTTTTTCTTCTATTCTTTTCTTTCTTCTCTTCTTCCTCCTTCCCGCACGAGCCGCACGGGAGGAAACGCAGCCCCAGCTCCCGAGCTTTTCCGACGCCGCGCCGCCCGGCCTCCCCAGCTCCCCGAGCGCCCCGCGCCGGCCTTCCTCCTCCCCGTCGCGCCGCCCCCCCGGCCGCACGCCACCCCCGTCCCCAGCGCCACCGGCCGCCGCCCGCCGCCGCGCCAACCTCGGCCTCCTCCGCCGCGCGCCGCAGCGCCCGCCGCCGCCGCCCCCTACGGACGCGCGCGCCGTCCCTGCCGCCCCGCGTCGGCCACCTCCGGCCCGCCGCGGCCGCCGTCTCCCTGCCTCCGGCGCGCGTCGCCCCAGCCACCGCGCTGCCGCCGCCACCGATGCGTGCTCGCCCGTGCTCCCCGCCCCTTGCGCCGCCGCCCTCCGGCCCGAGCTCCAGCCACCGCCCGATGCCGCCGTCGCGTCCCCAGCCACGCTCCCGCGCGCCTCCCCGGCCGCCTCACCTCCGGCTGCTCCGCCCGTCCCCGCCGCGACGCCGCGCGCCGCCGCTGCGCGCTCCACCGCCGCCGGCCACCGCCCGCAGCTGCCCGCCTCCGGCCGTCCCACGCACGCGACGCCGCGCCGTCCGCAGGCCCGCAGCCGAGCACGCCGCGTCGCCTGCCGCCGCCTCCGTCCGCGCGCCCCCGCGCGCTGCGCCCTTCTCCGCCGCCTCCTACGCCGCGCGCCACTCGCTGCCGCGCGCGTCTCCGCCTACCGCATGCACGAGCCGCCGCCGCCACCCCGCATCGGCACTCGCCGCCGCCTCTTCTTCCCGGCCACGTGCACGTCGTCTCCGTCCGGTGGCGTCCCCGCGTCCGCCGCACGCAAGGTGTCCGGTGAAATGACCGCAAGACCTCGGCATCACATTTGTTTTTCCGTATTTGTCCATCCTTCGTGGTGCTGCCCGGTATTCCTTCCAGTGTCCGTTGCCATGCGCCTTCGTGCGTGACTCGACCCGTTGTCGTGGCCCCAAAGACCGGATACGACGAGTGCGCCACCGACCCTGAAGCCGGTGCTCCGAACGACGACCACCCGAGCAACTACCCGACCACTTCCACGACACCGACAAACGACGATGCCCCGGTCCCGCGACGACTACTTCCCCGACGGCAACTACTTCCTCTACGCACCGAAGACGTCGGTTTCGAACCCTATCTCTCCCGATCCAACGTGCGAACCCAAACCCTAACCCTACCTAATTTATTAAATGTCATCTATCTTGTGCATATCGCATCTTAATTGCATGGTTTGCATCTCTTGGGTTTGGTGGTGTAGCGATTCACCTAAATAATAATTATGGAATGTGTGGGCATTTAATTACTATTGATGCCTATTTCATTTAATTTGACTAGATCATCTTTGCCATGCCTTGCCATGTTAATGAACATTTAATTTGTGGGGTAGATAAATAACTTCAACATTAATATTAATTGTCGGAATCCCGGTTCCGCTTAATTTGGATTAAGTGCATCTCGCACTGCATCTTGCCATGTCATGCATCATGCTCATATGATCATGCTGGATCTTTTGCCGTAGTTGTAAAATGCATCTTTTACGCTTTCCAGTGTTTGTTGCTTCTTCGCGGATACGACGTTGAGATGTGTGAGCAACGACAAGATCTGCTTCCATGCGGGATTCCAGGCAAGCAAAGTTTGCTTGTTTACCTATACATTGTCTTTCATTCCTGCCGTTGATCTCTGTTACCCTAGTTATTCGATTCTTATCACGATCCCATCACATGTTTATCCTGCAGCCCATACAGCTTTATCCCCACAACCTAATACCCGTTGCATGTTTATCTGTTGGCCTTGCGAGTCGTAGCGCATGCTTAGAGTTGTTTATGCGAGTCGTCTGTTGGTCTTATGTTTCATCTGCTTAGTATGATATATTATTCTACTTTAATAAAATGTTGTATTATATTGGGGTATTATAATTAAAAGATAAGGCACCAGGCGGAAGGCCTTGCGAGGTGTTTTGTTCTGCTCAGTGTCGACCTAGGAACTGAGATTTTGTCCTCGGATCCAATTTTGAGCGCACTAACCACTTGTGGGAGGCCCAATGGAGCCCCCCTCGACTTTGAACGGATCCACAGCTTGTCCATGTGCCGCAACTAGTTCGGGTTTTCCATTTGCTCATATGCATGTGCATGATGATGATGATGATGAGAGGGTATGTGATACGGGGGGTCATATAGGTGTGGTGCGTATGTAGCGGACAGTTCCTACTGTGGTTTGAGCCGCATGGTGCGTAGGCACAAACTAATGAGTCCGCAATTGAGATTCGGCCGGACTCCTGACGCGGGTAACAACTCATATGGGTGGCACCTGGACTTGCTGTAGTGAAGGAATAAGTCGTGTTGAGAAGCCCTGATGCTTGCTTGGGTTGATCATGCGAGTATGGGTACAGTAGTGCACCCCTGCAGGGTATAATCTTATCGATGAGCCGTGTCCACGGTTATGGACGACTTTGGTGATGATGCTGGCTAACAAGATCTAGACAACTTGCACCTATTTAATGTTAATTAAATTGACTAGTAATATAGAATTACTTTCACAATAAATTATAATTAAAAATGTTTAACGTGTGAGTTTTCCCGAATTGCTTCCTCATATTTGGTTGAGGGGGTTAATTCGAGAATGGGTTATGTTTGGTGTTAGTTGTAGATGTTTATCTTATGCGCTCTCTTATCCCTCTCTGATTAGACGAAAGTTGTAGCATGTCTCTTTAGGTTGCTAGTGCTGCTGCCGCTAAGTCCACCTCCCCTATATTTTGGGAGATGGTGTAGAAAGTAGGCAAGTCGGTTTTGCTTGCCAGGGAGTGCCCTGACCCTCTTTTGGGATGTGCTTTATGTGCAGTCCACAGGTTTGAAGTCCGACGACGTTAGCTTGGGAATCCCTCCGGCTTGGCTGGGCAGGGATATGGCGCCTTTCATTGCTTATCTTCAGGACTCTTAGTCCAATTTGCATCTTATCCGTAGTCGGATACTATTTTTTGTTTCCGCTGTCATTTGTATCTTTGTATTGTATATTTGTATCTTGACTCGTTCGAGTCGTTGTTGTAATTTATCTTCTGTTGTATTTGTGGATGTATCGGAACTATTGTAATGATATCACAATTCCACCCACATAATGCGCATGTTTCGGCGTGCACATTATGTCCGGTGGGCGACCTAAAATCGTTATTATGCGGATTTTGGCGGGAGCGCTTAAATCTACATAGTACCGATTTTAGGGCGTCACAAAGTGGTATCGGAGCCTTGGTTCCGATCTCCTTGTTGTTTCGATACGAATGGTTATCGAAGCAGCGGGTCCACAAAAGCCTGTAGGATAACCTCGCTAACGGTCGATGTTTGTAGAGTGTCTAAACTATTTGATTAAAATTATTTTGAAAAGATCTCAATAGGTTTCTTTTTACTCCTTACCTCTATTCTACTTCTCCTCTTACCTTACTTGTTTTGGAGTCTCTTCTCTTATCCAAACTTTCAAAGTTTTAGGTTCCTACGTGTGGGTGGACGATTTCTTACCTTTTATCCTATTAGGTTCGATCTTTCGGAGTCGTCTTCGTCGTGAGCAACAATCCCTTGTTAGTGGTGTCGAGAATTTCAAGCTGGAGCAACAATCCCTTGTTAGTGGTGTCGAGAAGTTCATCACGGAGCCGGAAGAATCGGTAGTTACCCCTCTCTTCTTGTGGTCTCGGCGTGGATCTCGGGACGCGATCCCTTGTTAGTGGTGTCGATTGTAACGCCCCGGGATTTATCCCCTTTTGTTTTGTGAGTTTTATTTTTGCATCGACATGGCATCGCATCGCATCGCATTAATTTAATTTGTTGCATTTAAATTTAATTCCACAATTAAATTCAAATGCTTTTCAAATTAATTAAAAATGTTTTATTTTCAAATCTTTTATAAATGTTAAAAATTAGTTTATTAAATTGTCATTTCAAAACTAAAAATATTTTGTATGGGTTTTGTATTCAAATTCCTTTTTGTTTTTGTTTTAAAAATAGAAAACAGAAAAGAATAAGGGGAGAGAAATAAAGCCCAAGCCCATCTAACCAAACCCTAGGTTTTCCCCCAGAAATTTCTTCCCACCCCCCTGCAATTTTGCAGCCGCCCCCCTCCACTTCTCCCTTTTTCCTTTTCTCTTTTTCCCCCCTCTTTTCCTTTTTCTTTTTCTTCTATTCTTTTCTTTCTTCTCTTCTTCCTCCTTCCCGCACGAGCCGCACGGGAGGAAACGCAGCCCCAGCTCCCGAGTTGTTCCGACGCCGCGCCGCCCGGCCTCCCCAGCTCCCCGAGCGCCCCGCGCCGGCCTTCCTCCTCCCCGTCGCGCCGCCCCCCCCCGGCCGCACGCCACCCCCGTCCCCAGCGCCACCGGCCGCCGCCCGCCGCCGCGCCAACCTCGGCCTCCTCCGCCACACGCCGCAGCGCCCGCCGCCGCCGCCCCCCACGGACGCGTGCGCCGTCCCTGCCGCCCAGCGCCGTCCACCTCCGGCCCGCCGCGGCCGCCGTCTCCCTGCCTCCGGCGCGCGTCGCCCCATCCACCGCGCTGCCACCGCCACCGATGCGTGCTCGCCCGTGCTCCCCGCCCCTTGCGCCGCCGCCCTCCGGCCCGAGCTCCGGCCATCGCCCGATGCCGCCGCCGCGTCCCCAGCCACGCTCCCGCGCGCCTCCCCGGCCGCCTCACCTCCGGCTGCTCCGCCTGTCCCCGCCGCGACGCCGCGCGCCGCCGCTGCGCGCTCCACCGCCGCCGGCCGCCGCCCGCAGCTGCCCGCCTCCGGCCGCCCCACGCACGCGACGCCGCGCCGTCCGCAGGCCCGCAGCCGAGCACGCCGCGTCGCCTGCCGCCGCCTCCGTCCGCGCGCCCCCGCGCGCTGCGCCCTTCTCCGCCGCCTCCTCCGCCGCGCGCCACTCGCTGCCGCGCGCGTCTCCGCCTACCGCATGCACGAGCCGCCGCCGCCACCCCGCATCGGCACTCGCCGCCGCCTCTTCTTCCCGGCCACGTGCACGTCGTCTCCGTCCGGTGGCGTCCCCGCGTCCGCCGCCCGCAAGGTGTCCGGTGAAATGCCCGCAAGACCTCGGCATCACATTTGTTTTTCCGTGTTTGTCCATCCTTCATGGTGCTGCCCGGTATTCCTTCCAGTGTCCGTTGCCATGCGCCTTCGTGCGTGACTCGACCCGTTGTCGTGGCCCCAAAGACCGGATACGACGAGTGCGCCACCGACCCTGAAGCCGGTGCTCCGAACGACGACCACCCGAACGACTACCCGACCACTTCCACGACACCGACAAACGACGATGCCCCGGTCCCGCGAAGACTACTTCCCCGACGGCAACTACTTCCTCTACGCACCGAAGACGTCGGTTTCGAACCCTATCTCTCCCGATCCAACGTGCGAACCCAAACCCTAACCCTACCTAATTTATTAAATGTCATCTATCTTGTGCATATCGCATCATAATTGCATGGTTTGCATCTCTTGGGTTTGGTGGTGTAGCGATTCACCTAAATAATAATTATGGAATGTGTGGGCATTTAATTACTATTGATGCCTATTCCATTTAATTTGACTAGATCATCTTTGCCATGCCTTGCCATGTTAATGAACATTTAATTTGTGGGGTGGATAAATAACTTCAACATTAATATTAATTGTCGGAATCCCGGTTCCGCTTAATTTGGATTAAGTGCATCTCGCATTGCATCTTGCCATGTCATGCATCATGCTCATATGATCATGCTGGATCTTTTGTCGTAGTTGTAAAATGCATCTTTTACGCTTTCCAGTGTTTGTTGCTTCTTCGCGGATACGACGTTGAGATGTGTGAGCAACGACAAGATCTGCTTCCATGCGGGATTCCAGGCAAGCAAAGTTTGCTTGTTTACCTATACATTGTCTTTCATTCCTGCCGTTGATCTCTGCTACCCTAGTTATTCGATTCTTATCGCGATCCCATCACATGTTTATCCTGCAGCCCATACAGCTTTATCCCCACAACCTAATACCCGTTGCATGTTTATCTGTTGGCCTTGCGAGTCGTAGCGCATGCTTAGAGTTGTTTGTGTGAGTCGTCTGTTGGTCTTATGTTTCATCTGCTTAGTATGATATATTATTCTACTTTAATAAAATGTTGTATTATATTGGGGTATTATAATTAAAAGATAAGGCACCAGGCGGAAGGCCTTGCGAGGTGTTTTGTTCTGCTCAGTGTCGACCTAGGAACTGAGATTTTGTCCTCGGATCCAATTTTGAGCGCACTAACCACTTGTGGGAGGCCCAATGGAGCCCCCCTCGACTTTGAACGGATCCGCAGCTTGTCCATGTGCCGCAACTAGTTCGTGTTTTCCATTTGCTCATATGCATGTGCATGATGATGATGATGATGAGAGGGTATGTGATACGGGGGGTCATATAGGTATGGTGCGTACGTAGCGGACAGTTCCTACTGTGGTTTGAGCCGCATGGTGCGTAGGCACAAACTAATGAGTCCGCAATTGAGATTCGGCCGGACTCCTGACGCGGGTAGCAACTCATATGGGTGGCACCTGGACTTGCTGTAGTGAAGGAATAAGTCATGTTGAGAAGCCCTAATGCTTGCTTGGGTTGATCATGCGAGTATGGGTACAGTAGTGCACCCCTGCAGGGTATAATCTTATCGATGAGCCGTGTCCACGGTTATGGACGACTTTGGTGATGATGCTGGCTAACAAGATCTAGACAACTTGCACCTATTTAATGTTAATTAAATTGACTAGTAATATAGAATTACTTTCACAATAAATTATAAATAAAACTGTTTAACGTGTGAGTTTTCCCGAATTGCTTCCTCATATTTGGTTGAGGGGGTTAATTCGAGAATGGGTTATGTTTGGTGTTAGTTGTAGATGTTTATCTTATGCGCTCTCTTATCCCTCTCTGATTAGACGAAAGTTGTAGCATGTCTCTTTAGGTTGCTAGTGCTGCTGCCGCTAAGTCCACCTCCCCTATATTTTGGGAGATGGTGTAGAAAGTAGGCAAGTCGGTTTTGCTTGCCAGGGAGTGCCCTGACCCTCTTTTGGGATGTGCTTTATGTGCAGTCCACAGGTTTGAAGTCCGACGACGTTAGCTTGGGAATCCCTCCGGCTTGGCTGGGCAGGGATATGGCGCCTTTCATTGCTTATCTTCAGGACTCTTAGTCCAATTTGCATCTTATCCGTAGTCGGATACTATTTTTTGCTTCCGCTGTCATTTGTATCTTTGTATTGTATATTTGTATCTTGACTCGTTCGAGTCGTTGTTGTAATTTATCTTCTGTTGTATTTGTGGATGTATCGGAACTATTGTAATGTTATCACAATTCCACCCACATAATGCGCATGTTTCGGCGTGCACATTATGTCCGGTGGGCGACCTAAAATCGTTATTATGCGGATTTTGGCGGGAGCGCTTAAATCTACATAGTACCGATTTTAGGGCGTCACAAAGTGGTATCGGAGCCTTGGTTCCGATCTCCTTGTTGTTTCGATACGAATGGTTATCGAAGCAGCGGGTCCACAAAAGCCTGTAGGATAACCTCGCTAACGGTCGATGTTTGTAGAGTGTCTAAACTATTTGATTAAAATTATTTTGAAAAGATCTCAATAGGTTTCTTTTTACTCCTTACCTCTATTCTACTTCTCCTCTTACCTTACTTGTTTTGGAGTCTCTTCTCTTATCCAAACTTTCAATGTTTAGGTTCCTACGTGTGGGTGGACGATTTCTTACCTTTTATCCTATTAGGTTTCGGCGTGCACATTATGTCCGGTGGGCGACCTAAAATCGTTATTATATGGATTTCGGCGGGAGCGCTTAAATCTACATAGTACCGATTTTAGGGCGTCACAGTTATCCCTTATGAGATTTTATTTTTTCAGGAAATCATAATTTGTCGTGGCCCTGGTGCTATTTGTATGTGTTTCTTTGTTTCGACATTTTGAACTTCGTAAAATTTTGAAGTGCTTTGTTTTCTCCTTGTTCAAATAGAAATTACATGATTTTGTGCTTTCCATTGGGGAAACTATATCTGGTGCTTGGTTTTGACTTCTCAATATAGCCCTTCCTTTGTTGTTTATTGCCCTAGATAGTTTGTAAATTGTTAGGCATTATGTTGGCTTATTATAGCAAAATGCTTCCTGAAGATCTATGAGATCAATAAAATGATTGGGCTGTCATAGTACTACAGAAATACTTGGTTGTTTTTTCAGTTTCTTGAGTGTAATACTTTGTGTGATCTCCATGTCACTCCCGTGCAGCCTCCTCCTCCTCCACCCTTGTATACGTCGACAACAATGATGAGGACGACATCGTCGAATGGGATAGCCTTGGGTTGGAGTTGGAGTATGGTTAGGGTAGGGACACCGGCGATGTTGATTTTGTTTAAGTTGCATTCAAAGCTTGTAAAATATAACGAAGCTTGAATGAAAAAATAAAGATTTTAATTCACTTTTTTTTATGTCCTTTGGAGGTGTGGGTGGGATGGACGACCTATGAATAGCTAGACAAGTGTCCGGCACCACCAAATCATGTCTGCTTTTGGTGGTGCTAATGAAGATGCTCTCAGACTTTAGCAGAGCAAGTTTTGTTGTGCCAAAATAGACACTATTTGAGCAGGAAGATCCATAATTTTATCTGATTAATGAAATAAAATATTGACATCCTTCAAAATAAAGGTATTGTTATAATTTCATAATTTTTTTACATGTTATATAATATTAATCGGTGAACCAAATATTGAACATCGTGTGAGGTCGAGAAATCATCTATTTTTTAAAGAAAAACAACCATCTATTTTTTTAACCAAAAATCATGTAATCTTGGAAGTGATAAGAGTGGGCATATAATGTTTATAAACCTTTTTGAGAGACATTCATGTTACCAGAGTTTGCATATTGTGGTACCGTAGCAACGCACGGGCATTCAACTAGTAACAGTAAGTGTACTTGTTACTTCTTGATATCTCTGTCCCGGCCTGTACACTTTACACTTTGAGTGAAACATTTAACTTAATATAGTTTCCTTTTGCAGCAAGATGATAGCGATGCTGATGTGGAGTTCATACCATTTCCTGATTCCTGTATGGGAAGCAACTAAAGGAGGGCAGGAGGCTATCTTCATATAAGCCTTTTGAGATTCTGCTACTTATGTGTTCTTGGAGACCTTGATCTGTTGGAGACATATTTCTATCAAGTATTATGTTGGGCTGCTGACATTCGTCAAGTTAGTTTTATTTATTTTCATTTCAATGTGTGGCACTTCTACGAGTCTGTTAACTATTAGCCGTCGATTTGACGTTTTTTAAGTACTTTATACATTTTATGGCTGAAATCTTGTCTCGTTGATGCATTTTAAGTTTTTTTACATCTTCTTAACGAGTTTTAACGAGCTACTCGCGAGCACTCGTTAACAGCTAACGAACCGAGCCGAGCTTTAGTTTCAACTCATTATCCTTAACGAGCTTAACGATCCGAGTCTTAACGATCACGAGCCATAACGAGTCGAGGCTTACCGATTCGAGTAGCTCGTTAGTCCAGCCCTAGTCACGGTGCATGGAAATCCTTCCGGGACCCAAAAACCGTGGACTATAGCCGACGAGAACGGCCTGAAATGATCGAAATCACGAGTTTTGACGATGCCGCTACAGTCATGTCCGGGGGTCACGGGGCATCGAAATCCTCTCGGGATGCTAAGATCATGGACTATAGCCCACGAAAATGGCAAAAAATGCCCGAAATCATGAGTTTTGACCATGTTGCTAGAGTCGTGTCCCGGGGGTCACGGGGCATCAAAATCCTCCCGGGACCAAAAACCTGTGGACTATAGCCCACGAAAACGACAAAAAGTGCCCGAAATCACGAGTTTTGACGATGCCACTAGAGTCATGTACCAGGGGTCACGGGGCATCGACATCCTCCCGAGACCCAAAATCCGTGGACACTCGCCCACGAAAATGGCTAGAAATTCTTGAGATCACGAATTTTTACTATGCCGTCAAAGTCATGTACCGGGGGTCACGGGCCATGGAAATTCTCCCGGGACCCAAAAACCGTGGCCTATAGCCCACAAAAACGGTAAAAAATGACTGAAATAATGAGTTCTTACGATGCCGCTAGAGTCATATACATGAGATCACGAGGCATCGAAATCCTCCTGGAACCCAAAAACCGTGGAGAATAGCCAACGAAAACGGCAAAAAATGTCTAAAATCACGAGTTTTGATGATGCCGCTAGAGTCATGTATCGTGGGTCACGACGCAACGAAATCCTTCCGGGACAAAAATAACCGTGGACTATAGCCCACGAAAACGGTCAGAAATGCCCGAAATCACGAGTTTTGATAAAGTCGCTAGAGTCATGTACTGGGGTCACGGGGCATCGAAATCCTCCCGAAACCCCAAAACCGTGGAGTATATCCCATGAAAACGGCAAAAAAATGCCCGAAATCATGAGTTTTGACTATGCCACTAGAGTCATGTACAGGGGGTCACAGGGCATCGAAATCCTCCCGGAATCCAAAAACCGTGGACTAAGCCTATGAAACCGGCAAAAATGCCCGAAATCACGAGTTTTGACGATGCCACTAGAGTCATGTACCAGGGGTCCCGGCGCATCGAAATCCTTCCAGGACCAAAATACCGTGGACTATAGCCCTCAAAACGGCTAGAAATGCTTGAAATCACGATTTTTGATGATGCCGCTAGATTCATGTCCCGGGTGTCACGGGGCATCAAAATCCTCCAGAGACCCAAAAACCGTGGACTATAGCCCACGAAAACCGCAAAAAAATGCCCGAAATCACGAGTTTTTACAATTCCGCAAGAGTGATATTCCGTGGTTCACGGCGCATCGAAATCCTTCCGGGGTCCAAAAACCGAGGACTATAGCCCACGAATAAGGCCAAAAAATACCCAAAATCATGAGTTTTTACGATGACGCTAGAATCATGTACCAGGGGTCACGGGGCCTCAAAATCCTACGGGGACCCAAAAACCATGGACTATAGCCCACAAAAACGGCAACAAAAGCCCGAAATCACGAGTTTTGACGATGCTGCTAGAGTCATGTACCGGGGGTCACGGCGCATCGAAATCCTTCCGGGACCCAAAAACCGTGGACTATAACCCACAAAAACGGCCAGAAATGCCCGAAATCACGTTTTTTTATGATGCCGCTAGAGTCATGTACCGGGAGTCACAGGGCATCAAAATCCTCGTGGGACCCAAAAACCGTGGACTATAGCCATGAAAACGGCAAAAAATGCCCGAAATCACGAGTTTTGACGATGCAGCTAGTCATGTACCGGGGTTCACGTCGCATCGAAATCCTTCCGGGGTCCAAAACCGTGGCCTATAGCCCACGAAAACGGCCAAAAAATACCCCAAATCATGAGTTTTTACGATGCCGCTAGAGTCATGTACCAGGGGTCACGGGGCATCAAAATCCCTCTGGAACCAAAAACCGTGGACTATAGCCCACATAAACGGCCAGAAATGCCCGAAATCACGAGTTTTGACGATGTTGCTAGAGTCACGGGGCATCGAAATCCTCCCGAAACCCAAAAACCGTGGACTGTAGCCCACGAAAACGAAAAAAATGCCCGAAATCACGAGTTTTGAGAATGCCGCTAGAGTCATGTGCCGTGGGTCACGGCGCATAGAAATCCTTCCTGGACCCAAAAACCAAGGACTATAGCCAACGAAAACGGCAAAAAATTCCCGCGATCATGAGTTTTAACGATGCCACTAGAGTCATGTACCGGGGGTCACGTGCCATGGAAATCCTCCAGGGACCCAAAAACCGTGGACTATAGCCCACGAAAACGGCGAAAAATGCCCAAAATCATGAGTTTTTGCGATGCCGCTAGAGTCATGTACAGGAGGTCACGGGGCATCGAAATCCTCCTAGAACTCATAAACCGTGGAGCATAGCCCACGGAAACAACAACAAAATGCCTGAAATCACGAGTTTTGACGATGCCGCTGGAGTCATGTACCGGGGGTCACTTCGCATCGAAATCCTTTCGGGACCCAAAAACCGTCGACTATATCCCACGAAAACGGCCTGAAATGTCCGAAATCACGTTTTTTGATGATGCCGTTGGCGTCATGGACCGGGAGTCACCGGGCATCAAAATCCTCTCGGGACCCAAAAACCCTGGACTACAGATTGCTCGCATTGAATGGGAGTGTATTCCAAAACCGAATAGAAACAAAGCTTAGTTTGTTGTCTATATAATTCCGAGAAAAAGATGATTTTTCGAATTATGGTCTATGGATTGGAATTAGAAGGTTGAAATAAGATGTCAGACCTATGTTGGAAGGTGTTCCAAATAGTATATGTCTACAAATGAAAATTTGGTGATTAAGAGTGAGGGAGACTAGAAAATTATTTTCAGCTTGCAATCCTCTTCATACAGATCATAATGTTTTCATGAAAGAAGCTTCTAAATAAAGTGTTGTTATATTTAATATTACTGTCAGGTCACAACACAATATTAAATGTTTCAGGTCCTGTTGACAGATCAAGGTGCTCTTTATGAATACAAAGAAAGTTGAGAAAATATCAGAATATGAACAAAGGCTTTTTCAGCATGGAAATCCAAGTTACATTTGAAAGGATTAAAAGAGTAATTGATGCTGCAATTCTTATTAGAGGAATAAGATTGTGTAATCGTCATATAAAGTGTTATATGAAAAATGTGACTATAAGAAAGACGTGGAAGCATGTCTTGTCAAGAAATGTGTCTTGGACAAGATCAAATTTGTTGACTACATTTATGTAGACATGCTTGAAGTCTGAAGGATTTGTACTAATGTAATACTATAATTTGTATTAAATGAAGGGGATCGTGTGCAGAAAACAATTTTTTTCCTACCAACGATATCCTAAAAGCATGCCAAGATCTATTCTATGCAGATATAGTAGTACGAACGGAGATCGGAATACATACCCTTGTAGACCGAAAGCGGGGATTACGTTCCCGCACAAACGTTGTCGATGAAGACCGACGAAGCCGACCTCAAGGTCGTGTAGAGGAAGCAGGCCTCCGAGTACCGCTAGCGCAGCACCTCGCAGGGAGTCGCACACGTACGGTGGAGACGACGCCTCCGAAGCTCCAGTCCAGGACGAGCAGCAGAAGACTTGGACCGGAACACCAGCAGCGCGGCAGCGGGCTATGGTGGAGGAGATCCCCCCTTTCTCAGCTCGGCGCGGCTCCAACTTGGGAACCACGAGATCGAGAGAGAAATCGGGAATTAATTGGTGAATTAAAAGGCCAGGGGTGCCCTTTCTTATATAGGCTCCCAGGGGGAGCCAACCTTGCCAGCCAGGCAATGTGGGACTAATCCCACATGCCTGGTGCGGCTAGCCTTGGTGCGCCGGCCCCCCTGGTGGGCCCCTTGGCCCATCCAGGCCGGCCACCTTGGCCCCCACCGAATCCCCTAGGGATTTTTCCCCCTCTTGGGCCTTCTTTCGACCAGAAGGCCCATTTAGGGAAATCAGCCTAAATAAATCCGATAATAAATATATAAAATCATATTTGCATATTAGTTACACTAATTAATATCAAACATAATATATATAATTTTTCCTAGCTCCGAAAACTCTTTCGTCGCTGCCCGATCTCCATCGGACCCCTCCCGGGACGCTCCCGGTGATCTCCTTCCTTTCCGGTTGTCTTGTCGAAACCCCTTAAGTGTGTTACCCTAGCGGTTCGATTTAATATCAGGTATGATCAAGACTCCTCAATGATCAACGACGAACTCGTAGGCCTGGACCCCATGAATTAATCCCTGAGATATAACGAATGACTTTCATCTATCAAACCTGAACGTAAAGTCTTAGACCTTTTGCCATAGCGATACTTAGCACGTCCGAGCGTCGTTCCATAGATATCTCCATACCTAATCGCGACCTCGTTACCGACGACGCTATCTTCTACTCGTTCATGATCTCATGTCTCCGTGACCTAGTCACATGCTTGCAAGCTCATTAGACATGATCTCACCGAGTGGGCCCGAGAGTATCTATCCTGCTATGCGGACTGGCAAATCCCGCTCTTGACCCCTCGTCTCAACTACTCCTTTCCGATACCCAAAAGTATCACCGTTATTGTCATACTAAATAAGATACGACGTTTGGTGCAATCAAAGTATCTTCCAGGAATAACAATAAGAGTTGATCTCACGGTCAAAGGCGTAACGACTATGTTCTCCAAATATGGGTATGTCCATCACATCGTTCTCTAGCGATATGACTCTCATTGCCGACCGGCGCCATGCCCCATGACCGGGAAACCTCGATCATCAATCGCGCAACGAAACTAGTCTTAGTAGAGGCTACTAGGGACCTGGTTGTTTACGTATCACACCCGCATTAATGTTTCCGCTTAATACGGTTCTAGCATGACACAAAAAACCTATTATGAACAAACGAGATATGATAAAGAATACACTTTATTAATTGCCTCTAGGGCATATCTCCTTCATTAAATTCGAATTGATAATAGATCAATGATTTTGTTTTGACCAAAATGTTGATTTAAGTGGGAGTCATAGTTAGTTCACTCAGGTGAAATATGTCAAGAACATATTTTTGAGTGGGAGCTTAGAAACTCAAAATATGTGGATGACACGTTTTTGAGTGGGAGCTCGTGTTCTTAAATATATGGAAACATGTTTTGAGTGGGAGACGAATTCATATTGTGTATTTAACACATTGTGCAATTGTACCAGTAGAAAGGATGAAGTTGTGGAACTATTTGAAAGTTAGTGTCTATTTGGAATAGAACGAGAATTTTAAATAGTTAGTCGAGTTGTTTTGGATTATATCTGAGGAGTCAGAATAGGATCAAAAGGATGGTCCTTTGAAATCCGATTGATCATTAAGAGTAATGATACAAGGTAGTAACGGTTGTATGACATGTTGGTCCATTATGTAATATTAGACATCATACAGAAACCATATTATCTGCTCGATAAAATATAACCGATGTTCTTAAGAAAAGAACAGTTGTAAAAGTAAATTAAGAATTTACTGGAAGTAGAAGTGCGTTAGTTGATGGATTGACATGAGAATGTCAAGTTTTCTACATTTGGTGTGAAAGTATGTAGATATCGCGAGTTTGTAATTGTTACAAGGGGCTCGTTGTGACTGAGTGTGTTTTTCTAGTCAGTTATCTGGTTGGTATAATCAGAGTAAGTGTTGGGAAACAAAAGTCTAACTTAGTTACGGTATTTGCATGTATGTTATTGGATAACATGGTGATATCAAGCAAGTTGATATCAATGAATCGCAAAAGTATGTACAATCATGGATTGTGCAGATTGACAGAGTAACACCCTTCCACGAGCAAGCATTATCAAATGATTCTTATTTGATAAGGGATTTTGATAAAGTAAAATGCAGCTAGTTTATTTGTACTCTAGTGCAAGTGGGACACTGAAAGAGATATGCCCTAGAGGCAAATAAATAAGTAGTATTTATTGCATTATCTCATAAGTTTATAATAGGTTTGTGTATTATGCTATAACTGTATTAATCGGAATTATTAATACACGTGTGATACATAGACAACCAGGTCCCTAGCAAGCCTCTATATGAGCTAGTCCATTGGGCAACAGTTGATCGAGATTCCCAATCAAGAACAATGACGTCGGTTGACAGTGGGGTCATCTTGTTAGTTGAATAAGATGATGGACATACGCAAAGTATTGCAATAAGATCGTATTACGATGTTTGTCATTTGCAATAGATAAGAATATGATAGCTTATTCCTTAGACCGTGAGACCGTACTTATTGATGCTTCGTAGGGGTGCTTTGAGAGCATCAAACGTTGTGTCTTATATAGCATGACAATAACGGTGTCCATCTTGGGTATTCCGAAAGAGCATCGAGCCGTAAGGATCAAGAGCTGGATTTGTTCATTCTTATAATGGAAAGATACTCTCGGCCCACTCGGTGAGATCGCATCTATATAGCTGCGCAGCTTATGACTAGGTCATGGAGATGTAATATCACAGACGAATTAATAACCTTTATCGGTAACGAGATACAACAAAGACATCGGTGTGTCTACGATCATATCTCGAACAAGGTAGTACCGCAGAAACAAAGGGAATGAATATCATGTTTATGGTTCAACGACGATATTCGTAGAATGCACAGGGGCCGTCATATACATCCAGGTATCCCTGACGGTCATTGGTGAGCGGAGTGTCTCGACCATGTCTGGAGTGTTCTCGAACCGTAGCGTAACAAACTTAAGGTCTTAGCGACGCCAGGAGATAGGTTCTGGAATAATATAGGTTTTTGTTGGAGAGAGAGAAATGATCCGGAAAGAGTTCCGGTGGTCCGGAAGGAGTTCCGAGAAGGTCTGGAAGAGTTCCAGAAATGTCCGAAAGTTATTCGGGTGGTTCGGAAATTGTTTCGGAGTCACGGGATATTAAATAGTATTTAAATATATTTATTATGAATTAATTATATTTTATATTAATTTAATATTAATTAAATAAAGGAGAAAAGGGGGCTCCCACCTACATGGGCCCTGAGAGAGGGCCCAAGAGGTGGGAGCCGCACCACCAAGGAAAGGGGAGCTTGGGCCCCCTAGTCCGAGTTGGACTAGGAGGGGGTCAGCCCATGGGGGGTTCGGCCGAACCCCCCTTCCCTCTGCTCCTTTAGTCCCACATGGGGGAGATAGGGAGTTTGCACACCCCTCCCCCCTTTATATAGCAAGGCATATTAATTAGATCAATTCATTGGAAAATACAATTAATTGTATTACAGGCCGGCCGAGTTGCTTCTCCGCCCGTTTTGCCCTCTCTCTCCACCTAAGCTATACCGCCGGACGCAGTTGCCCTGCGGGATTCCAGATAAGATCTACCCCTGCGATTTCAGCTGGATCTGAATGACCGGGGGTTGTCGTTAAGCTCCGTATGTTTGCGAGTGCTCGGAGGTAACCCTTTTTGAGGAGCCTAGGCGACGTCGTCTCGCCCTGCAACCGCCGCGCCACCCCCCTCTGCCGCCGGCGCACCCCCCTTGGTGCCGGCGCCTCGCCATCTTCCACCCGACGCCCGTCGACGCAGGTCATCGTCGACACCCCGGCGTCATCGTCTTCGTCATCGCGGCAAGTTCTCCGCGACCTCGAGGTCGGCTACGCACGACTTCATCGTCAACGCTTGTGCGGGAGCGTAATCCCCGCTATCGGTCTACATGGAAGTGATGTAACCCGTTCCGTCACCGTTATCACATGTACTAGATAGATAGATCCTGTCTAGTTAGGATTTCGTACGCTATAAAAATTATTATTTTCTGCACCGTATCCCCTTCAAGTGGCGGCGGCAAACCCTAGCGCTCGAACTTGACTCTCCTTCCCGTGCGGAAGGGAGGGAACGAAGGAACCGACCCGGTACGAGCTACGAGGTGAGGACTGCTGGGAAATATTTCGTTATGGGCCGGCCCGTGTTATCGTTGGCAGCGTGAGATCGATCGATCGGCAGAAAATTTTCACTTTCTCGAACCATACATACGTACTCCCATTTAATAGTAAAGACAGGGAGAGGTTCACCGTCATATTAAAGGCGGTTCATATACTCTGTTTCACGGGGTGGAAATTTTACGCACATAATTCATTCAAACGAGTTTAAGTTGACAAAATCAACTTTATATACGTACAATTAATATTGATATGAATCTAATTAACTCTCCCATGCTATCACAGTCCACCCGAGAGTCATAATCAAGCCAATCTGAAATAGTTCCCGTAGCATCTTATTTTCCAACTTTTCATATTTTCAAAATTAAACAAAAATCATACTGAATTAGAAAAATATTTTCTACCCATGATTCTCTGTTTTTGAAGTGAAGAACTCGTTCGAGATGTGTATTTCTAAAAATGAGATACCATTTTGGACATGGTGGCAACAATCTGCTCTGACTAGCATGATAAGCTGAGCTGCCCTCTTTTAATTTCTCTAATTTTCTGCCATGGTGTGCACACCGTTTTATAATGTATGAGCACCATTTGTCAATAGAGTAGGCACTGATGAATTTCTAATAGGCACCGTTTCATTGTTGTAAAATAATCAGTGGGGATATGATGATTTGTTTGCACCGAATAATTGCAAAAGAGTAGGCACTGATGATTTGTTTGCACCGAATAATTGTATATAGTGCTACTCCCACTGGGCATTTGGATCGATGCTAAATAATGCTAGATAAAAAATAAAAGCATCCGTTAGGCGGGTGTACAGAGTGCTCACCACAAATATACTCACACGCTGTAAACTATTTGGATCAATGCATATGGCACCATGTGTAAAGCGTCGGGACCATTTTTCCGTTTTTGTTAGCCTAGTCATGAAAGGAGTTGCCCCCATTCCTGTTTGGTAATTCACTCAAAACAACTCACCCATAAATAAACTTTGTGCGAAATTTGGCACCAATCTTAAGGAAATCAACGTTGCCGATTACTATCTCCCTAGTTATGCAACATATAAAGGACTCCAAGATTTGCCTTTCATTCGTTCATCCACGTCGCCCCCATTTACGCCAACCGTCGGCGAGACTAACAGGCCAACACATATAATTATACTTTATTATATTATACTATATATAAAGGTTGGAAGGGGTCATTGTGTGCTGCATTCGTTTGGCACCGACTTCCACGTCGCCCCGTTACTGTAGAAGCGCCCTTCTACAGTAGTCGGCCGCCTCCGCGCCGTGCGATCGTGATCCGACGGCACGCAGATCCGTTTTCACAAAAGCCCTTCCGTTTTGCGAAATTCGTGAATCAGTCCTACACAATATTAGGCACGCCCTAACCCTAGAAATCGGATCGAGCTCATTCCCCACGTCTCTCCCATCCCCAGCTCGCCCCCGCCGCTGCTGTCCACCTCCCCGGCCGACACCGACCACGCCGGAGACGGAGCCGCCTCTGCTCTCCCTACCCTCTGGGAGGATCTCCCTTCCGTCGCTGTCGTCGGTGGCCAGGTCCGCCTCCTCCCGCCAAACGCCTCTGCTTCGCCCAGGCCCATCCAGCGCACGGTCGACGCGGCCGCCTCCGTCTCGCCACCGCTGCACGAGGCGCACGAGGAACCAGGAACCCGTCCAGGACGCCATTCCCATCGACAGATCCCCGCCACGGCTGGTCCCCGACACGAGCGCCTTCGCCCCGACGCCACCATCGCCGCCCAACCTGCCCTCGCGAACCCGTCGACTGCACCGGCTCCCCAACAGGGCTGCCCACACGACGTCGACCTCTACAGCCTCCACGGACTCACGCACCACCTCCAGGATGAGTCCTGGAACATCGACGGCTTCTTGCTGTACGTGTTCTCACTCAATCCTCTATGTGGTTTGCCGCTTAATTATCTTTCTGTGTGCTTACGCGATTCCCCTTTGGTTTCTGCTAGCTAGATGCAGCTAATCCTGAACAACATGGGTATTTAGGTCTTCTGCTTGAACAAGATGCCCTGATCTTACTTAGTTTCAGCTCACGTGTTCTGCAAATTGGGTCATGGCCCGATTCCCATCGTGCAGGTTGCATGAGAATTGAGATTCACTGAGACTTTAGTTGTACTATCACTATGATCCCAGTTATTGCAGTTCATTAGGATCTTAATTTCCAGTGTAAACTGTGAAATCATTCCAGCCTAAGTACACCTAGAGGCTTGGTCACTGTATGAGTGCCATTAATCTGCATTTACGGTTTGGTTAGTAAGGACCTCCAATCCTCCATAACTCCATTGCACATTTGTCGTGTGTTTCTTAATCGAGCCATCCAATAGGGATATAATATATTTTTTTTCTCTCCATTTACTCTCTTCCTTTTGATTTACAGTAACAAGAATGGCTAAAGTTTTCTGCGGATTCATAGATAAATAAACGTATAATCTCTCTGCAAAATGACATCAAACTTTTGGTTGTATCTTTTTCCTTTGTTCTTTTGTAAGCGTTCAGAACAGCTCACTCTATTTTTGATGCTGGAAGTATTTATATTTCGTTTCAGGTTCAGAGTTACCCGAGATCTCCTTTTGCTGAACAAGAATTAGGGTGTTAACCATGGCATCGATTTACTGGATAACTCTATATTTTTTACTGCTATTATACTTATGTTCAGATATTTAATATGCATACAGACATACTTACTCATGATATCTCTTATAGTGAATTTAGATGCTTTCTACAACGTTCAACTGCCAGTTATATGGGCTCAGCATGTTACCTTCCAGCTTTATTTACGAAGCTAATTACAGTTGATAGCTTCACAAGTTAACATTGCCATATGAACAGAAAAATACCACTTCCTTTTTTTTTCATGGCTTCATTCATGAATTGTGTTGTTTCTTTTATGCCCCAAGGTGCGCCTGTCCCTAATGCATATATTGGTAGTGAGGTTCACTGTTTAAATTTACCGCTAACTTTCTTCATAATCCACATGCGGAATTTGCACCGCGCTGCACACAGCGGCTATTTTTCCTTTCCTTTGTTTTCAGAGAAAATGGTTTCTCCTTTTCACCAGTTTTCAACGTTTTTTCAGGTTGTTTACAGGAAGATATCGCTGCCCCGTATATGCTAATATTTTCTCCCGTATATCAGCCGGGGGCACTTGGACTCCTTTGTCTGCTATTTGTTTGTCTTATTTCGATGACGCCACGGCTTCTTTTCATGATGCTGCTCCATCTATGCCTACAAATGCTGCTTTTACAAGTTCACAGTCTCAGAACCATGTTCCCACTATTTTTCCTGAACCTCATGTTCATGCATCTGAAGATGACATATCTTTTGGTGCGTCTATTTGTCAACCTTCTCTTTTGTTTTAAGCTTATATTTGTTTTTATGTTGTGTTTTTCATTGCGTTCTACCTTAACTCCACTTATACAGGCTCATCATGTAGCCTGGTTGTTTTTAGACTCATCATGTGACCTGGTTGTTCTCAAACTCATGTGCCTTATTTGGTCTCATCAATAGATTATCTTATATGTACTTCTGCACTAAGCATTCAATCCACTATTAGTAACATGTACCTTTTGCAACGAGGGATTAATTTTGTATGTGAATCACTTAACCTTTGCTCTCTGTTGTAATAACAGAATAATGAAGAAACAAACTATTTATGAGGTATAACTTCCTTTCAGAATCTAGATACCATTTCTATCCAACATGATATAAAGAGAAGATACTTCTGTTAAAAATATTGGATACAAAAAAAACATCATTCAAGAACACAGACTGCATGAGTACGTATATATCACTACGTCACGGTGATCTTTCATCTATTGCCGAATCAGCGTCGTCATTCTCCTTTCCTAGACTTGCTTCTTCTGGTTTGGGTCTCCTTTGCTGCATATTGTCTGGGTGGACAGAGCAGTTGCTTTCCTTTCTTTTGTCTACTAAGAAAATGGTTCTCTTTTTTCAAGTTCTCAACTATTTTTTCCAGGTGGTTTCGAAGAATACATCGCTGCAGGTATTGATGATTCCTTTGACGATTGGCTTCAAATGAATGCAGGGGCCAAGAAAGATCCAAATGGAGTTGGTTACAAAGATTAAGGTGTGTTCATAATGGTTTGCCAAGCTGTTGCCTCCAATTGGGATGGTAAGATGAAGAAGTTTGATTTATGGACCTGACATCTGCACTTCCTTTGTAGTCTGTCAGTAAATTATGCTGCTAATAGGGGCTACTAATTTGGAGTGCAATTTATCATGCATGCACTAGCTGCCGATCTATTAGACAGTATAGTGGTCATACATATGAGCTTAAAACGAACAACTTTTTATCCAGTTGATGATTTGAGATGTCCATGTTCTTTTCCTTTGTTATTATGTTGTCTTTATGTTTAACAACTCGATGTTATGTGTATGTAGAATCTGCAATCAACGTTTTCCTTCTATACAAATAGACCCTCTCCCGACGACACTACCTATCAGCACATCAGCTAATTTCTTGCATGGATCGCAATCTATCTCTATGCAGAGCACCTACTAATGAAACGAGGAATATAGTGTATCACGAGGTGCTTCATAACCTATGAATACACTACATGTTGCAGGTAATTCTTGCTATACCTATGTGTCCTATTTGCTTTCAAACTTACATATTCCTTTTCCCTCATCACTAGGTTTGCTCACAAGCATTTCCATGGCTTTTCTAATCTGAAACTTTTTAAAGCATTTCAAACCGTTCAATTCAGCATAAGCACCCAGTTAATTTTGTATCAAGAAATTATATTTGCACACCTTGGGCAAAGCTGCCTATCCCAAAATCAGATTGAATAATGCACAACCAACACACAGTATTTTACCTCAGCTGTAATGTATTGGATGTCTCTACGATATTTTCACTAAAGCATGGTCTGGTTTCACAATTCAGATATCATCTCCACTTATTATAGAATAAGGGAACATTAGCTTCTTTTTTAGAACGTCGAATTAAAACATCCCGAGTTTTTCTGGAAGATAAATTAAAACAGTCCTATTAGGCGTTAATTTTAGGTATCTAAATGTATGTTCCATTAACTTAACTTCAACTTCTTTGAAAGATAAACTAGCATGTATATCTTTGCCAAGAACTATATGCATCAAGGTACTCCCACGACACTTGACAGACACAACCGAACAACATGTAATTTAGTTTGACTTCATATTTCTTCTTTAAATAACAAGAATAGGTGATATCCGGCATAAGACCAACAATTTTATTTAACTTTCACATATCATTTGTTCACCGATGTTGATCATAATCAATTTACGGGACGAGTCAAAAGGTCACGGCGCACCGCCACCACCGAATGCTCCAATACAACACCACTAGAAGGCAAATGGCGACTACAACAGTAGGCTATAGTAGTTCTATCAATCTTTGCTATATTCTATGTTTAGCACTATCTATGTAAGCTAGGATGCAATCTAATATATATAGTTATTAGAATCCTCTTATCTCATTGCTATATATCTCGCTGCCCAGATAACCCCCAATGTAGCTCCCTTTTTATGCATACTGGTGACCAATATCGCTTTTTCTTTATAACTCTAAATATAGATGAGCTCTACATAAGTACCTCTACTTACTGCATCTCTTTAATACTACAAACAATTGCTGTGACAACACAGGCGCGGCGTGCAGCCGCGCCAATCTTCCTAGTAATATATGAATGACACCAAGATTCGCCTTCTTTCGTTCGTCCACGTCGCCCCATTTACGCCAACCGTCCGATGGGCGAGACTAACGGTCAAGATGCAGCCACGCCGACTCCTAGATGCGGAGTTACTGTAGACGACGAATTTCTACCAATCAGCATTCGACACGCGCCCAAGTCACCACATCCGGTCGATTCCGGTTCCACCGGTAACCGCGTCTATTTTGTAGAAAAAACTCTCTAAGATCATGCATGTGCCCCGCTGTCCACAAGTTAGCGTTGCTAAGGACCTATGTGTGAATACATAAAACATTACATGTTGTTTTGCAAAAAGGTCCAGGAGAAATTCCCCTCGCCCTTCTCTCCCGCACGCGATCTCCGTCGCCGCCGCCGCTAAGAGCCTCTCCGGTCCAATATACGGCTCCGGAGAGCTCCGCCGTCGCGCTCTCTACGTCCTCGCCTCTGCTTGGAGCCTCTCTGGTACAAATTACTCCTCAGTTCTTCCATATAAGTACCGTGCCCTAACCCTAACTCCTCATTTTTCCCACCCCACCCATCCTTTTCTCGCGACCAGGCGACACAGTCTCCGCCGCCGCCGATCCCTTCCTCGCCTCTGTGGCCGCGCCAGAGGAGATGGTCGTGCGTGCTACGGCTGCGCCGCCGCCTGCCCATGCCACCGGCCGCCACCACCTCTAGGTCTGCCGTGCCCCTACCCACGCCGCCGGGTCTCCGCGCTGAAGGAGGAGAGGACCACGCACCCGCCGTCCTCTCGCCAGCGTGGGGCATCCCTCTGGTCGCCGCGCTTGCGCGTGCTCAACACAGCCAACACAGCCGCCCTCTTCCTCTTCTCAGGCTCAAAGGCCGCTCGAGCTCGCCGCGCCTCTTCTCCGCCGCCCGCCTGCGCCCGGGCTGCCCCGCCTCCGCTGCCCCCTTGCCTCTGCTCCGTGGCTTGCATCCATCCTCACGCCGCGGCCGTCCGGAGCTCCTGCTGCGCCGCCCCTCGCAAGAAGCGTCGTCTGCTCCGCCAAGCTCCAAGGTAAGCACGATGTACGCCGTCCCTCCCTCTCAGCCTCTCTCCACCTACCGATCCCTATCGTTATTTTACCCTTCTGTTCGAGCTAATTAACTTTCCAGTCACATAGCAAGCTAGCCGTAGCAGCTAATCACCATGAGATCAGTGGTTGTGCTCAGCTGAATCTTTTTCCCTCTTCTGTAAACCAGTAGTGCCTACTCCACATCTACATTATTGAAGCTACTGCTCCAATTAATTGTTACAAACTTGCTCGCTAAACATTGTATTTGCTTCCGCATTGACTGCATGCACGTATATAATTTTTAAGTTGTTACAAATGTATTAGCATTTAAATGAATCATGGATATATTATGTGGTCAACCTCTACTTTCTTGAAATACGTTGTTGTCAATCTTGTGATGCATACCACCCCTGTATAGTTTTGTGTTCATGATTTCATTTGCTTTTTCATTCTGTTCAGTGAACTGGGTGAGCTGATTTGGGCGCTTTTCCTCTTGATCCATGCAGCGATTGGAAGGCAAGTGTATGGAACTGAAGCATCCAATCCAATCTACTCCCCGGTAGTTTTGTGTTCATGGATTTTATTTGCCTTTTCATTCTGTTCAGTGAACTGGGTGAGCTTATTTGGGCGCTTTTCCTCTTGATCCATGCAGCAATTGGAAGGCGAGTGTATGGAACTGAAGCATCCAATCCAATCTACTCCCCGGTATTTTGCCTTGGTATTCTTTGTTTTAGTTAAGATGCTAGCAATTATGCGCGACATGATTTGTTTATTCTGATATATAATGTACTATGTCAAGTCCAAGTTTATATCACACGAGGTCTTCCATTAAAAAGTTCTATCTTTAGTTAATGAGATGAATATATAGCATGATTTCACTACAAAATGTTCATAGATGTTAAGTACAAGTATGTCTTATCTGACTATGAGGTTCACAGTGAGGGCTATATACATATTTTTAGTACAAGTACAATGTTTCTATTATATTTTCAGTACAAGATGTCAGTATTTTCTAAATGGCAAATAGATATTCCAAAAAAAAATACTCTACGTGTGTGTCATCATCAAAATACTAATTTCTGAACACCAATATGCAGGTTTGTTCCATTCTACCAGCTGCAACAGGTGGATGGTGTTTTGCTTAATCTGTTAATGGAGAGCCTTTGGTTTTTCTCATGACTGAACTCCAAATATTTTCTTACTTACAATCAAGGTGTGAGCTGCAGTTTATGTTCTCCATGGATTTCCTGCAATTTTAACTACGGTAATCCATGTTCCGTTCGCTCATTTTTATATTATTTATGACATCTACTTTGCAGCTCTAGAGTCTAGATTTATAAATGACACATATAGAAAATGATGCCAGAGAGCCCATTTAGTGTATTTCACATTTATACAGCTGACTTGTATGCATTTATTTTGGTTCCAATATTGTTGGCTAAATCTGTCTTCACAAATTAGTAGGTATGCATTCCATTGTGCGCAGCATAATAGATTATATACTATATATGTGCTTCTAAATCACAGTCGTCGAACAATACTCTGTAATAAGATATATTTACATAGAGTGAGAATGGTTTTAAATAACCTTTATCTTTAGTCTTCAAGAGATTTGGTACCAAAAAACTGCGTGTGCATATTTTGGTTCTGATTGTAGTTCATATTTTTGCACAGTTCAAAATAAAGCAGCGACATTGTATTTTAGTATTTTAAATTGTCCTCGGCACATCCTTTTCTGGACAAGATTAGTCCCGCGCGAGTTTTATTCGACTCGCTGCTGGGCTTTCTTGACGTAGTTTGTTGTCTGCAAAAGCACAAATCAGTAGCACCTTTATTGTTGGATGATGCAATATTATGCCCCTGCCTGTTAAAGCTATAGTTCATACACTATATGAATGATTCTTGGACATAAATATTTGTTTATCAAATACTATTTCTGTCCTCATGTCCTCCGCTGTTGATCCTCCTATTCCCCGGTCAAAAAATATTCCAAAGACAATAGGTCACACTTTTTTTAAGGGAACAATAGGTCACACTTGGTACTTTACTTAAGAGCCTGTCGATTTGTTTGGAGGTGTTCTTACCGCATTGGCCAGCTTGGTTTTATACGATCATTCCAGAATGCTCCACATCCATATGTTATTTGGTCTCTCCATTTACTTCACAAGCTACTGACGAACTTTCGATTTCTATTTGTGAATTTTTCCATGAAGGCACATATTGTCTTTTCAGATCTTTGAGGATATGTCTAGCAAATGTGCCTGCTCTAGCAATGGAAGAGATACTGGAATTTCTAATGTGTGCAATTGGCTTCTTTTCTGAGAACGTTTATACCTTTCCTCTTCATTTGTACCATGGATCATAAACCACTTTACACATATGAGTTTTGGTTGCTTCAATTGAACGCGCATTCATTTCCTTTGTGAGAGTTTGAGAAAGACTTGATTGTTAAGGTTTTTTTCAATGCCTTATTGCTCTGGTGTTGTTTTTGGGATTTTGATTGCAACACACTTTATTTATTCGGAAACATGTATGTGCTATTTTAGTGCCTCTCAGAAGATGCATTAGTGATGCCTTCCTCTTGCCAACTACAACAAGCTTAACTGTCATTATTGAATTTACATATATTTGTTGGAGCCTTAAGGATGTCAGCTTTCAATATAGGCTTTCAATATAGTACTCCCTCCGTCCCAAAATAAGTGTCTCAAGTCTCTCAAAAAGGTGATGTATCTAGACATGGAGGGAGTACTAATATGTTATCCCATATAGATGAATTTTGAGGAAAGGGAAAAGTATTTCTCATTTTCTAGACATGTAGCATGTTTAGTAGGTTAAGCATGAGTTCAGTACTGATTATTGAGCTGTTCTGAAATATATGGTCTTAAAATTTCTTTTCCTATTTGATGTATGAGTTACCGTCTTTGTTTCTCTCTTCCAGGTGCCATCTTTTCAGAGATCCTACCTATCTCATTGTCTTTATTACACTTTGGCTAATTTCCCCTTTTCATTTGGTGTATTTCATATTTTCCATACTTTTTTTTATTGTGCTCACGGCATCATAATTCAACTCTGCTACTCTAGTTTTTGATTATAGGAGTGTTTTCACCTTATGTCTGAGAGAGGCAACTGTCACAACAAGGCTAATTCACACATGTGCGGCGTATCGCCGCGCCACATCCCCTAGTAGCTATACTAAAATGAAGAATATCTAGACATGTCTCTTTAGTGCTGACATCAGTAGTATAAATACAACCTTCTACAGTCTACACTAATACATGATCTTGTGACATGTTTTCATTCCAATAATCAATGAACTTATCTATAATTAACTTACTAAAAATATATTGTTGTAAAGAAAAAGTTAAGTATCAGTGGAAAGATAACCTTACCAATTCATAATCAAGGGTTAAGTGCTAGGGGGCTAGGCAAGTGATGAAACACAACTTATTGTAAATGGCGCTTTAGTCTCTACGTGTCACATAGACATACTGAATCATGAAAGCATGGGTTAAATTTTGCCAAATGAAAAATAGTATTCTAGCTATTTTTTAAGGGGGATTATTAATTTAGACTATCCCACCTAGTCTTGTTTGCATAATTGCATTGAAAGTGTGCCCCACTTTCGAGAAGAATACACCCACCATTTTGGCAGTAGGCCAAGCTCATCTCAGTAATTTTGTTTGGGCCTCACTCCCCTAATACGCTAGACCACCGACAAAATCAGTTTAGGTCACTTCGGATTCAGTTTAGGTTAAAACAGTTCGGTCGTTCGGTTGTCGGGTTATATGCCCACCCCTAGGTTTTGGTACACTTTTCAGTTCTACTTATATTGAATGTCAACAAGATGTAGTTTTCTTTCCGTGCAGAAAAGAAATGTGATATATGGTTCAGACATAGCAGTGAGCTTCCTTTAGATACGACTATGACAAACCTTGAATGGGGTGGTCTCAAACGAGGAAAGTCTTGTAGGTTTGTAATAGAAGGCCATGAATGCTCCTCTCAGAACTAAATCGTGTCGATCGTAAAGTAGTGCTGCTAGTATTGAGTCGTAGGCAGATGAATAATATAACATCACCATTTTGACAAAATCCATTCGTAGAAGCCGCTGACACAACCTAGTTCCCTAGGGTGGGGTATCTTTCACATTTCTCCTCTAAAACCTTCTCCCGGCGTTCCCTGTCACAATCCCCTTGCCGCTCGGCTCAGGGCCCAACGACTGATGGCAGCGGGCCACTTTCCACAACGATTTCACCCCTTCCCACATGCTCATGCACTCTTTGCTCATTTGCTTGTCTTAGTGGTCGTTCCTGTCCTGGCTAAGGGTTGATCGGTACGCGATCTCACATCCCACGTTCCCTTGGCAGGCGCCCCTAGCCCTCGCGACAGGCAGCACCGTGCTCGCAGGTGCTCTGCGTCCTGTGCGTCAGACGCGGTGGTGTCAACTACCCGTGCTCATGCTCTGCCGCCCGCCGGTGGTGGTTGCTGAGCTTGCGGCTATGGAGGCACTCTTGCATAGGATGACAGAGGATGCCTTCGGTTGCTATGGATTTTCCTTGGCTAGTGGCAGAGCGGCGCTGGACAGTGGTGAACAGATCAGTGTCTGAGCGTGGATTTGGAATGGCATGGTTGTTGTGGAGTGAGGTGCCGTAGTTATTGTGTTGTGTGGGTCTGATTGGTAGCCGGCGGCAAGGCACTTTAGGGTTTAGTGAGCTCGGTGGATACCCGTGAGTGATGGTGTCTTGATAATATGTGAGTATGAGTTCGTCCGCTCAATCTCGGGATGGTACGCTGGGACAGTGGTCCGAGATATTTGGTGCAATATCTATGGTTTGCAGTCTAGTGTAGGAAGGGCAACAAGGACTCGGAGGCGTGTGACTGCCTTCTAGTTTCACTTCTCCTCTTTGTCCACCTCTGGTCTCCAAATCTGGTTTCCTTCACCTTCAAGAATCCACCAAAATCTGATCACCGCTATTCTTCGCCTGTAGCCCATAAATGCAGTATTAGGTACTGTTGGAGGACCATGGAAGTTGTAGGCTAGGAACCTTCTGCCCGACCAAGAGAGCAAGGTTGGCGCTGCAGTTTGGGGCTTATGGCGCGCGGTTTGCCAACTTGGTGTCTCCTTTCTTGAGGTTGATGAGGACGCAACCATGAATTGGCGCTAGCCTTGCCCGACCAGGACAGCAAGGTTGGCGCCGCAGTTTGGGGTTTATGGCTGGCGGTCAGCCTTCTTGTTTTTACTGTTTGAGTCTGCAACTCTTAGTTTTACAGTTGATGTACAAACACATTCTCTTATTATATTATACCATGTTCTTTTATCTCTTCCCTTTTTCATCTTTTCTGATTTAATCTTAGTCTCGATTTCAAATAATGCTCCCAGGTTTATATTTCTACATTGTTAGTCTCAATTTCAAATAGTGCTCCCAGGTTTATATTTCTACCTTCTTTTGCTTTAGAAGGCATTTTGTGCGTGCGTACATGTTGGTCATAAAATTATAAAGATACCAAATTGTTAATTTAAGTCATTATCTGTCAGATTTTTTGACTGCCTACCTGCAGCGTTGCAAAGTTATTGAGATTCAAGTTTCATACTTTTTGTAATATATGTTCTACGAGAGACACTGGATATGCAGGTGGGCGGCTTCGCCGATTACGGAGCGCATGGGGACGAACGGACACATACCTCTATGAATCCCCCCTTGATTCCCCCTTCGATGCCGACGAGCTCGGGCGCCTCTTGTGCGCCCATTTTTCCCACAACTTTGGTTCGGAAACTCCCCTCATTGTCCTCTTATCTCATGGCATGGACCTTTGCTAACGTCAAACCAGTTTGCAAGCTCTTGCAGATGTCAAGGATGTGGTGTTGCAGTTGTCGGAGGTTTACAAGCTTGTTTGCGCTCAGAAGCAAGCCACGTCATTAGGAACCAGGTCAGAGTATTTACTTACATGAGATAAAACTACTAATTCTGTAGCTATATTCCTGCAACAAATTTTACCTCTTTCTGTAACGTGCAGGTGCTCTTGGAGATGGATGTACAGTTTTTTTTAAACATGATTGGCCCCTGCAAAACAGGTTCATTCCCGTCGATTTATTGTGGACATAGTCTGTTTGTTGTTCTTGTGGGTAATTAGTTTCTTCATACCTAGAATATAGTGTCAGTTGTATCATAAGTTCATAGCATCATTCGCTATTACTGCACGTATATAATAACCTTTTCTTGTGTTAATTGTCAGTTCTGCAAGAAATGACCTTAAACATTAAGGTGTTTAAGGATTTGTAAAGTGTTATTCTGTCCCTGATATTGGAAGAAACTTGCTTCATCTTTAATACTCCCTGCGTCCCAAAATAATTGTCTCAGATTTGCCAAAAATTGAATGTATCTAGACATGAAACATATTAAGATACATCCACTTTTTATCAAACTTCAGACACTTATTACTGGACGGAGGGAGTACATTAGAGATTTCAGTCTGTTCATTTTGATGTATTCTGTGGCATTTTTTTGTCATATCTATAATTTGTCATAAAAGTGCTAGCTGCTGCAGAACTCTTAAGTTGGGTAATGCATGCCTTAGCTCTGAAAGTTGTGTTGGTTATTGGGTTTGATTAATGCACTTAATTAGCATCATTTTTATAGACATTACGTGTTGATTAGTGTTTGTTTTCCTTTACAACAAGAGGTGTCACCACTGCCTCTGGCCGCCTCAACAGCGGCAACTCTCTTTCCGACAGCCTGCCTGTCTCGCCGGATGTCGACTACAGCAGGGTATTCATTTCTTTCTCTCCCTCTCTTTCGCCTTAGCAATTTTCGTCTATCGGATGATCTTGACTGTATTATATGAACTTTAGTAGCTAATCCCATCTTGCAGATTTAAATGGGCTGCTTGAATTTTTTGTATTAGTATAGTAGTTTGTTCACGAGACATGAAACATAATACTCACATGTATTGCAAAATTATATGAAGTTCAGTAGCTAGTCCCATCTTGTAGGTTTAAATGGGCTGCTTGAAATTTTTTTATTAGTATAGTAGTTTGCTCACAAATAGTACTCAGAGGTATTGCAAAATTATTGTGGTTTACAGATCATTATTTGTCGCAATGCTTGTATCCTCTTGAACGGAGGACGTGCTCGAGCGGAGATGCGTCCTCCTCAACCACGTCCTCGAGCTGGTGCTGCCAGCCAAAACTCCGACCTGCTCCTGCCAGCAACCTCCACAACCTGCTGCTGCTGGTGAGGTCTCTCTTCCCCTCATTCATGTACTTTTTCTTATTTTTGTTTCCTTTTTCCTCCACACTCATTGGAGAAAGCATTCGTGTATGTATGGAAATCGGTTTGACCCAGTAATAGCTTGTTGTGTGCATAAGCAGTAGTTCAATAGGAGATGAAGGTGCTCAACTTCTTGGACTTTGTTTGCTCCTGTTGCAGTCAGTGGTGAAACCTTTTATATTCTCAGGGTCACAACATGATATTTTCCCAACAGTGCAAACGCTGTTAACGTTTATTTGCTGCAAATGTCTAGAATCTATCCACATTCTAGTGTTTTCGGGAGCAGAAATGCAATTACTTTTAACATTTACTCGCAGATATATGCCTAATGAATTGACTCTGTATCTTGTTTCATAAAGTGTGTTCTTCATATGATTAGGTATGTGAAATGTCGATGGGTCCATATATATGTTAGATTTACAACATGCTAATTACCTTATCTTGAGTACCACAAATCTTATGTTTTAAACTTCCCTGTCCTGATGGCTGAGAATTGTTTCAAAACCGTGCTGAAACTTTCTTTCTTTGGACATCAATTTTTGCACTCTTTTTATGGAACTTGAACCAAAATCTTCTTGTAATGAGATTTTGGTAACTAAGTTCATTCATGCTATGTGAGGCACAATTTGGTTTCCATTACCAACTATTTGGATTTCTGCAAAAACTGACATGTTCCCTCTAGTACACATGGTAGGCTTATGGCATCTCACCTTTTTTTGAAGTGCGACATATAGTATAAACTGACATTTTCCCTCTAGTACACATGGTAGGCTGGCATCTCACCTTTTTTTGAAGTGAAGCCTATAGTCTAATAAGTACCAAGTACTAACTCATGTCAACAGAAACAATACGTGAAAGTGCTGTTATGATCTCCGTAACATTAGCTCTACACACACTGATTTCTATCATCTCCATTGCGATCAATTTAACTATTCTAGAATCTTCTGGAAGAAATGCATGTTTTCTTTCCATTGAATGCATCATTGCTTGTGTGTTTGGAGCATACGAGTTTTTCTGACATAGTCCATCACTTAAAATGGTTTGGATACTATTATGGATACTGAAATCCTTCAAACCTTAAATATCTTTATGATGTTAGGATATACTATTTAAATGTTCCCGGGTGAAACTTAAAATTAGTGCACCAGTGTAAGGCCACCTTCTATTTCTGCTGAACACTGAATATTTTGGAATACCGTACATTGTCATGTACAAGGCTAAAAAAATTATTCATGTATATAATATTCGTCCATGGCCTCTTCTCACTGATGTGGTCATCCTTCTCTCTAATATCTACTGAACTTATCTCATTTTGACATGTGATAAAAACTGTGGTGTAACTGCTATTTTTTTACTATATGGATTTATCATTCTTGCATGGTTTAGTTGTTGTGTTCATTGAAGCTTGAGCTAGAAGATATCTAAATGGGCTTTGTTTTGTCTTATAGGTTATAACAGATTGGTACATGGTTTAAGACCCCTTTCGCTGCAATCCAGGTGACTGTGTCACGGCAGCGCACGAGCCACACCATGGGAGATGCATCACCTGCCGGCTGCCGCACTCCTCTGGTAAGTTTTGCTTTGTGGTGCTTAGCCGTGCCACACCAGGCGGCTGTGGCTCTTCCCCGGGTAAGTGCTTACTTCCGTTTATCTTGCTTCATGTGTGTTAAATGTTCATTCAACAACTAGATTTTGCAATTACTAATTTTAATCATTAGATGTTGTCATGAACATGATATTTTCATATAGTTATACTAAAGTGAAAAATATGAAGACATGTCTCTTTAGTGCTGACATCAGTAATATAAATACAACCATCTACAGTCTACATTAATACTTGATCTGGTAACATGTTTTCAATCCAATAATCAATGTACTTATCTCTAATTAACTCACTAAAAATATATAGTTGTAAAGAAAAAGTTAAGCATCAGCGGATTAGCAATTCATAATCAAGGGTTAAGTGCAAGGGGGCTAGGCAAGTGATGAAACACAACTTGTTGTAAATGGCGCTTTAGTCTCTAGGTGTCGCAAAGACATACTAAATCATAAAAGCATGGGTTAAATTTTTCCAAATGAAAAAATAGTATTCTAGCTAATTTTAAAGGGGGATTATTAATTTAGACTATCCCACCCAGTCTTGTTTGCATCATTGCATTGAAAGTGTGCCCCACTTTCGAGAAGAATACACCCACCATTTTGGCAGTAGGCCAAGCTCATCTCAGTAATTTTGTTTGGGCCTCACTCCCCTAATACGCTAGACCACCGACAAAATCGGTTTAGGTCACTTCGGATTCAGTTTAGGTTAAAACGGTTCGGTCGTTCGGTTGTCAGGTTATATGCCCACCCCTAGGTTTTGGTACACTTTTCAGTTCTACTTATATTGAATGTCAACAAGATGTAGTTTTCCTTCAGTGCAGAAAAGAAATGTGATATATGGTTCAGACATAGCAGTGAGCTTCCTTTAGGTACGACTATGACAAACCGCGAAGGGGGTGGTCTCAAACGAGGAAAGTCTTGTAGGTTTGTAATAAAGGGCCATGAATGCTCCTCTCAAAACTAAATCGTGTCGATCGTAAAGTAGTGCTGCTAGTATTGAGTCGTAGGAAGATGAATAATATAACATCCCCATTTTGACTAAATCCCTTCATAGAAGCCGCTGGCACAACCTAGTTCCCTAGGTCGGGGTATCTTTCACATTTCTCCTCTAAAGCCTTCTCGCGGCGTTCCCTGTCACAATCCCCTTGCCGCTTGGCTCAGGGTCCAACGGCTGATGGCAGCGGGCCACTTTCCACAACGATTTCACCCCTTCCCACATGCTCATGCACTCTTTGCTCATTGCTTGTCTCAGTGGTCGTTCATGTCCTGGCTAAGGGTTGATCGGTACGCGATCTCACATCCCACGTTCCCTTGGCAGGCGCCCCTAGCCCTCGCGACAGGCAGCGCCGTGCTCGCAGGTGCTCTGCGTCCTGTGCGTCAGACGCGGTGGTGTCAACTGCCCGTGCTCATGCTCTGCCGCCCGCCGGTGGTGGTTGCTGAGCTTGCGGCTATGGAGGCACTCATGCATAGGATGACAGAGGATGCCTTCGGTTGCTATGGATTTTCCTTGGCTAGTGGCAGAGCGGCGCTGGACAGTGGCGAACAGATCAGTGTCTGAGCGTGGATTTGGAATGGCATGGTTGTTGTGGAGTGAGGTGCCGTAGTTATTGTGTTGTGTGGGTCTGATTGGTAGCCAGCGGCAAGGCACTTTAGGGTTTAGTGAGCTCGGTGGATACCCGTGAGTGATGGTGTCCTTATAATATGTGAGTATGAGTTCGTCCGCTCAATCTCGGGATGGTACGCTGGGACAATGGTCCGAGATATTTGGTGCAATATCTATGGTTTGCAGTCTAGTGTAGGAAGGGCAACAAGGACTCGGAGACGTGTGACTGCCTTCTAGTTTCACTTCTCCTCTTTGTCCACCTCTGGTCTCCAAATCTGGTTTCCTTCACCTCCAAGAATCCACCAAAATCTGATCACCGCTATTCTTCGCCTGTAGCCCATAAATGCAGTATTAGGTACTGTTGGAGGACCATGGAAGTTGTAGGCTAGGAACCTTCTGCCCGACCAAGAGAGCAAGGTTGGCGCTGCAGTTTGGGGCTTATGGCGCGCGGTTTGCCAACTTGGTGTCTCCTTTCTTGAGGTTGATGAGGACGCAACCATGAATTGGCGCTAGCCTTACCCGACCAGGACAGCAAGGTTGGCGCCGCAGTTTGGGGTTTATGGCTGGCGGTCAGCCTTCTTGTTTTTACTGTTTGAGTCTGCAACTCTTAGTTTTACAGTTGATGTACAAACACATTCTCTTATTATATTATACCATGTTCTTTTATCTCTTCCCTTTTTCATCTTTTCTGATTTAATCTTAGTCTCGATTTCAAATAATGCTCCCAGGTTTATATTTCTACCTTGTTAGTCTCAATTTCAAATAGTGCTCCCAGGTTTATATTTCTACCTTCTTTGCTTTAGAAGGCATTTTGTGCGTGCGTACATGTTGGTCATAAAATTATAAAGATACCAAATTGTTAATTTAAGTCATTATCTGTCAGATTTTTTGACTGCCTACCTGCAGCGTTGCAAAGTTATTGAGATTTAAGTTTCATACTTTTTGTAATATATGTTCTACGAGAGACACTGGATATGAAGGTGGGCGGCTTCGCCGATTACGGAGCGCATGGGGACGAACGGACACATACCTCTATGAATCCCCCCTTGATTCCCCCTTCGATGCCGACGAGCTCGGGCGCCTCTTGTGCGCCCATTTTTCCCACAACTTTGGTTCGGAAACTCCCCTCCTTGTCCTCTTATCTCATGGCATGGACCTTTGCTAACGTCAAACCAGTTTGCAAGCTCTTGCAGATGTCAAGGATGTGGTGTTGCAGTTGTCGGAGGTTTACAAGCTTGTTTGCGCTCAGAAGCAAGCCACGTCATTAGGAACCAGGTCAGAGTAATTACTTACGTGAGATAAAACTACTAATTCTGTAGCTAAATTCCTGCAACAAATTTTACCTCTATCTGTAACGTGCAGGTGCTCTTGGAGATGGATGTACAGTTTTTTTAAAACATGATTGGCCCCTGCAAAACAGGTTCATTCCCGTCGATTTATTGTGGACATAGTCTGTTTGTTGTTCTTGTGGGTAATTAGTTTCTTCATACCTAGAATATAGTGTCAGTTGTATCATAAGTTCATAGCATCATTCGCTATTACTGCTAGTCTATAATAACCTTTTCTTGTGTTAATTGTCAGTTCTGCAAGAAATGACCTTAAACATTAAGGAACTGTAAAGTGTTATTCTGTCCCTGATATTGGAAGAAACTTGCGTCCCAAAAATAATTGTCTCAGATTTGCCAAAAATTTGATGTATCTAGACATGAAACATATTAAGATACATCCACTTTTTATCAAACTTGAGACACTTATTACTGGACGGAGGGAGTACATTAGAGATTTCAGTCTGTTCATCTTGATGTATTCTGTGACATTTTTTTGTCATATCTATAATTTGTCATAAAAGTGCTAGCTGCTGCAGAACTCTTAAGTTGGGTAATGCATGCCTTAGCTCTGAAAGTTGTGTTGGTTATTGGGTTTGATTAATGCACTTAATTAGCATCATTTTTATAGACATTACGTGTTGATTAGTGTTTGTTTTCCTTTACAACAAGAGGTGTCACCACTACCTCTGGCCGCCTCAACAGCGGCAACTCTCTTTCCGACAGCCTGCCTGTCTCGCCGGATGTCGACTACAGCAGGGTATTCATTTCTTTCTCTCCCTCTCTTTCGCCTTAGCAATTTTCGTCTATCGGATGATCTTGACTGTATTATATGAACTTTAGTAGCTAATCCCATCTTGCAGATTTAAATGGGCTGCTTGAATTTTTTGTATTAGTATAGTATTTTGTTCACGAGACATGGACCATAATACTCACATGTATTGCAAAATTATATGAAGTTCAGTAGCTAGTCCCATCTTGTAGGTTTAAATGGGCTGCTTGAATTTTTTTTATTAGTATAGTAGTTTGCTCACAAATAGTACTCAGAGGTATTGCAAAATTATTGTGGTTTACAGATCATTATTTGTCGCAATGCTTGTATCCTCTTGAACGGAGGACGTGCTCGAGCGGAGATGCTTCCTCCTCAACCACGTCCTCGAGCTGGTGCTGCCAGCCAAAACTCCTACCTGCTCCTGCCAACAACCTCCACAACCTGCTGCTGCTGGTGAGGTCTCTCTTCCCCTCATTCATGTACTTTTTCTTATTTTTGTTTCCTTTTTCCTCCACACTCATTGGAGAAAGCATTCGTGTATGTATGGAAATCGGTTTCACCCAGTAATAGCTTGTTGTGTGCATAAGCAGTAGTTCAATAGGAGATGAATGTGCTCAACTTCTTGGACTTTGTTTGCTCCTGTTGCAGTCAGTGGTGAAACCTTTTATATTCTCAGGGTCACAGCATGATATTTTCCCAACAGTGCAAACGCTGTTAACGTTTATTTGCTGCAAATGTCTAGAATCCATCCACATTCTAGTGTTTTCGGGAGCAGAAATGCAATTGCTTTTAACATTTACTCGCAGATATATGCCTAATGAATTGACTCTGTATCTTGTTTCATAAAGTGTGTTCTTCATATGATTAGGTATATGAAATGTCGATGGGTCCATATATATGTTAGATTTACAACATGCTAATTGCCTTATCTTGAGTACCACAAATCTTATGTTTTAAACTTCCCTGTCCTGATGGCTGAGAATTGTTTCAAAACCATGCTGAAACTTTCTTTCTTTGGACATCAATTTTTGCACTCTTTTTATGGAACTTGAACCAAAATCTTCTTGTAATGAGATTTTTGTAACTAAGTTCATTCATGCTATGTGAGGCACAATTTGGTTTCCATTACCAACTATTTGGATTTCTGCAAAAACTGACATGTTCCCTCTAGTACACATGGTAGGCTTATGGCATCTCACCTTTTTTTGAAGTGCGACATATAGTATAAACTGACATTTTCCCTCTAGTACACATGGTAGGCTGGCATCTCACCTTTTTTTGAAGTGAAGCCTATAGTCTAATAAGTACCAAGTACTAACTCATGTCAACAGAAACAATACGTGAAAGTGCTGTTATGATCTCCGTAACATTAGCTCTACACACACTGATTTCTATCATCTCCATTGCGATCAATTTAACTATTCTAGAATCTTCTGGAAGAAATGCATGTTTTCTTTCCATTGAATGCATCATTGCTTGTGTGTTTGGAGCATACGAGTTTTTCTGACATAGTCCATCACTTAAAATGGTTTGGATACTATTATGGATACTGAAATCCTTCAAACCTTAAATATCTTTATGATGTTAGGATATACTATTTAAATGTTCCCGGGTGAAACTTAAAATTAGTGCACCAGTGTAAGGCCACCTTCTATTTCTGCTGAACACTGAATATTTTGGAATACCGTACATTGTCATGTACAAGGCTAAAAAAATTATTCATGTATATAATATTCGTCCATGGCCTCTTCTCACTGATGTGGTCATCCTTCTCTCTAATATCTACTGAACTTATCTCATTTTGACATGTGATAAAAACTGTGGTGTAACTGCTATTTTTTTACTATATGGATTTATCATTCTTGCATGGTTTAGTTGTTGTGTTCATTGAAGCTTGAGCTAGAAGATATCTAAATGGGCTTTGTTTTGTCTTATAGGTTATAACAGATTGGTACATGGTTTAAGACCCCTTTCGCTGCAATCCAGGTGACTGTGTCACGGCAGCGCACGAGCCACACCATGGGAGATGCATCACCTGCCGGCTGCCGCACTCCTCTGGTAAGTTTTGCTTTGTGGTGTGGCACGCTCAGCCATGCCACACCAGGCGGCTGTGGCTCTTCCCCGGGTAAGTGCTTACTTCCGTTTATCTTGCTTCATGTGTGTTAAATGTTCATTCAACTACTAGATTTTGCATTTACTTATTCTAATCATTAGATGTTGTCATGAACATGATATGTTTCATAGAGTTATACTAAAGTGAAGAATATGAAGACATGTCTCTTTAGTGCTGACATCAGTAATATAAATACAACCTTCTACAGTCTACATTAATACTTGATATGGTAACATGTTTTCAATCCAATAATCAATGTACTTATCTATAATTAACTCACTAAAAATATATAGTTGTAAAGAAAAAGTTAAGCATCAGCGGAAAGATAACCTTAGCAATTCATAATCTAGGGTTAAGTGCAAGGAGGCTAGGCAAGTGATGAAACACAACTTGTTGTAAATGGCGCTTTAGTCTCTAGGTGTCACATAGACATACTAAATCATGAAAGCATGGGTTAAATTTTGCCAAATGAAAAAATAGTATTCTAGCTAATTTTAAAGGGGGATTATTAATTTAGACTATCCCACCCAGTCTTGTTTGCATAATTGCATTGAAAGTGTGCCCCACTTTCGAGAAGAATACACCCACCATTTTGGCAGTAGGCCAAGCTCATCTCAGTAATTTTGTTTAGGCCTCACTCCCCTAATACGCTAGACCACCGACAAAATCAGTTTAGGTCACTTCGGATTCAGTTTACGTTAAAACAGTTCGGTCGTTCGGTTGTCGGGTTATATGCCCACCCCTAGGTTTTGGTACACTTTTCAATTCTACTTATATTGAATGTCAACAAGATGTAGTTTTCTTTCAGTGCAGAAAAGAAATGTGATATATGGTTCAGACATAGCAGTGAGCTTCCTTTAGGTACGACTATGACAAACCGCGAAGGGGGTGGTCTCAAACGAGGAAAGTCTTGTAGGTTTGTAATAAAGGGCCATGAATGCTCCTCTCAGAACTAAATCGTGTCGATCGTAAAGTAGTGCTGCTAGTATTGAGTCGTAGGAAGATGAATAATATAACATCCCCATTTTGACAAAATCCATTCATAGAAGCCGCTGGCACAACCTAGTTCCCTAGGTCGGGGTATATTTCACATTTCTCCTCTAAAGCCTTCTCGCGGCGTTCCCTGTCACAATTCCCTTGCCGCTCGGCTCAGGGTCCAACGGCTGATGGCAGCGGGCCACTTTCCACAACGATTTCACCCCTTCCCACATGCTCATGCACTCTTTGCTCATTTGCTTGTCTCAGTGGTCGTTCCTGTCCTGGCTAAGGGTTGATCGGTACGCGATCTCACATCCCACGTTCCCTTGGCAGGCGCCCCTAGCCCTCGCGACAGGCAGCGCCGTGCTCGCAGGTGCTCTGCGTCCTGTGCGTCAGACGCGGTGGTGTCAACTGCTCATGCTCTGCCGCCCGCCGGTGGTGGTTGCTGAGTTTGCGGCTATGGAGGCACTCTTGCATAGGATGACAGAGGATGCCTTCGGTTGCTTTGGATTTTCCTTGGCTAGTGGCAGAGCGGCGCTAGACAGTGGTGAACAGATCAGTGTCTGAGCGTGGATTTGGAATGGCATGGTTGTTGTGGAGTGAGGTGCCGTAGTTATTGTGTTGTGTGGGTCTGATTGGTAGTCGGCGGCAAGACACTTTAGGGTTTAGTGAGCTCGGTGGATACCCGTGAGTGATGTTGTCTTGATAATATGTGAGTATGAGTTCGTCCGCTCAATCTCGAGATGGTACGCTGGGACAGTGGTCCGAGATATTTGGTGCAATATCTATGGTTTGCAGTCTAGTGTAGGAAGGGCAACAAGGACTCGGAGGCGTGTGATTGCCTTCTAGTTTCACTTCTCCTCTTTGTCCACCTCTGGTCTCCAAATCTGGTTTCCTTCACCTCCATAAATTCACCAAAATCTGATCACCGCTATTCTTCGCCTGTAGCCCATAAATGCAGTATTAGGTACTGTTGGAGGACCATGGAAGTTGTAGGCTAGGAACCTTCTGCCCGACCAAGAGAGCAAGGTTGGCGCTGCAGTTTGGGGCTTATGGCGCGCGGTTTGCCAACTTGGTGTCTCCTTTCTTGAGGTTGATGAGGACGCAACCATGAATTGGCTCTAGCCTTGCCCGACCAGGAGAGCAAGGTTGGCGCCGCAGTTTGGGGTTTATGGCTGGCGGTCAGCCTTCTTGTTTTTACTATTTGAGTCTGCAACTCTTAGTTTTACAGTTAATGTACAAACACATTCTCTTATTATATTATACCATGTTCTTTTCTCTCTTCCCTTTTTCATCTTTTCTGATTTAATCTTAGTCTCGATTTCAAATAGTGCTCCCAGGTTTATATTTCTACATTGTTAGTCTCAATTTCAAATAGTGCTCCCAGGTTTATATTTCTACCTTCTTTGCTTTAGAAGGCATTTTGTGCGTGCGTACATGTTGGTCATAAAATTATAAAGATACCAAATTAATAGTGCAAACGTTGTTAACGTTTATTTGCTGCAAATGTCTAGAATCCATCCACATTCTAGTGTTTTCAGGAGCAGAAATGCAATTGCTTTTAACATTTACTCGCAGATATATGCCTAATGAATTGACTCTGTATCTTGTTTCATAAAGTGTGTTCTTCATATGATTAGGTATGTGAAATGTCGATGGGTCCATATATATGTTAGATTTACAACATGCTAATTGCCTTATCTTGAGTACCACAAATCTTATGTTTTAAACTTCCCTGTCCTGATGGCTGAGAATTGTTTCAAAACCGTGCTGAAACTTTCTTTCTTTGGACATAAATTTTTGCACTCTTTTTATGGAACTTGAACCAAAATCTTCTTGTAATGAGATTTTGGTAACTAAGTTCATTCATGCTATGTGAGGCACAGTTTGGTTTCCATTACCAACTATTTGGATTTCTACAAAAACTGACATGTTCCCTCTAGTACACATGGTAGGCTTATGGCATCTCACCTTTTTTTGAAGTGCGACATTTAGTATAAACTGACATTTTCCCTCTAGTACACATGGTAGGCTGGCATCTCACCTTTTTTTGAAGTGAAGCCTATAGTCTAATAAGTACCAAGTACTAACTCATGTCAACAGAAACAATATGTGAAAGTGCTGTTATGATCTCCGTAACATTAGCTCTACACACACTGATTTCTGTCATCTCCATTGCGATCAATTTAACTATTCTAGAATCTTCTGGAAGAAATGCATGTTTTCTTTCCATTGAATGCATCAGTGCTTGTGTGTTTGGAGCATGCGAGTTTTTCTGACATAGTCCATCACTTAAAATGGTTTGGATACTATTATGTATACTGAAATCCTTCAAACCTTAAATATCTTTATGATGTTAGGATATACTATTTAAATGTTCCCGGGTGAAACTTAAAATTAGTGCACCAGTGTAAGGTCACCTTCTATTTCTACTGAACACTGAATATTTTGGAATACCGTACATTGTCATGTACAAGGCTAAAAAAATTATTCATGTATATAATATTCGTCCATGGCCTCTTCTCACTGATGTGGTCATCCTTCTCTCTAATATCTACTGAACTTATCTCATTTTGACATGTGAATAAAAATTGTGTTGTAACTGCTATTTTTTACTATATGGATTTATCATTCTTGCATGGTTTAGTTGTTGTGTTCATTGAAGCTTGAGCTAGAAGATATCTAAATGGACTTTGTTTTGTCTTATAGGTTATAACAGATTGGTACATGGTTTAAGACCCCTTTCGCTGCAATCCAGGTGACTGTGTCACGGCAGCGCACGAGCCACACCATGGGAGATGCATCACCTGCCGGCTGCCGCACTCCTCTGGTAAGTTTTGCTTTGTGGTGTGGCACGCTCAGCCATGCCACACCAGGCGGTTGTGGCTCTTCCCTGGGTAAGTGCTTACTTCCGTTTATCTTGCTTCATGTGTGTTAAATGTTCATTCGACTACTAGATTTTGCAATTACTTATTCTAATCATTAGATGTTGTCATGAACATGATATGTTTCATATAGTTATACTAAAGTGAAGAATATGAAGACATGTCTCTTTAGTGCTGACATCAGTAATATAAATACAACCTTCTACAGTCTACATTAATACTTGATCTGGTAACATGTTTTCAATCCAATAATCAATGTACTTATCTATAATTAACTTACTAAAAATATATAGTTGTAAAGAAAAAGTTAAGCATCAGCCGAATGATAACCTTAGCAATGCATAATCAAGGGTTAAGTGCAAGGAGGCTAGGCAAGTGATGAAACACAACTTGTTGTAAATGGCGCTTTACTCTCTAGGTGTGACATAGACTGGTAGAAACTACGGTTCTACCAGGCCTCGGTCGTTGATTATAGAGTTGGAAGTGAGGGCGGTGGAGCTGGACACGCAGGCGCCGGTGGCTGGGCGCCGTCGCTGCGAGAGGAAAGATGCGGCGGCTAGGTCAAGGTGCGGCTAGTGTTTAGGGCTCCCGTCTCCTGAGGGAGACGACAACAGAATTTGTTTATTGTCTGATTACAATCGAAGGGGTACATGTGTTTAAATAGAAAGACAACTCCTCTAAACCCTAGATATCTTTGGTTAAGCCCCTAATTCGGCCCACTATTGGGCTTCTTCCGTGAATACTGGAGTCCGACCATAACATCTCTCCCCGCCTTCTCAAACAGCTCGTCCTCGAACTGAACTTCCGGAAACTGCTGGCGGAAATCGTCGAGGTTCTCCCAAGTTGTTTCTTCCTCTGGCAAGCCGTCCCACTGGACCAGGACATGCCACACGTCGCGTCGCTGCTGTGCTTGTAACACCTTCGCCACCTTCGGAGAGGCTGGTAGAAGACGGCCATCCGAAGTAGGAGGAAGGGCCAGCGTCGCTGCGGGAGGGTTCCCTCAGTAGGGCTTCAGTAAGCCGACATGGAAGACGTCGTGGAGGCGAGAACCGGCTGGCAGCTCAAGGCGGTATGCAAGTGTGCCAATACGCTCCAGCACACGAAAGGGACCGGCGTAGCGGGGTCCCGATTTGCGCTTGGAGCGCGGGTCCAGGGACTGCGTGGTCCGGTGAAGGAGGCGCAGCCACACCCAATCGTTCACCGCGAACTCCGCCTCGCGATGGTGAGCATCATAGTACTTCTTGGCTAGCTGTTGTGCTTGGAGAAGACGCTGGCGTGCGATCTCGTCGCGGGTGCGGAGGAGGTCGCCCGCCGTCTCGGACCTAGCCGTGCCAGGCTCATAAGGAAGCATCGTCGGAGGCGGTCGTCCGTAGACCACCTCGAAGGGCGTGGCATGCAGGGCGAAGTGATAGGAGGTGTTGTAGCAGTACTCCACCCATGCCAACCAGTCCACCCAAGCTCGTGGACGATCACCTGTAACACAGCGTAAATACATGGTGATCACCTTGTTGACCACCTCGGACTGGCCGTCCGTCTGAGGGTGGAACGCCGTGCTCATGCGGAGCTTCACGCCTGCCAGCCGAAAGAGATCCCGCCAGACATGACCCGTGAACACTGGGTCACGGTCACTGACTATGGACGAAGGAAACCCGTGGAGGCGGACGATACCGTCGAAGAAGGCCCGTGCCACGGACGCGGCTGTATAGGGGTGGCCGAGGGCGATGAAGTGCGCGTACTTAGAGAAGCGATCAACCACCGTGAGGATGACGGACTTGCCACCTACCTTTGGGAGGCCCTCAATGAAGTCCATGGAGATATCAGCCCACACCTGTGAGGGCACGTCCAGCGGGTGTAGCATACCCGCCGGTCGAAGCGTTTCCGTCTTGTTCCGCTGGCAAGAACGCACCCAGTCACGGACCAACGCACCATCACCGGGGATGTAGAAATCGGCGCGGAGGCGATGGAGGGTCTTCTGCACGCCCTCATGTCCGGCCGAGTGTGCCAGGGACAAAACCTGGTGGCGTAGGTCACCGTGGTCGGGCACGAAGATACGACGCCCGTGTAAGAGGAGCCCATCGTCCAGGCGCCATGGCCCTCCCAGCTCGCCGGCGTCAAGGCGCCCGCGGATTGCCTGTACGTCCACGGCAGTGGAGGTCGCCCGGCGGATGTCGTCGATGAAGGCGAAGGATGGTCCCGAGCGGATGCATAGGACGGTGCCCGATGTGGCAATGTCGTCTGGTACCTCCTCAGTGTCGTGGCGGGACAAGGCGTCGGCGACCGTGTTGAGACGGCCGGCACGATACTCGACGGTGAAGTCGAAGCCGAAGAGCTTGCTGATCCACCGGTGCTGCGGAACGGTGGAGAGGCGCTGGTCCAGCAAGTACTTGAGGCTGTAGTGGTCCGTGCGTATACGGAATGATCGCCCCCAAAGGTAAGGGCGCCAGTGGCACACTGCCTAGACCAGCCCGATAAGCTCGCGCTCGTACGCCGCGAGCTTGTGATGGCGCGCGGCAACGGGGCAGCTGAAGAAGGCCAGCGGCCCCTCACCCTGATGGAGGACGGCACCGAAGCCGATGCCCGAGGCGTCGCAGTCCACCATAAACGGCATGTCGAAGTCCGGCTTCTGGAGGACTGGTCTCGTCGTGAGCGCCCGCTGGATAGCTTCGAACGCCGTAGTCGCCTCCTCGGTCCAGGAGAAGGCGTCACGGCGAAGGAGTTGCGTCAGTGGTGCGGCGATGAGCCCGAAGTCCCGGATGTACTTCCGGTAGTAGCCGGCGAGCCCCAAGAAACGGCGGAGAGCCCGCGGTGACTGCGGGGTCGGCCACGCGGCGACAGCAGCGATCTTGTCCGCGTCCATTTGCGACACCTTCTCCTGAGATGACGTGGCCCAAGTATGCGACGAAGGTCGTGCCGAACGAGCACTTCGAGCGCTTGAGGTGAAGACGATGCACTCGAAGCTCGTTGAAGATGATGGCCACGTGTTGTAGGTGCTCCGCCCAGGATGAGCTGTAGATAAGAATATCATCAAAGAAAACAAGCACAAAGCGGCGTAAGTATGGGCTGAGCACGTCGTTCATCAGGGCCTGAAAGGTCGCCGACACGTTGGAGAGGCCGAACGGCATCACCAGGAACTTGAAGTGGCCATGGTGAGTACGGAACGCCGTCTTCTCGATGTCGTCCGGGTGCATGCGCACCTGATGATAGCCCGAGCGCAAGTCGAGCTTGGTGAAGAAGCGCGCTCTGTGTAGCTCGTCCAAGAGCTCATCCACGACGGGGATGGGGAACTTGTCCTTGGACGTCATGGCGTTGAGGGCGCGGAAGTCGATGCAGAAGCGCCATGTGCCGTCGGCCTTGCGCACCAGGAGCACCGGGACGGAGAACGGTGATGTCGAAATCCGGATAATTCTCTGCGCTAGCATGACCGCCACCTGGCGCTCGAGCTCGTCCTTCTGCAGCTGAGGGTACCGGTATGGTCGTACTGCAACAGGCGCCGTGTCTGGCAGCAGGTGGATCCGGTGGTCACAGTGCCGCGCGGGTGGGAGGCCTTGTGGCTCGTCGAAGATGTCGCTGTGCTGCTGCAGGAGGTCGGCCAGGAGAGGCTGCGCCACGTCCAGGGCGACGGCCATCAAGTGGAGCTGCGGGGTCGTGCCTGTGCTGCCGATGCCCGTCCACTGAACGCAGCGGCCGCCCTTGCGCCAGAAGATGAGGGACAACACGTCGAGGTCCCAAAGGATGGGACCTAGTGTGGAAAGGAAGTCGATGCCGAGGATGAAGTCATTGCAGCCCAGGTCGATTCCGACGCAGTCGATGGAGAAGGCTTCGTCGCCAATGAGCACAGGAACCTGTCGTGCCACGCCCTGGCAAGTAAGACGGTGCCCGTTGGCGACGTTGACGTTGTACCGCTCCGCCCCTACCGGCTGTAGAGCGAGGCGACACATGGCGGTGTTGGACAGGAAGTTGTGCGTCGAGCCCGTGTCCACGAGTGCAGTGAGATGCTCCCCGTTGATCGTCACCGGTAGCAGCATCGTCTTCGCCGTCTTGATGCCCGCCATAGCATGAAGGGAGACGACGAAGGCGGACGTGTCGACCGGCCCGTAGGTCGTGACGACGGCCTCAGTGATGGTGGCGGCTTTGAGCTCCGCAGCGAGAACCTCTACCTCGGTGTCGTCGACGGTCTCCAAGTAGAAGAGGCGTGCGCACGTATGACCCGACGCATATGGCTCGTCGCAGTTGAAGCACAGGCCCTTGCGACGCCTCTCGAGCTGCTCGGCGGATGTCAGGCGCCGGAAAGTACGTGTCGGCGCGGAGGCGGCAGCGGGCGCGGCCGGCATGGCGGGGTGCGGCTGGGCGGCAGGCGCCGGAGCGGGGCGGGTCGGGGGACGGACGCTGCGGCTCGGGAACGGCTGCTGCATGGCGAGGGCGCGCTGTTCGTACGCACGCGCGTAGTACATGGCTGTCTGCATGTCCTCGGGTTCCCGCATCTCGACGTCGATGCGGATGTGGTCGGGAAGGCCGCCGGCGAAGAGGTCGGCGCTGGCGCGCCGTGACGCCAGGGGCATGGCAAGCGAGTGCCTGGAAGCGGTCGGCAAAGTCTTGCACCGTGGTGTTGAAGGGTAGACGGCCGAGCTCGGCCAGACGGCTCCCGCGGAGAGGGGGCCCGAACCGTTGGAGGCACAGGTCGCGGAAACGCTCCCATGGATGCATACCGCCCTCGTCCTGCTCGAGGGCGTAGTACCACGTCTGTGCGGCGCCACGGAGGTGGTCGGAGGCGATCCACGTGCGGTCGGATGCCATCATGCGCTACCCCCTGAAGAATTGATTGCACTGATTGAGCCAGTTCAGGGGGTCGATGGTGCCGTCGTAGATTGCGAAGTCCAGCTTGGTGAAGCGGGGCGGCTGCGCGGCCGGGTAGGCGCCCTCCTGGCGACCTTGGGCGGCGGAGGAGCTCCCTGTGTACGGAGCAGCGTACCCGCCGAAGGTGGGAGTGGGGGGCTGCAGCACCGTTGGCTGGGTAGGCGCTTCCGTGTAGATGGGCGTGTCGATCCAGGTCGGCAAAGGGGACGGCAACGACGGCCAGTTGATCTGGTTGGGCGGGCAGCCGTGGTTGTCGACGGCGGCCGGGGGCTACGACGTGAACGGCGCGGCGAACGGCCCGCAGCTCTGTGAGCTGCAGATTGATGTCGCGGAGGGCCTGCGCCACCTCGGTCATCGAGAGGGCGGGCGGCGCGTCGGCGCCCAGTGTGTCGGGGGTTGACGTCGGCGGCTGTAGCCCCGGCAGCACTTGTTGCGAGGTGGCGGTGGCGGTGCTGGTGGGGAGCGCGGAGGAAGACATCGAACCAAAGCAATCTGATACCAAATTGGTAGAGACTACGGTTCTACCAGGCCTCGATCGTAGATTATAGGGTTGGAAGTGAGGGCGGTGGAGCTGGAGACGCAGGCGCCGGTGGCTGGGCGCCGTCGCTGCGAGAGGAAGGATGCGGCGGCTAGGGCAAGGTGCGGCTAGGGTTTAGGGCTCCCGTCTCCTGAGGGAGATGACAACAGAATCTGTTTATTGTCTGATTACAATCGAAGGGGTACATGTGTTTAAATAGAAAGACAACTCCTCTAAACCCTAGATATCTTGGGCTAAACCCCTAATTCGGCCCACTATTGGGCTTCTTCCGTGAATACTGCAGTCCGACCATAACATAGACATACTAAATCATGAAAGCATGGGTTAAATTTTGCCAAATCAAAATATAGTATTCTAGCTAATTTTTAAGGGGGGTTATTAATTTAGACTATCCCACCCAGTCTTGTTTGCATAATTGCATTGAAAGTGTGCCCCACTTTCGAGAAGAATGCACCCACGATTTTGGCAGTAGGCCAAGCTCATCTCAGTAATTTTGTTTGGGCCTCACTCCCCTAATACGCTAGACCTTGATCTGTTGGAGACCTCTGACCAAGATGGGCTGGGAGGAGGGGGTCGTCCTCCGCATGTGAGGCAGGTGAGCGCCGTCCCGTCCCCCGACCTGACTTTAGTTTGTACTGTCTCGCCTCCTGCTCGTGAGACAGCGCTCCCCTTGCTTGAACCTCCTCCTCCTCGACACGGCTGCCGACGCTGCTCCCCTTGCTTGAACCTCCTCCTCCTCGACACGGCTGCCGACGCTGCTCCTCTGGAGATAACACTGCCCTTCCGGAGTCGATTGGATTCTCAGTGGATTATGCCGGCTGGTCGCACAGGCCCTCCCGATCTGATTGGACTTCGATTGGTGTGTTGGTTGCTTAATCCGTCCTGATCTAATTGTCGTGCTACTCGCTCAATCTAGGAGGAGGCAGCCTACGCTGGACAACAGTATTTGCTCCCGCTTGCATTGGTTCACAATCTCTTTCATCCCACATTGGATGAGCATGTGCTTTCTATTTTCATAGTCTTGCTGGTAGCAGATATTTGTTCCACTCGAATCTCCCCTTTGTTTTTTATAAAATGTCTATTTGTAGCGTGTGTATTATGTGTTTGTTAGAATGTCTTAAAGCTTAATTGCTCCATTACAGATTGACATTGTTGTTGGATATTTCATTGGAAGAAATATATTGGTCTGTTGAGAAACTTTTCAACAATGTTGCCCAGTATAATATATGTGGAGTGCTTTCACATGAGCTATATTTACCTCAACATCCCTTTTGATCATTGGCAACTTTAAGTTAACTGAACTACCTCAACATCCCTTTTGATCAAAGGTATGACCATCTGACCTAACCTGCAGTTTCATTTCAGCAGTAGTATGTTATGCTTAAGTTTTCTCAAGTCTCATATAGTTTGTTGTAATCTTTGTTTCTGCGCAAGCTATATAAGGGTGCCACTTGGAATGGTGGATCAACCTGTGGAAAGAGGCATCAAGCTGACATGAATCTGATGCGATGTCCTGGTAGGCATGTCATATATTGAACAATATTCATGTTAACTACAAATTTGAGAGCCTTGAGAAGGCAAGAATGTTTATTTCATTTTTTTTGTATTTAGACTATTTACCAGGTTGCTCTCCATCTTTGATTGTTCTATTACATATTCCTATTATATTGCTGCAATGACTAGCTAAATTAATTAACTCTATCTCAATCGAATTATATTCAGTCAACTATATCATGCAATACTTTAAACAGATTTATGATATCGCATCATAAATTCGATTGTTCTTTAAATAGTTGGACATTATATGGAATTTGAATTACAAATCATGTATTAATTAGCCCTTTCTGGAATGGACATATACACTATTATGTCTTTCCATACAGTTCCATCAATTGGTGCTTACTATGTGAGACTCGTTGGATACTTCTGAGAATGGTTATGTTCAGATTAAAGGCTCAGGATATGCTGCTCCGGGTCAGTGGGGATGGTGTTGATGCTACTCGTTGGATACACAGAGGAGGTTTCTGAGAATGGTTATGTTCAGATTAGAGGCTAACTCCTTGGGAGGAAGAGAAGACAATTCGGTGGAAGCTCAGTAGTACTGTAGTAGGTAGAATGTATTGAAGGCAATGTTCATTTGGGTATACATCTCTTCTAGGACTAATATAATGGTGTGACTTGAACGATTCATCACTAATAAAATAAGTGTATTAGCCTTAGCATTTGACTTTTGGTTCCTGTAGTTATAATCCTCTTAATTTTGTAAGCGTTATCCCTTATGAGATTTTATTTTTTCAGGAAATCATAATTTGTCATGGCCCTGGTGCTATTTGTATGTGTTTCTTTGTTTCGACATTTTGAACTTCGTAAAATTGTGAAGTGCTTTGTTTTCTCCTTGGTCAAATAGAAATTACATGATTTTGTGCTTTCCATTGGGGAAACTATATCTGGTGCTTGGTTTTGACTTCTCAATATAGCCCTTCCTTTGTTGTTTATTGCCCTAGATAGTTTGTAAATTGTTAGGCATTATGTTGGCTTATTATAGCAAAATGCTTCCTGAAGATCTATGAGATCAGTAAAATGATTGGGCTGTCATAGTACTACAGAAATACTTGGTTGTTTTTTCAGTTTCTTGAGTGTAATACTTTGTGTGATCTCCATGTCACTCCCGTGCAGCCTCCTCCTCCACCCTTGTATACGTCGACAACAATGATGAGGATGACATCGTCGAATGGGATAGCCTTGGGTTGGAGTTGGAGTACGGTTAGGGTAGGGACACCGGCGATGTTGATTTTGTTTAAGTTGCATTCAAAGCTTGTAAAATATAACGAAGCTTGAATGAAAAAATAAAGATTTTAATTCACTTTTTTTAATGTCCTTTGGAGGTGTGGGTGGGATGGACGACCTATGAATAGCTAGACAAGTGTCCGGCACCACCAAATCATGTCTGCTTTGGGTGGTGCTAATGAAGATGCTCTCAGACTTTAGCAGAGCAAGTTTTGTTGTGCCAAAATAGACACTATTTGAGCAGGAAGATCCTGATTGAGTCCGTATAGACGTTGAAATTAATCTCTATAATTTTATCTGATTAATGAAATAAAATATTGACATCCTTCAAAATAAAGGTATTGTTATAATTTCATAATTTTTATTACATGTTATATAATATTAATCGGTGAACCAAATATTGAACATCGATTGTGAGGTCGAGAAATCATCTATTTTTTAAAGAAAAACAACCATCTATTTTTTTAACCAAAAATCATGTAATCTTGGAAGTGATAAGAGTGGGCATATAATGTTTATAAACCTTTTTGAGAGACATTCATGTTACCAGAGTTTGCATATTGTGGTACCGTAGCAACGCACGGGCATTCAACTAGTAACAGTAAGTGTACTTGTTACTTCTTGATATCTCTGTCCCAGCCTGTACACTTTACACTTTGAGTGAAACATTTAACTTAATATAATTTCCTTTTGCAGCAAGATGATAGCGATGCTGACGTGGAGTTCATACCATTTCCTGATTCCGGTGTGGGAAGCAACTAAAGGAGGGCAGGAGGCTATCTTCATATAAGCCTTTTGAGATTCTGCTACTTATGTGTTCTTGGAGACCTTGATCTGTTGGAGACATATTTCTATCAAGTATTATGTTGGGCTGCTGACATTCGTCAAGTTAGTTTTATTTATTTTCATTTCAATGTGTGGCACTTCTACGAGTCTGTTAACTATTAGCCGTCGATTTGACGTTTTTAAGTACTTTATACATTTTATGGCTGAAATCTTGTCTCGTTGATGCATTTTAAGTTTTTTTACATCTTCTTAACGAGTTTTAACGAGCTACTCGCGAGCACTCGTTAACAGCTAACGAACCGAGCCGAGCTTTAGTTTCAACTCATTATCCTTAACGAGCTTAACGATCCGAGCCTTAACGATCACGAGCCATAACGAGTCGAGGCTTACCGATTCGAGTAGCTCGTTAGTCCAGCCCTAGTCACGGTGCATGGAAATCCTTCCGGGACCCAAAAACCGTGGACTATAGCCAACGAGAACGGCCTGAAATGATCGAAATCACGAGTTTTGACGATGCCGCTACAGTCATGTCCGGGGGTCGCGGGGCATCGAAATCCTCTCGGGATGCTAAGATCATGGACTATAGCCCACGAAAATGGCAAAAAATGCCCGAAATTATGAGTTTTGACCATGTTGCTAGAGTCGTGTCCCGGGGGTCACGGGGCATCGAAATCCTCCCGGGACCAAAAACCTGTGGACTATAGCCCACGAAAACAACAAAAAGTGCCCGAAATCACGAGTTTTGACGATGCCACTAGAGTCATGTACCGGGGGTCACGGGGCATCGACATCCTCCCGAGACCCAAAATCCATGGACACTCGCCCACGAAAACGGCTAGAAATTCTTGAAATCACGAATTTTTACTATGCCGCCATAGTCATGTACCGGGGGTCACGGGCCATGGAAATTCTCCCGGGACCCAAAAACCGTGGCCTATAGCCCACGAAAACGGTAAAAAATGCCCGACATAATGAGTTCTTACGATGCCGCTAGAGTCATATACATGAGATCACGAGGCATCGAAATCCTCCTGGAACCCAAAAACCGTGGAGAATAGCCAACGAAAACGGCAAAAAATGTCTAAAATCACGAGTTTTGATGATGCCGCTAGAGTCATGTATCGTGGGTCACGACGCAACGAAATCCTTCCGGGACAAAAATAACCGTGGACTATAGCCCACGAAAACGGTCAGAAATGCCCGAAATCACGAGTTTTGATATAGTCGCTAGAGTCATGTACTGGGGTCACGGGGCATCGAAATCCTCCCGAAACCCCAAAACCGTGGAGAATATCCCATGAAAACGGCAAAAAAATGCCCGAAATCATGAGTTTTGACTATGCCACTAGAGTCATGTACAGGGGGTCATAGGGCATCGAAATCCTCCCGGAATCCAAAAACCGTGGACTAAGCCTATGAAACCGGCAAAAATGCCCGAAATCACGAGTTTTGACAATGCCACTAGAGTCATGTACCGGGGGTCCCGGCGCATCGAAATCCTTCCGGGACCAAAATACCGTGGACTTACAACCCACGAAAATGGTCAGAAATGCCCGAAATCACGAGTTTGATGATGTCTCTAGAGTCATGTACCGGGGGGTCACGGGGCATCGAAATCCTCCCGAAACCCCAAAACCGTGGAGTATATCCCATGAAAACGGCAAAAAAATGCCCGAAATCACGAGTTTTGACAATTCCGCAAGAGTGATATTCCGTGGTTCACGGCGCATCGAAATCCTTTCGGGGTCCAAAAACCGAGGACTATAGCCCACGAATAAGGCCAAAAAATACCCCAAATCATGAGTTTTTACGATGACGCTAGAATCATGTACCAGGGGTCACGGGGCCTCAAAGTCCTACGGGGACCCAAAAACCGTGGACTATAGCCCACAAAAACGGCAACAAAAGCCCGAAATCACGAGTTTTGACGATGCTGCTAGAGTCATGTATCGGGGGTCACGGCGCATCAAAATCCTTCCGGGACCCAAAAACCGTGGACTATAACCCACGAAAACGGCCAGAAATGCCCGAAATCACGTTTTTTTATGATGCCGCTAGAGTCATGTACCGGGAGTCACAGGGCATCAAAATCCTCGTGGGACCCAAAAACCGTGGACTATAGCCATGAAAACGGCAAAAAATGCTCGAAATCACGAGTTTTGACGATGCAGCTAGTCATGTACCGGGGTTCACGTCGCATCGAAATCCTTCCGGGATCCAAAAACCGTGGACTATAGCCCACGAAAACGGCCAAAAAATACCCCAAATCATGAGTTTTTACGATGCCGCTAGAGTCATGTACCAGGGGTCACGGGGCATCAAAATCCCTCTGGAACCAAAAACCGTGGACTATAGCCCACATAAACGGCCAGAAATGCCCGAAATCACGAGTTTTGACGATGTTGCTAGAGTGACGGGGCATCGAAATCCTCCCGAAACCCAAAAACCGTGGACTGTAGCCCACAAAAACGAAAAAAATGCCCGAAATCACGAGTTTTGAGAATGCCGCTAGAGTCATGTACCGTGGGTCACGGCGCATAGAAATCCTTCCTGGACCCAAAAACCAAGGACTATAGCCAACGAAAACGGCAAAAAGTTCCCGCGATCACGAGTTTTGACGATGCCACTAGAGTCATGTACCGGGGGTCACGTGGCATGGAAATCCTCCAGGGACCCAAAAACCGTGGACAATAGCCCACGAAAACGGCGAAAAATGCCCAAAATCATGAGTTTTTGCGATGCCGCTAGAGGTCACGGGGCATCGAAATCCTCCTAGAACTCATAAACCGTGGAGCATAGCCCACGGAAACGACAAAAAAATGCCTGAAATCACGAGTTTTGACGATGCCGCTGGAGTCATGTACCGGGGGTCACTTCGCATCGAAATCCTTTCGAGACCCAAAAACCGTCGACTATATCCCACGAAAACGGCCTGAAATGTCCGAAATCACGTTTTTTGATGCCGTTGGCATCATGGACCGGGAGTCACCGGGCATCAAAATCCTCTCGGGACCCAAAAACCCTGGACTATAGCCCACGAAAAGGAAAAAAAATGCCCGAAATCACGAGTTTGACGATCCGGCTAGAATCATATTCCGGGGTTCACGGCGCATAAAAATCCTTCTAGGACCAAAAAACTGTGTACTATAACCGAAATCATGAGTTTTTACGATGCCGCTAGAATTATGTACCAGGGGTTACGGGCCTCAAAATCCTATCGGGACCCAAAAACCATGGAATATAGCCCACGAAAACAGCAAAAAAATGCTCAAAATCACGAGTTTTGACGATGCTGCTAGAGTCATGTACCGGGGGTCATGGCGCATTGAAATCCTTCCGGGACCCAAAATCCGTGGACTATAGCCCACGAAAACGCCCAGAAATGCCCGAAATCACGTTATTTGATGATGCCGCTAGAGTCATGTACCAGGTGTCACGGGGCATCAAAATCCCCCCGGGACCCAAAAACCATGGACTATAGCCCACGAAAACGGGCAGAAATGACCGTAATCACGAGTTTTGACGATGTTGCTAGAGTCACGGGCATCCAAATCCTCCCGAAACCCAAAAACCGTGGACAATAGCCCACGAAAACAGCAAAAATTTGCCCAAAATCACGAGTTCTGGGCATGCCGCTAGAGTCATGTACCGGGGGTCACGACGCATAGAAATCCTTCCGGGACCCAAGAACCAAGGACTATAGCCACCGAAAACGGCAAAAAGTCTCTAGGGAAAGAAATCGGCGGGGAGAAGGAACGGGGACGCTGCGGCTCACCTCGGGGAGGCGTATGGCGAGCGGAGGGAGGTCGGGGTGGCCGGAGAACGACGGGTGGTGCTGTGGAAGGTGAGGCGGAGTTGCGGCCGGCGACGGGGAAGGAGAGCGTCTGCGGTGGCTCCAAGAGTCCGCGACGTGGAGGACGAAGAAGGGGAGGGAGAGGCGCAGCCAGTGGCGAAGCAGAGGAGGAGGAAGGGCTGGCTCACGCCGGAGACGAGCTCGACCGTACCTCGGTCATGGCGACGGTGTGGCGTGGGGAGAGAGCTAGCGGCGGCGAGGACGGGAGAAGCGGGCTAGGGTTAGGGTTAGGCTGCGACGCGATTAAGTAGGGAGGAGAGGAGAGTGGGGGCTAGCTGTGGGGGCATCTCGGCAGGGAGAGCCATGGTGACGACGTGAAAAGGAGCTCCCGTACGGAGCAAGACGACGAAGGGGAGGGCTTCGTGCTGCTGGGCCAAAACGAGATGGGTCAGGAGGTGGGCTAGCTTTGGCCCATCTTGGACAGGTGAGGCCTTCTCCTCTGTTTTTCTTTCTTGTTTTCTGTTTTTCTTTTTCTTTTATTCTTTTCTGGTTTTGTATTTTTAAAACAAAACATAAAATAAACATGACCAAAACTTTTGAACAATTTTAATAGTTTCAAAAAAGTCAAGTTAATTTACTGGTTTGATTATTTGTAAATATTTTGAAACTTCATTTGAATTTATTTGAAATTGCATTTGAAATATAAATATGAAACTTAAATTTGGAATTTGAATTTGAAGCAATCTATTTAATTAAATGCAAACACACATGGAATGATGACATGATGATACACTTTATTACACACAAGCTCAACATTTTAGGAATGTTACATTTGGGATGTTACAACACTCCCCCCCCCCCCCCCTCAAAGGAATCACGCCCCGAGATTCTTCATGGAGCAACGAAGAGGTCGGGATACTCGGCACGGAGGTGGTCTTCACGTTCCCATGTAGCTTCCTTGTCAGAATGATGAGACCATTGAACCTTGTAGAACTTGACACTGTTGTTATGGGTGAGACGTTCAGCTTCGTCAAGAATGCGAATCGGTTGTTCCACATAAGAGAGATCTTCTCAAAGTTCAATTGATCCATGATCAACTGCACGTCCTGGATCTTGGAAGCACTTCTTGAGTTGTGACACGTGGAAGACATCGTGCACTTTGGAGAGGTTTGGAGGAAGTTCAAGACGGTAAGCCAATTCACCACGCCTTGAAAGAACGTTGAAAGGCCCAACATAACGCGGATAGAGCTTCCTTTGATGCCAAAGCGTTGCGTGCCTCTCAGAGGAGTGACACGAACGTAAGCTTGATCACCAGGTGCATAGGCCATGTCCCTGTGCTTGCTATCATAATAGCTTTTCTGCTGAGAGTGGGCAATCTTCAGATTGTCACGAATGATGCAAACCTCTTCTTCAGCCTCCTGGATAATGTCAGGGCCAAAGAATTGACGTTCACCACCTTGAGACCAATTCAGAGGAGTTCTGCATTTGCGGCCATAGAGAGCTTTGAAGGGAGCCATCCCTAGACTTGCTCGGAAGCTGTTGTTGTAGGAGAACTCAGCATACGGAAGGCAATCCTCCCATTTCATGCCAAAGGAGATAACACAAGCTCTGAGCATATCCTCCAGAATTTGATTCATCCTTTCAACCTGTCCACTTGTCTGCGGATGGTAAGTTGTGCTGAACAGAAGTTTTGTACCCAAGGCTTTCTAAAAGCTATCCCAAAATCGAGAAGTGAAGATACTTCCACGATATGAGCTTATTGCAAAAGGAACACCATGTAAAGGAACCAGTCTTGTCATATAGAGTTCTGCCAACTGACCAGCTGAGACTGTCTCTTTGACTGGGAAGAAGTGAGCCACTTTGGAGAGACGATCAATGACAACAAAGATTGCATCGTTGCCTTTCTTGGACTTTGGAAACCCTGTAACGAAGTCCATCTCGATCTTGTCCCATTTCCACTCAGGAATTTGTAGTGGTTGAAGAAGTCCAGGTGGTCTCTGATGAACTGCCTTGACACGACAACAAACATCACACTAAGACACATAGCGAGCAATTTCACGCTTCATCCTGGTCCACCAATAGATTGACTTGAGATCCTGGTACATCTTTGTGCTGCTAGGGTGGAAAGAAAGCGGAGTATCATGAGCCTCCTTGAGAATGAGCTCTCTTAAGCTGTCAAGCTTGGGCACTACAATGTGTTCTTCAAATAGCAAGGTACCCTTGTCATCGAGAGAGAAACTCTGGTACTTATCCTTGCCCATGTTATCTTTGATATTCTTAACACCAGAATCGCGCAACTGTGCGGCACAGATCTTATCCTCAAGTGTAGGAGTGGCAACCAAGCTTGCAAGATAACCAGAAGGAACCACTTGAAGATTGAGCTTCTTGAATTCTTCGTGAAGAGGAGGTTGGATGTCCTCAGCCATGAGGTTGCTGCAATAGGACTTGCGACTAAGAGCATCAACCATCACATTAGCTTTGCCTGGAGTGTAAGAGGTGGTGAGATCGTAATCTGAGAGCTTCTCAAGCCACCTTGTTTGCATGAGGTTCAAATCTGGTTGAGTGAAGAGATATTTGAGACTCTTGTGGTCGGTGAAGATCTCACAACTATGCCCTAGCAAATAAGGTCTCCAAGACTTGAGGGCATACATGATTGCTGCAAGTTCAAGATCATTTGTAGGATAGTTGAGCTCATGAGGCTGCAACTGACGAGATGCATAAGCCACAACTTTGTGTTCTTGCTTTAGGACTACGCCTAGTCCTTGAAGAGATGCATCGCAGAAGATTTGGAAAGGTTTGGAAGTGTCTGGGCCAACTAGAATAGGAGTAGAAGTGAGTTTAGCTTTCAAGAGATTGAAGCTCTCATCACACTTTGGAGTCCAAAGAAACTTTCTATACTTCCTAGTAAGATCGGTGAGAGGCTTAGCGATTTTGGAGAAGTTCTCAACAAATCGACGGCAATAGCTAGCCATGCCAAGGAAGCTCTTGACTTGTTTCACCGTTGTAGGAGGTAACCATTCAACAATGGCCTTCACTTTTTCTTGATCAACAGAAATGCCTTCAGAAGAGATGACGTGACGAAGGTAGGATACTTTAGGAAGCCAGAATTCACACCTGGAGAACTTGGCGTAGAGACGATGTTCTCGGAGTTTCAACAAGATAAGACGTAGATGTTCTCCGTGTTCTTCCTCGGATTTGGAATAGATAAGAATGTTACTGAGATAGACTACCACGAACTTATCGAGGTATTCCATGAAAACGAAGTTCATGAGACGTGAGAAAGTCGCTGGAGCATTTGGGAGACTGAAGGACATGACAGTGTACTCATAGAGACCATAACGAGTGGTGAAAGTTGTCTTTGGAATGTATTCTTTGCGGATCTTGATCTGGTGATAACCTGACCTCAAGTCCAACTTGGAGAAAACCTTAGCACCAGCGAGTTGATCAAACAGGTCATTGATGCGAGGACGAGGATACTTGTTCTTGATGGTTTTCTTGTTCAGAGGACGGTAGTCAACAACCAGTCGCTCAGTCGTGTCCCTCTTTTTGACAAACAGAGTAGGACAACCCAAAGGAGAAGTACTAGGTTGGATGTGACCTTTACTTTCCAACTCTTCTAGCTGCCTCTTAAGTTCAGCCCGTTCTTTGGGGCCCATCTTGTAAGGACGTTTGGAGATAGGAGCAGTGCCAGGTTCTAGTTCAATAACGAACTCCACGGCTCTGTCAGGTGGCATACCTGGTAATTCTTCAAGAAAGTCTCGGACCACCGGAATAGCTTCTATGGAAGGAAGAGGATCAACATTGAGAGCGAAAAGATGAGCTGAAGAAGTTTGGTTTGGAGAATAGACTATCTGTCCAGAAGGATGAGAAAGAGTTACAATCTTTGTGGAACAGTCTATCTTAGCTTGATTGGCCTTCAACCAATCCATGCCCAGAATGACATCAATATCTGAATTGCCGAGAATTATTAGAGATGCCAAGAAGATGTGGCCTCCAATTTGGATTTCATTGCCGTGGCTTATCTTGGAAGAAGTCATCTAAACGTCGGGGGAAGTGATAGTGAGATTGCTCAAGAGGGGTTCGTGTGGTAAACTATGAGTTATAGAAAACTTAGTTGAAACGAAATAATGAGATCCTCCTGTATCGAACAACACCCTAGAAGAGATAGAGTTGATGGGTAGTGTACCAAGAACAACTTCTGGAGCTTCTTCTGCTTCCTCAGCCCTGATGTGGTTCACCCGCGCAGCACGTGCCAGAGGCTTGTTGTTGGGGACGAAAGGCCTAGTCGGGGCAGGTGCGCGGACCATCGCCTGAGTTGGAGCAAGGCAAGGTGGTGGTGGAGGAAGACGGGTCTCCAGGCAATTATTGGAGTAGTGGCCATGTTGCCCGCACTTGTAGCAGGTCACATTGGGGTGAGCGCCCGTTGGCCTTGGCGGTCCTCTGAAACCTCTCGTAGCAAGAGTCAGGTTCGGTGGGCGAGGCGTGAGTCCTGGAGGTCCTGGCACGTAGCACCCAGATCCGACGCTTCTGAGTAGGAGCGGCGGCGATTGAATATGAAAAAGAGTTGCTCTCACGAGAGTGCTTGCGCGACTCCTCGAAGATCTTGCGCCCATGCTCCTCATTGAGCGCGATGTTGATGAGGTCCTCGAAGTTATCAGCCTTGACGAGGTTCATCTTGTACTTGAGCGCGGGGTTGAAACCCTTGCGGAACTTGGCCATCTTCTTGGCCTCAGTGTTCACCTCATCTCCAGCGTAACGAGCAAGGCGATTGAACTCGCCATTGTACTCCATCACGTCCATCTTGCCTTGCGTCAGCGAGTTAAACTGTTCGCGCATCCTGTCCATGAGACCTTCTGGGACGTGGTGGCGCAGGAAGGCTATCTTGAAATCCCCCTAAGTGGTGACCACCCCGGGAGCTCTCATTGCCTGGAAGTTCTCCCATCATGAGGCAGACTTGCCCCTCAGCAGGTAGGACACGTAAGGAACCTTGTCTTGCTCAGCCACGTGGGCGATAACAAGGGTCCTTTCCATCTCACGAAGCCAATCATCAGCTTCCAGCGGCTCAGTGGGGGAAGCAAAGTTCCTTGGGCCCAGGCTGAGGAAGTCCTTGACGGTCACACGTGCATTGCCTTCATTGCGATGCCCGTGGTTGTTCTGGTAGGCTTGGTGCTCAGCCATTTGAGCCAGAACTTGGGTCATCTGTCCTAGCAACGCAGTGATCGGTGGCGGCTCATTTCCTTCCGCATTGCGGTTGTTCCTGGTGTTCCTCATCCTGGAGACATTGGATATTAGAACAACAACAAGATACGTAAAGCCAGTGAAAAACTTGGAAAGTAGAATTCTTGCTCAGAAAATAGTAGCAAACTGTAGGATAACAAGGATAAGCTTCTCATAAAAAAGGATCACAACAAGACACTTAGTTATCCATCAGTACAACCACCAAGGTTTCAATACTACAAGGATAGCTACTAGTACAAAGTTAACCATCCGTACAACTAACACTGTTTCCGTACAAAAGGATAGCTACTACAACAAAGGAAGAGATACATCGCGAAGATTAGCTCTCACTTCCATCGGAAGACGAAACTGTGCACCCCTCTCCGGTGAGGCGATGGGTGTAACGGCGGTCAACGTACACGTGGTACTCCGGCACAACACGACGTATCTCGCAGAAGTAGGCATCTGGGGTCTGTCTCCCGTACAACAGTGGTCCAACATGGTCTGGAAGAGTAGTTATCAGTGGACCACGCTCTGGAGTGTATCCGCCCACATCAGATAGGCGACTCAGTGGTGGAAGATGGAACCTCGGGAAAGCGTCTGGTGTGACGTTCCCCCTGTCGTACTGACCGATGTGAGAGAGTACCCGCTGCAGCTGCTCATGGACTGCTGCTAGCTCCAAGCGTAGAGCTCCAGCAACTGAGTCTGAAGACTGACCAGACTGAGCAGTCCTGTCAAGAGCATCAGTCTCGTACTAAGAGTCTGTGTAGGTGAAGTATGGAACGTAGCCGAACGGAAGGTAGTTGAAACAGTAGTAGTCCCTGCACAGAGCCACAGCTGCATCATAAGCTGCCAAGTGTACTGCCATGTCCACACTGGAAGCTGCAGTCTCATGCTTGTACACAGTAACACCATCATCTCCCCTGATCCGAACGATAGCTCTATAGAAGGTCTGTCCGAAATCTCTCGGGATCTCGAACACCTGGTACTCCGGAAGATAGCGGAAACCGACATAGTCAACCATGCCTCTGAGAAGCTTCGGGTAACCGGTAGTCCGCTCGCACTGGGTCATACGCACCACCTGATAGTGCGCCATCTACATAGCAGTTTGAAGTAGAAGTTAGTGTCGGGTTATGACTCCCTCGAAACAGGGGTGGTCACTTCCTGAAGAGTAGTTCGTGAAGGGGATTGAACGCGGAGGTCAAGACCCTCGAGAGGCACGACGACGGTGTTCGCCGGGCCTCGAGAGGAACACCCACAACAGAGATAGACACCAGCCCGTACCCAGTTTCACGGCCCTCAGGAGGAGGTAAGACCGCTACTCCTGCTTGTCTGTATTGCACTGCGGAGATTACAGTACAGTTGAGCTTGTCGAGGGCTCTCTTGAGGCAGTTCGTGCCTGCGGAGGGAAGCAATTGTCTTCTTCCTCCTCCAGCCGAAGGCTATTATACTAGCCGAGCTAGGGTTTACAAATGTTCTCCAAGCTAATGGCCGACCTTTTCTCCGGTGGAGGTCTTGCTCCTTTTATAGGCGCCCCAGGCATCTTCCTTGCGCTCGGCGTCTGTGGTGGGCTCCCACACGACAGCGGCGGGGAGGAGTCGTAGTCCACCGCAGCAGAATCCTTCATGGACGCGGTCCATCGGTGATAAAGTTGGGCGCGGTGGCCGATAGGCTGCAGACCGCGCAGAACGGCTCGCAGGGGTTGCAGTCTTCGAGGTGGAGCCCACGATGACGATCTTCTTGGAGCGTTGCGCCGTCCTGCTGCTTTACCATCAGAGAGGAAGGTCCCTGCTGTCCTGGCGCAGGCGGCACAACTTTATTGACTCCTTTATGACCAAAATGGCAAGGGGTGCGCCTGCGTCACTCTACGGATACGGCAGAGGCCATGTGCGCCCTGCCGTACTTCCTTCGCTGCGAAGTATCCCCGCAGGCCCGAAGCGGCCTGTGGGGGAGTTTCTGGTGACTTCTCTCCAGGCGCACGGCACCTCAGGAGGGTCCCTTGAAGCGCAGGTCCTCTACAGGCCTTCGCTTCCTCTTTAGGCCCTCAAGAGGGTTTGCCTCTCGAGGGTCTCCCCAAGCAGTGGCTTGGTCCTTAGTCGTTTCGTCTGATCACCCCGCGTGCGAGACCTGGGGAGAGTGGGCTCTTCATACCCCAGTCTCCACTGGGCCGTCAGTAGCCCCCGGGCCCGTGATGGGCGCGATTCAGCCCATGGACACAGGCGGAGCGTCGTGGGCCCAAAGTGCCCGGCCGGCCCGAGCCATGCGGCACTCAGACGAGTAACGGTCGCGCACGATCTCGGGTGTGCGTCGTGGGGGGGTCCCACCACGCCCCGGTAACTGCTCCTCGAAGGGACATCAAGCCTGAGCGCTGGAGCAGGGAGCCGTTACTGTTTCCAATCTTCTCGCAGAAGCCTCCGCCATTCTCGAGCTCCTCGCCTTCGCTCTCTAGCGCTCTCTGCTCCTTTCGCCTCCAGCGACACCCTGAACTCCGGCGATGAGTCCCGCCAAGAACAAGGGCAAGGCCGCTGTGGGGTCCTCTTCCCAGGCGGAGGACGCTGAGGTCGCGCATGGCGGGGCACTGCTTGGTGTGCGCGTAAACGACAAGGCGCTCGCCAAGGTCCGCTTCCTTGTTGCAGAACGGACGAACGAGCACGGCGCCACCGCGCTCAAGCCCGCGGCGCATGGGAAACGCCCGCGAGGGTATTTCCCGATATTCCAGCACTGCCTTGCCGCCGGGCTGGTGCCGCCATTCTCCCCGTTCCTGGAGGCGGTGCTGGCGTTCTACCAGGTCCAGTTGCTGCATCTCCACCCCAATTCCATCCTCATCCTCGCCAACTTTGCATACCTCGGCGAGGCGTACCTGGGCTTGGAGCCCACGGTGGGGCTCTTCCGGTGCTTCTACGTGCTCCGGAACACGGCGAAGAACGAGCGCTCGGGGTGCGTCTCTTTCCGCATCATGGACGGCATGGGGAGCGTCTACATCCCCATGTCGTGGAGCGACGGCAAGGCCGTCACCTCTGTGACGAAGAAGGTGGACGACTTCCGCCAGAAGTGGTTCTTCGTCGGGGTGGAGTAGCCCTGCGCCTTCCTCGAGGTCCCCGATGCGCCGCCCTTGAAAAACTCTCACTGGGGCAAGGCGCCCTTTGACGGCGCGAAGAACACGAGCCTGATGGGACGGTTGAGCTTCCTTCGCGAGGAGGGCCTCACGGGGCAGATCGTTGTGGCGGACTTCGTGGCGCGCCGCATCGCTCCCCTCCAGGCACACTCGGTGCCCATGTGGATGTACTCCGGGCCGAACGACAAGATGCGGCTCCACCGCGAGGACACCGACAGGGACGCCGTCGACAACGTCTTGTCTGCGCTCTTCATCAACCCGGTGGTGCCTGCCACGGGCCAGCTCCCTGTCACGCTCCAGCCCCTTCACCAATACAACAAGACTGAGCGCATGGACATTTTGGAGGGGATGGCTCCGTTTACCCCGGCAGGCCAGGCGGGGATGGAGGTGCCCGTGCCGGTGGCGCGGGAAGCAGCGGGAGCAGACTCTCCCTCAGCCTCTGGGCGCGGCAAGGAGGAGGCCACGACGGGCGAGGTTTCCTCTTCAAGGACTGGGCCGTTCACTGACGAGATTTGCGACATCTTGTCAGGCGATGATGATGCCTTCGTGGTGGTGCCCTCGCGCCTCGTGGAGGATAAGGACGAGGAGAGGGAGGCCTCTGACGCGGAGGCCACTCCAGGGCGGCGTGAGCCCCGTACCAAGGCGGCCTTGGGCCGTTCTGGGGCGAGACCGTCCGACGTTCCCTCCAAGAGGAAAGCAGTGGCGCCTTCGGAGGGGTCAGGCGCCATAACCACGCCCTCCTGGCACTCGCCAGGCCTGGCGTGGGTCGACACCAGCGCTCAACCATCCGGTTAAGTGTTTCTGGCACTAGGTCGTTTGACCCTCACCCCTTCTCTCTTTATCCTCTCTTGAAGATGCTTCTATGGTTTTTGTCAGTGATCTTGTGCCTGCGAAGCGCCGTATGCTTCGCAAGGCAGCAGATGTGAAGAGAGCCACGGCTGAGGCCGTGGCTGAAGAGGCCACGAGGCCTATGGAGACGGCCTCCGTGGGCCCTACTTAGGAGGTGCCTAAAGGAGAGGAGGTTGCGCCTCGGGCGGAGGCAGCAACCCCTCGGGCGGAGGAGGCCGCGCCTCACCCAGAGGCTTCCGTGCACCTCCTGAGCCAATGGTGGTCGAGGATCCGGAGGAGAGGATTGCCACTCCTCCTCGCGCTCCTACTCCACCTCGCGCGGCCACGCCTCCGTGCGCGCCAACTCTGCCGCGCGAGCCAACTCCACCGCGCGAGCCTACTCCGGCGCGTGCGTCCACAACTCTCGTGCAGCCGGAGGTCGAGGCGGGCCAAGAGGCGCCAGACGCGGGCGAGCCCGAAGGAGGAGCTCCTTCTTCTCCGCCCCGCTCCGCTGCGGGGGGTGCGCCTGAGGCTGGTGCGGGCGTCGAGCAAGCTTCTGGCGTGGCGGAGGACGGGGAGCGGCCTAGCCCCCGAGCATACTCCGGGGCCAGTCTCTCGGGCCTCGATTCCGGGGTTGGGCCCTCGACAGGCCGCGACTTGGTCCTTCGCGGCTGGGACTGGAGCGCGGGACACCACGAGGTCGCCTTTCGCCTCGTGAGGGAGTCCCTTGAGGGCTTGGAGGTGCACCTCGCCCTCGAGGACATACAGCTCGCTCGACAGCGCGAGGAGCTGGCAAGGGCGTGGGTGTCCTTTAACGCGGCCGTTGAGGCCCGTCGCCAAGAAGACTTGGCGCTGCAGGCCGCGCGTGACGAGTCTGTCCGCTTCGCCAAGGAGATCCGTGAGGGGCCATCCGTGATGCCTCTGAGCTTCTCGCGCCCCTCCAGGCGGAGCGTGACGCCGCTGTCGAACTCTTGTCCGCGGCGACGGCCGAGCGTGAAGCCATGGAGGGCTCATTGGCGCAAAAACGCCGCGAGCTGGGCCATCTGGAGACCCAGCTCCTCTCCACCCACCGGGCCGTGCAGGAGACCCTGGAGGAGGACCGCAAGGGCCTCGCCGAGCGCGAGCGGCAGCTGGCCCTCAAGTAGAAAGAAGTGTGGCTGCGTGACGAGCAGCGGCTTCAGGCGGAGAGCGCGCTTGCCACCGAGCGCGAACAGCTCGCGGCACGCGAAGCGGACCTAGCCCAGGCGCTCCACCAGTATGATGGCATTTGAGCACTTCGAGCGGTGGTATACTGAGAAGAAGAAAGAGGCGGAGGACGCCCTCGTGGAGCGCGAGAAGCAGTACAGGCGGACCAAATCTCAGGAGTACCGCGACAAGGCCAAGAAGCAGGAGGACCGCTTCAAGGCCAAGAGCGATGCTAATGCTCAGCGGATCGCCGAGCTTGAGAAGGCCAACTCCAAGCTCGAGGCCCGCCTCCAACACGCCAAGGACGGTCGACGCCGGGCGGAGTTGGCCCGCACCGAGGCCATCCATGACCTCAACACCCTTGCCAAGGATGTGGAGGAGCAGGTGGCTCCCGCGATGGAGCAGGCGACGGAGGCTGCGGACTCCGACAAAGCGGCACGCGTGCTCACGAGGCAGTGGGAGCGCATGTTCGAGGCGCTGGTTCCCCGGGGCAACGAGCTTGCTGCCCAGCTTGGCACGGACGCGCCACACACCGAGGTCTGAGGCCGCGGCAATGGGGCCATGTACCTGGTCTACTTCGACGAGCTCTTTACCGCGCTCGAGGGCCTTGTCGCTGACCTCCGCGAGATGATCGAGGACGAGAGCCAGCAGTTCCAGGGGTGGTTGTCGATCGCATCTTCACCAACCTCAGGCTCCTCACGCTGGGCTTCGACCTCTCCACCGTGACGGAGGCTCGTCAAGGCGAGGACGTGCGGCGGGTCTCCACATCCCTCCGCGAGCAAGTTGAGGCCTAGTGCAACCGCTTCAGGCGTGCGGAAGTTGCCATGGCGGATAGCGAAGAGGAAGCCGCCTCTGCCGAGACCGAGGAGGGTGCTGCGGAGGACGTGCAGGATGATGCTGACTCTGCCTGAGCTATGGTTATTGCGTCGGTGTGCGCTTGTATCTGAAACAATCTTATGTTTAGACATTGTGCGACTTTTCGGCATGTAATATACTCTTGTTTGCAATTTGCTTTTAGCTTGCTTGCCCCTCGAGAGGTTTCTTTTGGACTTATCTTCATGTCTATTTGTGCTCTGCGTCGTTAGGACCCATCTCTTCGTGCCATGACTCCGCCACTTTGGTATGCTAGAGCAATGACTCTGCAAGGCCGAGGGGAGTTCAGGCCTAGGAGAGGTAAGCTCCCTGAGTCGCGATGCTCAAGTGCCCCCCTTAGACGTACGAGTAGCCCATGAAGCGTAAGGGAAAGCGAAGTCGCTTGAGGGGCAAACGTGCGCTTGGAGAGGAAAAAAGGCTCTCGAGGCATGGGTGCGAGACTTAGCTTGCCGAGGCTTTTGCCTTGTAGAGGCTTTTGGCCTGGCGAGGAGGTCCTCTGCAGGGGTTTTTTCCCTGTTGCCTCCTCAGGCTCGTAGAGACACTTGTTCCCTGTGGATGTTAGAGGGGCAAACCCAAATGCTTTTGCACGGTACTGGAGACTCATGCGCACTTATAGGTCCCCTCAGGCATTCCTCGCGAAGAGAGTAAGTACCAAGGTCCTCTATAGAGATGGCGTGTTTGTGGGAGCTTTCCCTCCAGCCAGAGCTCGGATCCTTGGATTTTGCAGTGCTGCTGGTGTGTCATTTGAGGCACTGGCACCATACTCCGCCCCCGCTCGTGAGGTGCGCATGTGGAGAGATATAAGCGCACATCTTAAAGAAAATAATGCGGAAATAAAGCTCACCACCTAATATTACATATCGGCGTTGTAGCGCTAAGTTCGCTTAGGAACGAAATTGTCTCATTATGCTTGGAGTTGCCAAGTTAATGTTTTGACCATGTCGAGGCATGGGGACCACCCATTAGTGGCAGAGACTCTCTACGGCCTGAGACGGCTCGTTACATGGAGAGCTCGGAGGGTTGACCCTCGAGGGAAGCCTTTGGAGCTTGGAGGTTTAAGCCGTGAGCTTTTAACCTCTAGAGACAAAAATGCTTGGAGGTTGAGCCGTAAACTACCTCTTCCGCCAGATGTCTTGACGTGACAATGATCACGGGCGTGACGATGATCACGTTTGCCTTCCTTCCTTCTGGAGACAAAAAAATACTTGGAGGTTTAAGCCGTGAGCTTTTAACCTCTAGAGACAAAAATGCTTGGAGGTTGAGTCGTAAGCTGCCTGTTCCGCGAGATGTCTTGACGTGACGATGAACACGGGCGTGACGATGATCACGTTTTCCTTCCTTCCTTCTGGAGACAAAAAATGCTTGGAAGTTTAAGCCGTGAGCTTTTATCCTCTAGACACAAAAAATGCTTGGAGGTTGAGTCGTAAGCTGCCTCTTCCGCCAGATGTCTTGACGTGACAATGATCACGGGTAGAACTTGCGCAGGTGCATGATTTTCCACGGGTTTTTTACGGGGATGCCATCTTGAATCTCGAGACGAGCCGCGCCAGGCCTCGCGATGTGGGTGACCCTGTAGGGACCTTCCCACATTGGTGACAGCTTGTGGAGGCATTCCCTGGAGAGGATTCGCCTGAGGACGAGATCGCCTGCCTCCAGGTTGCGCGAGCGCACATTGCGGCTGTGGTAGCGTCGCAGGTCCTGCTTGTATTAGCCGCCCGGAGGGTGTCACAGCGTCGTAGTCCCTCGAGAAGTAGCGGGTCATCGTTGTGGAGGTCCTCTTGCTGGTCCTCGTTAAAGGCAAGGACCCGTGGGGATCCATGCTTTATCTCTGTGGGGAGGACTGCTTCGGCTCCATAGACGAGGGCGAACGGTGTTTCCCCTGTAGGCTTGGGTGGTGTTGTGCGGATGGACCAGATCACCAAAGGGAGCTCGCTGATCCATCCCTTGCTGTGGCCTTAGGATGTCCAAGGTGTTGGTCTTTAGGCCCTTGAGGACTTCTGCGTTTGCTCGCTCGGCCTGTCCATTGCTCTGTGGATGAGCGACTGAGGCGAAGCAGAGCTTGATGCCCATTTTTTCGCAGTAAGTCCGGAAGATGCCACTGGTGAATTGCGAGCCATTGTCGGTGATGATGCGGTTAGGCACTCCGAAGCGGCAGACCAGGCCTCTGATGAATTTCACCGCCGCGCCTGCTGGAATTGTGAACGTCGCCTCCACTTCGGGCCACTTGGTGAACTTGTCGATGGCCACGAAGAGGTAGCGATATCCCCTTTGCGCTGTTGGGAAAGGTCCTAGGATGTCCAGCCCCAAGACCGCGAACGGCCAGGAGAGCAGAATTGTCTATAGCCCCAGCGCAGGTTGGTGGATTTGCTTGGCGTGGAATTGTCAAGCTTCACATGCTTGAACGAAGTCAACTGCATCATGAAGTGCTTGAGGCCAGTATTCCCCGCTATGGATGTCCTTGATCAGCATTTTGCCTTCTTCAGGAGGAACGCATTTGAGCGCGATGCCGTTTGGGCGCTTGCGGTAGAGATTTCCTTCGAGGATGTGATAGGATTCTGCCTTTCTGGCGATTCGCTCCGCTTCAACATCTCGTCAATCCATCTTATTTCTTGATGCGTCGATGTGAGCAACAAACGTTCCCCTGTAGGGGGCCGCAATCGGGAGCCCCATCTGTAGGTGGTGGCGGGAGCGCTTCGTCTGTGCTTGCGGGCATTGCCTCTTGAGGCTGTTTTATGGTGCCTTGACAAGTCTTTCTTCAAAGACGCCTAGCAGCTGAGCTTCCCTCTTTGACGCACGTTTGGCGATGCCATCAGCCTCTTGATTTTCCTTTCTTGGGATGTGCATGAGCTCCATACCCCTGAAGTGCTTCTCAAACCTGCGGACCTCTTCAAGGTATGCGGCTATGTGGTCGTCCTTAGGCTTGTAGCTCTTGTTGGAGAAGTTGACGAGCAGTTGGGAGTCGCCCTTGATGAGCAGGTGCTTGATGCCAAAAGCGATTGCGGCACGTAGGCCCGCGAGCAAGCCTTCATACTCGGCAATATTGTTGCAGATCTTGTCGATTCCGAAGCACAACTGGACCGCGTAATAGAGCTTGTCGCCCTTTGGTGAGGTCAGGACCACGCCAGCCCCACCGTGACGACAAGCGAAAGCTCCATCGAACTTTATGGTCCAGTGGCTGGGCATTTTGTCTCTAGAGGGCTCTTGCTCTTCTCCTAAAGGCTCTTCAGGGGTTGGATCAGTCCATTCGGCGACGAAGTCTGCCAGCGCTCTTCCTTTGATTACCCTTGTGGTATCGAAACGCAAGTTGAATGGCTGTAGCTCTATATTCCATCCTGCGACACGATCTGTGGCGTTAGGATTGCGTAGGATCTGCTCTAGGGGAAAAGAGGCGACCACCGTTATGGGGTGCCCCTGGAAGTAGTGTCGCAGTTTTCTTGAGGCGATGAGGAGCGCGACGAGGAGCTTTTGCTGCATGGTGTACCGCTCGCGAGCATCGCACAGTACTATACTGACGAAATAGACTGGATGCTCGACAAAGGTTGTCAGTTTAGTCTTGGCGCACTCTGCCTGAGAAGGCTCTGCAGGGCTCTCAAGGGGGCTGGCATGTGGAGAGCCCTCGAGGGGTTTGGCCTGTGGAGGCTCTTCAGGCTCCCTGGCGAGATTGTCCTGTGGTGGTGGACTTGGGGCAGGCTCCGCTTGCGGCTTTGGGCCTGGCGGTGGGTTTGTGGGGCCTGTTCCTTTGTCAAGCTCTTCGTCAGGCAGTTTTGGTTTAGGAGTGGTTGCACTCTTCTTGTGTAGGACTGGCTCCTCTCTTTCTACCACCAGGACGGCACTTGCAGTTTGCGGAGTGGCTGACAGATACAACTTCAGGTGCTCGCCTGTCCTTGGGGCGACCATGACTGGTGGGCTGGCTAGGTACCTCTTCAAGTCCTCAAAGGCTTGTTCCGCTTAAGGAGTCCACTTGAAGGTGCCAGTTCTCTTCATGATCTTGAAGAATGGCAGAGCTCTTTCACCGAACTTGGAGATGAATCTACCCAAGATAGCCATGCAGCCTGCTATGCGTTGCATATCCTTTAGTCGGTGTGGAGGTTTCATTTCCTCTATGGCCTTGATTTTGTCAGGGTTTGCCTCTATGCCTCGGTGGGACACGAGAAAACCAAGCAATTTTCCTGAAGGCACTCCGAAGACGCACTTGGCGGGATTGAGCTTGATGTTCACCTTGCGCAAGCTGGCCAACATCTCTTCAAGGTCCCTGAGGAGAGTATCTCCCTCCCGAGACTTGACGACAATGTCATCGATATAAGCCTCGACGTTTCTGCCCATTTGCTCGCCCAGTGCTATCCTCATGAGCCTCTGGAAGGTGGCTCCAGCGTTTTTCAGGCCGAAGGGTATGCAGACATAGCAATACACACCGCAAGGGGTGAGGAAAGTCGTCTTCTCTTCGTCTTCCTTAGCCATTTTGATCTGGTGATAACCAGAGAAGGCATCGAGGAAGCAGAGGAGGTCGCAGTCTACCGTGGAGTCCTTGATCTGGTCGATTCTCGGCATGGGATAAGGGTACTTGGGGCAGGCCTTGTTGACATCAGTGTAGTCGATGCAGAGGCGGCCTCCTCCGGCTGGTTTTGGGACGACCACGCCGTTGGAGAGCCAAGTGGGTTGCGCGACTTCGGGACGACATTTGCCGCTTTTAGCTTCTCGACCTCTTTGACAATGAATGCTTGCTTCTCGGGGGCTTGTTTTCTTGCTTTTTGCTTGACGGGGCGTGCGTTTGGACACACGGCCAAGTGGTGCTTGATCACCTCCCTCGGTACACCGGACATGTCTGACGGAGTCCATGCGAACATGTCAGAGTTTGCCCGGAGGAAGGCGACGAGCGCGCTTTCCTATTTGGGAGGCAGCGCAACGCCAATGGTGACGCTAGCCCCCGAGCCTTCAGCCCCCGAGTTGTTGGAGCTTAGAGAGACTTTCTTTGTAGCGGCTGGCTCCTGGGAGAACAGCTGCTTCTTCTTCTTGGGTCTCTCGAGAGGCTCCATGTCCTTGTCAGCAGGGAACTCCATGGCGGCTGCCTTGTAGGCTGTCTCGACAGCGCGTGTAGCAACCAGGACATGTCCGCGGATGGTGATTGTGCCAGTGCTGCCGCGGATCTTGACCATGTTGTATGCATGATGCGTGACGGCCATGAATTTCGCGAGGGCAGGGTAGCCGAGGATGGCGTTGTACGGCAAGCCGATGTGCGCAACATTGAAGTCGATGTGCTCGGTGCGGTAGTTTTCCTTGCTGCCGAAGGTGACGGCAAGCCTGACCTGCCACAGAGGCCACGACGGGCGAGGTTTCCTCTTCGAGGCTTGGGCCGTTCACTGACGAGATTTGCGACATCTCGTCAGGCGATGATGACGCCTTCGTGGTGGCGCCCTCGCGCCTCGTGGAGGAGGAGGACGAGGAGAGGGAGGCCTCCGACGCGGAGGCCACTCCAAGGCGGCGTGAGCCCCGTACCAAGGCGGCCGTGGACCGTTTTGGGGCGAGACCGTCCGACGTTCCCTCCAAGAGGAAAGCAGTGGCGCCTTCGGAGTGTTCAGGCGCCAGGACCACGCCCTCCTGGCACTCGCCAGGCCTGGCGTGGGTCGACACCGGCGCTCAACCATCCGGGTATGTGTTTCTGGCACTAGGTCGTTTGACCCTCACCCCTTTTCTCTTTATCCTCTCTTGAAGATGCTTCTATGGTTTTTGTCAGTGATCTTGTGCCTGCGAAGCGCCGTAAGCTTCGCAAGGCAGCAGATGTGAAGAGAGCCACGGCTGAGGCCTATGGAGACGCCTCCGCGGGCCCTACTGAGGAGGTGCCTCAAGGAGAGGAGGCTGCGCCTCGGGCGGAGGAGGCCGCGCCTCGCCCAGAGGCTTCCGTGCCACCTCCTGAGCCAATGGTGGTGGAGGCTCCGGAGGAGAGGATTGCCACTCCTCCTCGCGCTCCTACTCCACCTTGCGCGGCCACGCCACTGTCGGGTTATGACTCCCGGGAATCAGGGGTAGTCACTTCCTGAAGTGTAGTTCGAGAGGGGATTGAACGCGGAGGTCTAAACCCTCAAGTGGCTCCGCGACGTTGCTCGCCGGACCCGAAGAAGACGCACACCCGACCAAGGAAAAACACCGTCCTTTACCCAGGTTCACGGCCCTCGTGAGGAGGTAAGACCGCTACTCCTGCCTGTCTGTATTATATGTGGGAGTTTACAGTACAATTGAGCTTGCCGGAAGCCCCCTTGAGGAAGTTCATGCCTGGGGAGGGAAGCGATGATCTTCTTCCTCCTCCATCTAGAGGCTAACCTAACCAGAGCTGCTAGGGTTTACAAGGGTGTTTTCCACGCAAAGAGCCGACCCTTGCTACAATGCAGGTCCTCTCTCTTTTATAGGCGCCTCCGGCCTTCTTCTTCGTCTTGGCCTTCAAGGTGGCTCCCACTTGCCAGTGGCGGGGTGGAGCACGGGTCCACCGCGCTCCGTTTGTCCATGGACTTGGTCCATTGTTGATAAAGGTGGCGCTGTGGCCGACAGGCGGCCGACCGCGCTTGTACCACCCGCAGAGCGGGCAGTCTCTGAGGTGGAGCCCACGATGACGAACTCCGTTGGAGGGTTGCGCCGCCTGTCGTGGTATCGGCATATTTGATAGGAGACGGGGGTCCTCTAGCCTACGTATGGATTGTGGGGAAGAAGGTTGGTGTCGTCGAGGTCGGGATTGAACACGGCGAGTTTACCCAGCTTCGGATCCCACAGCGGTGGCGGAATCCTACGTGCTGCTATAATTCACTATGAGGCAATAGCCGTGAACAGGTTACAATGGGTATGATGCCTATTGAAGTTGTCTGTGTGCCCCTCCTAAAGGCTCCCTGGTGGCCGGCTTATATAGGCGGCCAGGCCCCAGGGTACAAGGTAAGTTCTTGTCCGGCAAGTAAACAGAGTCCTAGACCTAGCCGGCTTAGTTGCCGCCTTCCGTCTTGGGCTCGGTGGCTTGATGGGCTTCGGCCTTCCGCCTTCCTTGGACCGTCCGCCTACTTCCTTGTACGTCAGCTATCTGGGCCGCCCGGCAGGCTTCGGCCTTACCACCCTTGGGCCACCCTGGACTAGCCGGATTGATCCATGCTGGTTATACCCCTAGTTGATATATCCTCAACATTAGCCCCCAGAAAGGTTGAAGTTCTCCAGGCGCCAGCTTCTTCTCGATTCTTCGTCTGCCAGAGTTGGCGGCTGCAGGACTTGAACCATTCTGAAAATCAACGAGGCATGCGTGTCTTGATGTTGACATGCGGCCGCCTTTATCCATCATGGGAAAAGTCGGCTGCTCGGCAATCTTTGCCGAGCATTCTTATTGGCGGTCTCCACCTAGCCAGCTCACGACAGTTTGAAAACTGTTAGGCGGGAATCTCGCCATGATCAGAAATTGCGGGAAAAGAGGAGGCGCGGGGATCGTGCAATCGTGTGCTGCAACGGATGCTGGACACGTGTCCGACTAAAAACGCCGTTGCACAGGGAGCAACGCCTGGCCCTATAAATAGGTAGCCAAACGGTCCATTTTCTTTACCCAGCCTTTGCTCTCCGTGCGCTCTTGCCTCTTCCACTCCTTCGCTTCTTGCCTTCAAACGAGCTCCGGCGAACTCCTCTCCTCCGACGACCTTTTCTTGCGGCGATGTCCACCGGCCCAGCTCACTCGACGGCGTCGAGCGGTCCGGCGACCGAGGCCGCGCTCGCGAAGTCGATGGGCGGCGCAATAACCCGTCCCGCGGCGGCGGCGACGGCGGGCAATGTCACCGCCGTCGTCCCTCGGACTTCTACCGCGCGCACGCCAGCGGCGGGCTCTTCGGCTCCTCCACCGACCACCACGGCGACGGCGACGGCGGGCGCCCCCGGCGACGAGGAAGAAGAAGCGTCGGACCTCGGGTCCCGCTACTGGCTACCTTCCATCGTCGATGAAGACGCCCTCCAAGATTTGGAGGCTGTCGGCTACCTCCCCACTCGGGAGGATTGCCGGTGGAGGGCCGCCCTCGGAGACATCATCCTGGCCCCGGAAGCCGGAGAGCGGGTAATCCTTACCTCCCATCTTGTTAGGGGAATGGCGCTTCCGCCTTCCGCCTTTTTTAGCGAGGTTTTGGATCATTATGGGCTCCAGCCCCACAACATTGCACCCAATAGTATATTAGTCTTAGCCGGCTTCACAGCTCTGTTCGAAGGCTACCTAGGTATCAGGCCTAGTTTAGACTTCTTCAGATACTGCTTCCGTTGCCGGCGACAGACGGTGCTGGACGGCGGGCTGGCAACCTGCGGCAGCATCACCTTCAACTTTCGCCAGGGCCGCCAATGGTATCCCAAGATACCATATCTCGAGTCCGTCAAGGGCTGGACCTCCACGTTCTTCTACTGCCAAGATATGGCAGCGCCGGGCCGCCAAGTCGGCATCCTGGCATTCGTCAACGCGCCACCCATGCCTCGACCATGCTGGGACGAGGCGGTGCCTAAGTTGACGGAGGAACTCCGCCTTATTCAAAGGCGGATTGAATTCCTCGCGAGGACGATGGCTCCCCCTCAGCTGGATGGGGTCAACACCGTCATTTGCTGGCTCAGCCAGCAAATCCTCCCCCTGCGGTACAGCCCGCACAAGATGTGTCAGTATTCGCCTACTGACACAGCCTCTCTTCGCGTGAGCGAAGAGATATTGCCGGTCGCCGACCTAGCATTCCGGCTCCGCAGCCTCGTCAAGGCGGGGCTGGTGAAGGCGGCTAAGGGCGTGCCCATGCACACCCACGACAACCCTCCCCTCGAGGTAAGTATTTTCTTCCTTCGCCCCTTGTTTGATAGTTTTGCCGGCTAGGATTGAGTTCCTTTAACTTGTCTTCTTTTTCAGCTCTCCGAGTTGGGAGAGGATGACCTGGCTCCCGACTTCTACTAGTCGGAAGTCGGGAAGATGAAGAAGCGCAAGGCGTCCGGCGCTGCTTCCTATACGGCGAATGCCGACAGGAAGAAACGGATCGCGTCGGCTACCGAGCCGACTCTCGCCAACATCGGCGAGAACGCGGGGATTAACATCACCCGAAGGTACTCAGTTCTGCCTTTTACCAGATGACAAACCTCTTCAATACAGGCCAATTGACTGTGCTTGCTTTTTATTGACAGGGAAAGGGTCGCAACCTCCCGGTTGACGACCAGGCTTCTTGGCAAAGGGAAGCGGCCGCAAGGCGGCTCGCCGGCTACCGTGCCGCCAACTCCTCAGCTCCACGCCGGCAGCTTTATGGGCGACGCTCGCTGTCAGCCCCCAGCTCCGGCTTCAGGTGCTCCGCCAAGGGCCCCTTCCGCCGACCGCACGGCCAAAACTCCCCTTCTGCTGGCTGAGGCTACGGCCGATGATGCCGCTCAATCGCGTGCCGCCAACGAAGGGTTGCTGGAGTCGACTGCCGGCGGGTCTCGGAGGGCAGCCCCGACTACGGGAGGCGGCAAGGTCAGGGACCCTTGGTCCACCTTTAAGGAGGCCAAGGAGTCCACTTTGGCTTTTGCCAACTTCGCCTCGCAGGCCTTCGCCGATTTGGAGGGCGACTTATCTGTAAGTTCTTACCACTCCGGTATATACATAGTCTTTCCCCCGAGCACTTAGATGGCAAGTCAAAAGAAATTTGGACTGCCGGCTTAGTGGTTATTCGACAATATGTTATACGCCTTTGTTTTGTCTTGCAGGGCCTTGTCTCCGCCAACGTCGAGCTTGTCTCCTCCCGAGTCGAGATAAACCGGTGTTGCCGCGTCCTGAAGAAGGAGTGCGAGGCCAAGGACCTGCGGATTGCCGAATTGGAGGCGGCCCGCAAAAAAGATGAAGGTAGGGTTTATCCTTTTCGCCTTCAACTATGCTTTTGACTTATGTTTCCGTCAATCATTTAGCTTAGCGAATCCATATTTGTAGAACTGCTAGACCACTCCCAGGATATCCTGAAGGCGTCCACTGATATGCAAGCTCTTATGAATGAAGCTTCCGACTTGGCGGCCGCCAACTTGGAGTTGAAGGAGGCTCATCGGAAGGAGATGGAGGCCCAGCAACTCAAGTTTGCGCAGGAATCTAGCCAACTCACTGGTGAGCTGGAAAGCATGCGCAACAAGTTGGCGGAGGCGGAGAAGACGGCTGCGGAGGAGATCTCCAAGCAGACTTCCCGCGCCCAAACTGCGGAGGACGCGCTGGCAACTCATATGATTGAGTTGTCCGCTTTCCATAACTCGGTCCTTGGTAATTTCTTGCTCCTTTTTTGATGCTGCCATGTTGCTTTAGCCTGAGCCAAACTAATGGCTTTATTTTTGATGTAGTTCCCGCCGGTTTAGGCGATGACAAGGTTGTCAGCCCCCGCCTGGATCGCCTTGCGCGTCTAGGCGAACTGGTCACCGAGACTTTGGCGGCGTCCAAGCGGTTTGCCGCCAAGTTCTTCACTTCGTCCGGCAGCCAGGAGCCGACCGAGTTCAGCGACGTGCCCGCCATCCTGGAGCAGGCGACCAAGCTGCACAAAAGCTCGCTGAAGTCGGCGGCGCGGGGTGGAGCCAAGACTGCCCTTGGGTTGTTCATGGCGCACTACCCCGAGGCGGAGATAGAAGCCGTCACCGAAGGCATGCCGTCAACGTATGAAGACGGTAGCTAGGTTGAGCCGGCCGCTGTGCTGGACAGCGTTGCCGGCTACGCCACGCGGGTTGCCGACATGGTGGACACTTCAATCTTCTACCGGCGCCATCCTGTGCCTGGCGGAGAGGGAGCTGAAGCTGCCGGCGCGGCCGAGGCGGAGGGGAGTGATAGTTCCGGGCCTGAAGTTGTCAGCCCCCAAGCCTGATGTAGACGCTCCCCCGAGCCATATCTTTTCTGTCCTTGCCTTCTGTTAGCCTTACTTGTCGGCCCCTGAAACAATGCAACATTTGTAATATTTGTATATACTTTTGCTGTTGCTTTGCTAGGCGGAAACTAGCTGACAAGTTTTATTTTGTCTTTACTTATATGGCCCGGCTTAATTTTACCCTGACTTATATGCTTGACTTTTTGCATGTTGACGAAACCTCAGCCGGTAACTTTAGCTGAAACAACCAGGGCTAAACCATGCGTTTAGAATCAGAGACCAAAGCCAACATGTTGGTGTCAAAGACATGCTACTAGGCGAACCACATATAAGTAATCAGAGGTAAAGGAATTAGGCGGCGCAAAAAAGTTTATTTTTGCTTTGGGTTGGCTCGAAAGCTGCAAGTATCTACCAGTTTGAACCTTTGCACGGAGCTAGAAAATAGGTAACTTAGATACATAGGGGAAATATGATTGCAAGAAAAGACAAAAAGATGGCATGCTTCTCAACACAGATGAGGAACCATAGACTTTTATTTCATAATCATATTTAACTTATTACAATTATAAATTGCTAAGTGTAGAAAGGACGTAGCTGCTCAATATTCCAAGGTCGTCTTGTTTGCTCGAACGGATCGTCAATGCCTCTCTTGCGCTTGGTTCCCCTTTTTCCTGCCGCCTTCTTGCGCATTTTCTTTTCTTCTTCATCGCGGATGTCGGCTAGGTAGAAGGAACCATTGAGCAGCGCCTTTGTGACTATAAACGGTCCTTCCCATGGCGGGGATAACTTGTGCAAGCCTTTTCTATCTTGAATTAGGCGGAGAACCAGGTCACCTGTTCTGAAGCTTCGCTTCCGCACTCTCCGGCTATGATAGCGGCGAAGTTGTTGCTGGTACAAGGCGGAGCGATGGAGAGCGACGTCTCTTTCTTCGTCTAGCAGGTCTAGGCTATCCTGTCTTGCACCTTCTACGTCTTGCTCGATGTAGGCTTGAACTCTTAGGGAATCGTACTTCATGTCGGTAGGTAGCACTGCCTCTGCGCCATATACTAAGAAGAAAGGAGTGTAGCCAGTAGACCTGTTTGGCGTTGTGCGCAAACTCCATAATACCGACTCTAACTCATCTGCCCAAGCGCCGGCTGCCATGTGTAATGGAGCTTCGAGACGAGGCTTAAGTCCTGATAAGACTAGGCCGTTTGTACGCTCTACTTGTCCATTGGATTGAGGGTGTGACACGGATGCCAAATCAAGCCGGATGCCCAGATCGCTGCAGTATTCCTCTATGTCGCCTTGAGACAGATTGCTGCCATTATCGGTGATAATGTTGTGTGGAACTCCAAACCGAGAGATAATTCCCCAGAGAAAATTGGTGGTTGTTCGTGCGTCAAGTTTGCTGATCGGTTTAGCTTCGACCCATTTGGTGAACTTGTCGACAGCGACCAACAGGTGAGTGTACCCACCGCGGGCCTTTTTGAAGGGACCCACCATGTCTAAGCCCCAGACCACGAACGGCCAGGTGATTGGGATCGTCCTTAGCTCCTGTGCCGGCAAATGAGGTTGACGAGCGTACAACTGGCAACCTTTGCATGTCTTTACGATGTTCTCGGCGTCTTCTTTGGCGGTGAGCCAGTAGAAACCTTGGCGGAAAGCTTTGGATACAATGGACCTAGCGGAAGCATGATGCCCGCAGGTGCCAATATGTATGTCCTTCAGAATTTCCCGGCCTTCTTCCGGCTGTATGCACCGCTGATAGATGCCGCAAGTGCTTCGCTTATATAGCTCTCCTTTTATTATCGTGAATGCCTTGGATCGCCTTATGATCTGCCTATTTAGCACCTCATCATCCTCCGGCAACTTTTGGTTGATTAGAAAATCGAGATATGGGACTGTCCAATCCGGCTGTGTTAAGTAGACAGCGAAACTTGCCGCTTCTACCGGTTCTTCTGCGTCGGGGTCCATCAAATCGGCGCCTTTAATGGATGGCTTGTGCAAATGCTCCAGGAAGATATCGTTTGGTACTTTTTTGCGTCCCGATCCAAGTCTTGCAAGTGTGTCCGCCACCTCATTCTCAGCTCTTGGAACATGCCGGACTTCGTAGCCTACGAAGTTTTTTGCGAATTCGTCAACCTTGGCTCTGTAAGCCGCCATTGTTGCGCTTTTCGCATCCCATGTTCCGCTTACTTGCTGCGCGACCAAATCTGAGTCGCCATAACAGAGGATTCTTTTGACGCCTAGGTCGTTTGCCACGTGTAACCCATGAAGCAAGGCTTCGTACTCGGCAACATTGTTGGTTGCTGTGAAGTGGATTTGTAACACGTAGCTAAGCTTGTCACCTTTAGGCGTGCGTAGAACGACTCTAGCCCCCGAGCCTTTGAGCATCTTTGATCCGTCAAAGTGCATGACCCAATATTCTGGTTCGGGGAGTGTCGTTTCCTCCATGGCCTCTGTCCAGTCGGCGACAAAGTCGGCAAGCGCTTGAGACTTAATGGCGGTCCGTGGTTTATAGACTATATCAAAGGCGGCGAGTTCGATGCCCCATTTGGCAACTCGACCCGTTGCCTCTGCATTGTTGATTATGTCTCCCAACGGTGCCTTGCTGACTACTATCACTGTGTGTTCCTGGAAGTAATGCCTAAGCTTTCTGGCGGCGAAGAATACACCATAAGCCAGCTTTTGGTAATGCGGATACCTCTGCTTGGAGGCGGAGAACACTTCACTGATGAAGTAGACCGGTCGCTGCTCACACGTCGCGGCTTCGTTCTCCTTTCTTTCCACAGCCAAGACAACGCTGACAACAGCTCCTGTTGCCGCGATGTACAGCAACATTGGTTCCTGTGATCGAGGTGCTGCCAATATTGGAGCGGATGTGAGGGCCTCCTTAAGTTGTTGTAAGGCGGCATCTGCCTCTGCTGTCCACTCGAAGTTGTCGGATTTCTTCAATAGCCGGTAGAGAGGCATTGCCTTTTCCCCTAGGCGGCTTATGAAACGACTGACGGCTGCTGCCGATCCGGCTAGGCATTGCACGTCCTTCAGACAAGTGGGTCTGGATATGTTTTGGATGGCCTTGATCTTCTCCGGATTAACCTCGATCCCTCGTTCTGAGACGATGAACCCTAGCAGTTTGCCGGCTGGAACGCCGAAAACGCACTTGGCGGGATTGAGTTTCATCTGATACCTCCGGAGATTCTGAAAAGTTTCTTCCAAGTCCTCTAGGAGATCCGCCTTCTTTTTTGACATTACCGCGATGTCGTCTACATAGACGTGAACGTTGCGGCCGATCTGTTCGTGCAGGCAATTTTGCATACAGCGCTGGTATGTTGCCCCTGCATTCTTCAGGCCAAAAGGCATTGTAATGTAGCAGAACGTCCCATATGGAGTTGTGAAAGATGTTTTCAGCTGATCTGACTCTCTCCTCTTGATTTGGTGGTATCCTGAGTAGGCGTCAAGAAAACAAAGCAGCTCGGAGCCTGCTGTGGAGTCTACGACTTGGTCAATTCTAGGCAGCGCAAAGGGATCCTTTGGGCAGCACTTGTTAACACCAGTATAGTCGATACACATCGTCAGCTCTTTATTCTTCTTTGGAACGAGTACAGGATTTGCCACCCAGTCGGTGTGTACAACTTCTTTTATGAAATTGGCGGCCTTCAGCCTATTTATCTTCTTTCCTATAGCCTTGCGCCTCTCATCTCCAAAGCGTCTTGTTGCTTGTTTCACCGGCTTGGATCCTTTTATGACGTTGAGCGAGTGCTCGGCAAGTTCCCTCGGTACACCAGGCATGTCGGAAGGCGACCATGCGAAGATGTCACGATTCTCACGGAGGAACTCGACGAGCGCGCCTTCCTATTTGCTGTCAAGGTTGGAGCCGATGACAACTTGCTTAGACTTGTCACCTGGGATGAGGTCCGCCTTTTTGGTGTCTTCTGAAGCTTCGAAAGTCTTCTTGACATCCATCTTTGGCTTTGGTATGGAGTTGTCTGAATCCGCCCCGAGCAGCGCGAGTTCTTCCTTGTGGATGACGGCTTCTGCGAAGGCGGCCATGCCACGCTCGCACTCCTTGGCTTTCTTGAAGTTGCCGGAAACCGTGATGGTTCCGTTTTCCCCCGGCATTTTAAGCTTGCTGTATATGTAGCACGGCCTTGCCATGAACTTGGCGAAAGCCGGTCGTCCGAAGATTGCATGATAGGCGCTTTTGAAGGGGACAACTTCGAACCGGAGGAACTCTGAGCGGTAGTTCTCTTTTGGTCCGAAAGTTACCTTCAGCCTGATGCTTCCCATTGACTTTGCTTGCCTGCCGGGCACTATGCCATGAAAGGTGAGGTTGATGTGATCCAGCTGATCCTCTGATAGGTTCATGCGGCTTAGTGTGTCGTAGTAAAGGATGTTGAGGCTGCTGCCGCCATCCATAAGTACCTTTGTGAGTCTGAAGTTGTCGACAATGGAGTCGACGACAAGGGCGTACTTGCCTGGGTGAGGGACGTGATCAGGGTGGTCGGACCGGTCCCATGTGATTGCTGCCTCCGACCAGTTCAAGTACTGAGGGACGTCCGGCATTGTCGCGTTGAGTTCGCGCATCTCCGCCTTATCCGCTTTAGCCGAAGGCGTGCCGACAAAGCACATAAGAGATTCTTTGACCTTCGGATACGGCTTCTTTTTCTTGGCGGCTGCGTCATCTTCGCTTGAGATAGACATGTCGTCGTCATCCTCATCCTCCTTGCTGTCTTTCTTGTCGTTCTTCTTTGACTTCTTTGACTTCCAGCCGACTGTGGGATCCTTTTTGAAGTCGTCCATGAAACGGCACTCTCCAAGCATATGGTTGACCTTGCCCAATGAGGCGTGGATGGGACACGGCAAAAGCTTTGCCTGTTCATAAGTGATTCGCGCCGCCTTAGGCCCTGAGCCGGCTTCGCGACTATCTTTCTTATTTTTCCACTTCTTTTTGTCGGCGTTTCCTTGGAACGCTACGGCTACCTCATTGGAAGGTCCGGCTTTGTCATCCGCCGCCTGCTTGCGTTTGTTGTTCCGCTTTGGTATGATGTTGACGTCTGGGTCATCGTCCCGGGCGTCGTCATCCGCCGCCGCGTATTGGGCGGCTAGGTTGAGCATCTCACCAAGGTCCGTGATTTGCTCGCGGACGAGCCTATGACGGAGTAAGGACTTATTCTGTAGGCCCGTGTAGAAGGCGTGGATAGCCTGTGCGTCCGAAACACCATGACAGTTGGCTTTTTCGGATATCCAACGGCTGACAAAATCTGTCATGGTTTCGTCCGGCTTTTGGATACAGCGCTGCAAATCCGTGTAGGTATTTGGACGCTTGTATGTTCCTTGGAAGTGCTGGGAGAAAACCTTTTCCATGTCGTACCAGCTATGGATGGACTTTTCAGGAAGGTTGTCGATCCAAGCTCTTGCCGTGCCTTCCAACATGAGAGGTAGGTAGCGGACGGCAATATGGTTGCTCCCGCCGGCAATCTCTATGGCCATGGCATAATCGGATAGCCATGAGTCCGGCTTAACGAGGCCGTTGTACCTAGAACAGTTTTTTGACACTGATGTCATGTCCTTAGGGAACGGCTCTCTGCGGATGGCGTCACCGAAGCACTTTGGTCCAGAGTATAGTGGCTCCTTTCCTCTTGCTATGTCTTGTAGGCGATGTCGTGCGTCTTTTGGATCGAGCTGCCGTGCACCTCTGTTCGCGTCTGGCTCGTCCTGCGCTGCCCGGCTTATGCTGCGCCTGGGCCCTTCTACCTCCTCTCTCTTCTTGCTGCCAGTGCTACGCTGCGGAGATCGGCTGCGGCCTCTCCTTGAAGGGTCGTTGTCGACATCTTTTCTAGGCGGTGGCCTGTTGTTCCGGCTACCGCCATTGTCGCGTTTTGGCTGAGATGGAGGTGGTAGGTCTCCTCTGCTTCCTGTCCTTGAGTTCTCGTCCCGCCTTGGCTTTGGCGGCGGCGCCTTCTTTGGAGGTGGCGTTGCCTTCCTTTTGTCGCCATGGCTACTGGAGCCAGACGGGCCTTCGGGGTCGGCGCCGGGTGCAGCTTTGCACTTGCCCGACTTAGACTCTAGGTCTCCCCCGCGAGCATCCGCCATGTGGCCGTAGGAATCAGCGCGAGCTTGTTGCTCTAGGGCCTTGCTCACGAAGTGTCTTGCGTTGGCCAGCTTTTCTTCCGCCGTGTAAGTGTTGTCGTCCAGGGTATCTAGCGCGGCGGCCGCGTTGAGGACAGGGGTGCAGAAGACAACATCCCCCCTTCTGTCCACTCGGTTCGGTGCCGTACGCCAGTCGAACCCTAGGTCTTGAGCCGCTGTCGTTGCTTGCGCAGGCGGCTCTTTTCCACGGCGGCTTTTTGATGACCTTTTCTCCTCGAAGAGTTGCCGGCTTGTTTTGGCCGACATCTTCTCCTGCTATTTCTAGATCTTCTTCGCAAGGCTCTCAACGTGCTCCTCTCTTTTTCGCAGGAAGTCAGAGTGCTTAAGCATGTTAATCCTAAGTTATTCCACTTCGTCGAGTGGGGTGTTTTTGTTTATCGGAGTATTCATGATCCCGTCTACTTCTTTGATGACGGAGAGCAAATCCGTGGGTTTGCTGTTGCCGCCTTTCTCGAGGCCAGCTTTCTTCTTCGCGCGCACCTTGTCGGAACTTTCAATGAGTTGGCCGGCAGTGGTGTCGCCGGCTTGTTTTGCGCCTCCGAAGTAACTGGGGTTGTCTCGTGACCGACAACAACCATCATAGCCAGCTTGTCAGGCATGTCTGTATCCGCTGTTCCTTCTGAGGGAGCCGGATTTCCACTGGAAAAGCGGGTTTTGATCTTCTCTTCGAAGAGACTAGCATCATCATCGGAATCAGAGTCTACGTTGACTTGAACGGTAGATCTGGATCCGGCATCTGACATCGCATCCTCCTGTAGAGCAGGGAGGATTGACTCAGGATCGTTGTTTTCCGGCTGGGAGTCGGATCCCAGTCCGACAACTCCGACGAAGTGGAAATCAGATTCGGCCGACTCCTGGGAGAAGGCGGATTCAGATCCATCTTGCCGGTCGACTGCTTGGTCGAAGGGTTGGTGGGTGGGGTTGTAGAAACGCGGTAGGCCGTACGCCTCTGGCGTGTACCCGATGAAGACGTCGATCCCTCCGATCGGCACGATTGCGCATCCGATAAGGTAGTCATCCGTCGGGAGCCAGGACTCGTCCGAGTTGACGTAGCTATGGCCGTCATACCTTGTGACGCGACCGACGGCGATCTGCTTATCAACGCCGCCAAGTGTTCCCGCCTGGAACGTGACGCCAGGAACCTTATGCCCCACGGTGGGCGCCAACTGTCGTGGTATCGGCATATTTGATAGGAGACGGGGGTCCTCTAGCCTACGTATGGATTGTGGGGAAGAAGGTTGGTGTCGTCGAGGTCGGGATTGAACACGGCGAGTTTACCCAGCTTCGGATCCCACACCGGTGGCAGAATCCTACGTGCTGCTATAATTCACTATGAGGCAATAGCCGTGAACAGGTTACAATGGGTATGATGCCTATTGAAGTTGTCTGTGTGCCCCTCCTAAAGGCTCCCTGGTGGCCGGCTTATATAGGCGGCCAGGCCCCAGGGTACAAGGTAAGTTCTTGTCCGGCAAGTAAACAGAGTCCTAGACCTAGCCGACTTAGTTGCCGCCTTCCGTCTTGGGCTCGGTGGCTTGATGGGCTTCGGCCTTCCGCCTTCGTTGGACCGTCCGCCTACTTCCTTGTACGTCAGCTATCTGGGCCGCCCGGCAGGCTTCGGCCTTACCACCCTTGGGCCACCCTGGACTAGCCGGATTGATCCATGCTGGTTATACCCCTAGTTGATATATCCCCAACACCGCCCACCTACTTTATCGCCAGAGTAGAAGGTCCTCACAGCTGTGCAGCGGGCGGTGCAGCTTTGTTGACCGCTTTATCGCCAGGGACAGCGACGGGGGTGTGAGCGCCTTTGTACGGGCTGGCAGAGGTCACGTGCTTTTTTTGGGGATTCCTTGGCGACGACGTTTCCCTCCAGGCCTGAGGGGAGATTCATGCAAGACTACCCTCAGGCGGGTTGGTTCCTTGACGGGGAGGATCCCCGGAGGCGAGGGGTCCCTTGAGGCCCTCGCTCCCTCTTCAGGCTCTCGAGGGGAATCGCCTCTCGAGGGTCCCATCAGGCGGTGTCGCCTAGTCCTTAGCCGTTTTGTTCGTCCGGCTCGCGAGCGAGGCCTGAGGGGAATGGGCTCTTGATACCCCAGTTCCCACTGGGCCGACAGTAGCCCCCGGGCCCATGATGGGCACGACTGAGCCCATGGGCTTAGGCGAAGCGTCGTGGGCCCTTAGTGCCCAGCCGGCCAGAGCCACGCGCACTCGGACGGCTAACGGCTTTGCATGATCTGGGGCGTGAGTCGTCGGGGGTCCCACCACGTCCCGGTAACCGCTCTTGGAGGGGACATAAAGCCCGAGCGCTGCGGCAGGGAGCCGTTACCGTTTCCAACTCCTCGCAGAAAATTCCGCTCCACAGAGCTCTCCGCCTCCGCGCTCTCCTACGAGTTCCTGTTCTCCAACTCCTTCCAACCTTCGCGCCCGTGACGATGAGTCCTCTCAAGAGCAAGGGCAAGGCCGCCGCGGGGTCTTCCTCCCAGGCGGAGGCCACGGAGACCGTGATGGGCGCGGCGCTGCTCGGCGTGCGTGTCAATGAGAAAGCGCTCTCCAAGGTCCGCTACTTGGTGGCGGACCGGACGAACGAGCACGGCGCCACCGCCCTGAAGCCCGCGGCGCACGGTAAGCGCCCGCGGGGATTTTTCCCGGTCTTTCAGCACTGCCTGGCCGCGGGACTGGTGCCGCCCTTCTCTCCGTTCCTGGAGGCGGTGTTGGCGTTCTATCAGGTGCAGGTGTTGCACCTGCACCCCAACTCCATCCTTATACTCGCCGTCTTCGCCTACCTCTGCGAGGCGTACCTTGGCCTGAAGCCCACGGTGGGGCTGTTCCGGTGCTTCTACGCGCTCCGGAACACGGCGAAGAACGAGCGCTCTGGGTGCGTCTCGTTCCGCATCGTCGACGGCATGGGGGGCGTCTACATCCCCATGTCCTGGAGCGAGGGCAAGGCCATCACGTCCGTGACGAAGAAGGTGGACGAATTCCGCCAGAAGTGGTTCTTCGTCGGGGTGGAGCGTCCATGCGCCTTCCTCAATGTCCCGGACGAGCCTCCGGTGAAGAACTCCCACTGGGGCAAGGCTATCTTTGACGGCGCCAAGAACACGAGCCTGATGGGGCGCCTGAACTTCCTTCGCGAGGAGGGCCTCACAGGGCAGATGGTCGTGGCGGACTTTGTGACCCGCCGCATCGCGCCCCTCCAAGCTCACTTGGTCCCCATGTGGATGTACTCGGGGTCGAACGACAAGATCCGGCTCCACGTTGAGGACAACGACAAGGACGTCGTCGACAACATCCTCTCCGCGCTATTCGTCAACCCCTCTGTGCTCCCTGCGAACAAGGTTCGCGCGGCGCTCCGGCCTCTTCATCAGTACAACCTGATGGAGCGCATGGCCCGCCTGGAGGAGATGCCTTCGTTCTCCCCGACAGGCCCGGCGGACTCTGACGTGCCGCTGCCGGCCCTGCGGGGAGCGGAGGGGGCCGATTCTCCCTCGGCCTCTGGAGCTGGCCTAGGCGAGGAGGAAGCCGCGGTCGGGGAGGTCTCCTCTTCTAGGGCTGGGCCTTTTACTGACGAGATTCGCGATATCTCGTCAGGCGACGAAGACGCCTTCGTGGTGGCGCCCTCGCGCCCCGTGGAGGAGGAAGCTGAGGAAGGGGAGGCCTCAGGTGCGGAGGACTCTCCGGGGAGGCGCGGCCTTCGCACCAAGGCCGCCGTGGATCACGCAGGGTCGAGGCCCCCTGACGTCCCTTCCAAGAGGAAAGCGGAGGCGCCCCCCGCGAGGCCTGCTGCCAAGCCTTTTCCTTCCTGGCGCTCGTCAGGCCTCGCGTGGGTCGATGCTGGCGCTCCCCCTCCGGGGTGAGTTTATACATTGTAGGGTCGTTTACCCTCTTGGCTTGTATTTCCATCTTATCCTATGCTGAGGTTTCCCTTGCGCACTTGACAACGGACATGCGCCTGCTAAGCGCCACCGTCTCCGCAAGGTGTCCGAGGTAAAACCGCCACGGCAGGAGCCGTGGCTGACGAGGCCGCAAGGCCTGAGGGGACGGCCCCAACGGCCCCCCTTGTGGAGGCGTATCAAGTAGAAGCGACGGTGCCCCTCGTGGGGGCGACTGGTCCACCTGAGAAGGAGAGCGCCGTAGGTCCGGACGCTCCTGCAGCACCGCGCGAGTCTGCGTTGGTGGAGGGCTCAGGGGCGAGGACCTCTGCGTCACCTCGTGCCGCCACTCTGCCTCGCGCGGCTACGCCTCCGCGTGAGGTCACTCCGCCACGTGCGACTACGCCTCCCCGCGAGGCCACATCGCCACGCGAGCCGACGCCGCCGCGCGTGTCGACGTCTCCGGGCGCGCCTGCTGCGTCACCTGTGCCCAACGCCTCTTCGCAGCCCGTGATGGAGGCCTCCGAGGCGCCGTCAGGCGCGGGCGCGTCTGCGAGGAGCGCCCCACGGCTGCAGGGCCTGAAGGGGGCGCGGTCATGGGCTCCGGCGGGGCTCAGGTCAGCCCCCTTGTCCTTCCCGAGGTCGGGCCTGCGGGACTCGACGCCGAGGCCGGCACTTCTGCGAGTCGAGAACTGGTGCTCCGTGGCTGGGACTGGAGCGCGGGGCGCCGCGAGGCCGCCTTCGGCCTTGTGAGGGAGTCCCTGGAGGGCTTGGAGGCGCACCTCGCCCTTGGGGACATATGGCTCGCTCAGCAGCAGAAGGAGCTGGCGAAGTCGTGGGAGTCCTTCCACGCGGCGGTCGAGACGCGCCGGCAGGAAGACTTGGCGCTGCAGGCCGCCCGCGAGGAAGCCACCACCTTCGCCAAGGAGACCCGTGAGGCGGCCATTCGCGACGCTGCAGAGCTGCTCCAACCCCTCCAGGCGGAACGCGACGCCGCGGCGAAGCTCCTGCGCGAGGTCGGGGCGGAACGCGAGGCGATGGAGGGCTCGTTGGCGCAGAAACGCCGTGAGCTGGGCCAGATGGAGGCTCATCTGCTCTCCACCCATCAGGCCGCATCGGCTGCTCTGGAGAAGGACCGCAAGGCCTTTGCCGAGCGCGAGCAGTTGCTGGTCCTCAAGGAGAAGGTGTTGCAGCAGCGCGAGGAGCAGCATCTCCAGGCGGAGAAAGATCTGGCTGCTCAACGCGAGGCCCTCGAGGAGCGAGAGGGCGAGCTGGCCCAGGCGACCCAGAAGTATGAGGACAACGTCGCTGCCCAGAAGGTGGCTTACGAGCACTTCGAGCGGCGCTTCGCCGAGAAGAAAAAGGAGGCCGACGACGCCCTCGCGGAGCGCGAGAAGAAGTTCTGCAAGTCCACTTCCCAAAAGTACCGCGACATGGCCCAGGCGCAGGAGGACCGCTTCAAGGCCAAGCACACCGCGGATGCTCGGAAGATCGCTGAGCTCGAGAAGGCCAACTCCAAGCTGGAGGCCCGTCTTACTCGCGCTAAGGACGGCCGTCGCCGGGCGGAGGAGGCTCGCACCGAGGATGTGCACAACCTCAACTCCCTGGCCAAGGACGTGGAGGAGCAAGTGGCCCCGACATGCAGCGGGCGGCGGAGGCCTCGGACTCCGCCAACGCGGCTCGGGCGCTCACGAAGCAGCGCGAGCGCATGTTCGAGGCACTGGTCGCTCGTGGCAACGAGCTGGCTTCGCAGCTAGGAGCAGATGCACCGCATACCGACGTCCGGGGCCGCGGCGACGTGGCCATGTACTTGGTCTACTTCGAGCAACTCTTCACAGCGCTTGAGGGTCCCGTCACCGAGCTTCGGGAGATGATCGAGGACGAGAGCCGGCAGCTCTTGGGGGTGGTGGTGGACCGCCTCTTCACCAACCTCAAGCTCCTCACGCCGGACTTCGACCTGGGTTCCGTGACCGAGGCCGCCCAAGGCGAGGACGCTCAGCGTGTCTCACGCTCCCTCCGCGAACAGGTGGACACCTTCTGCAACCGCTGCAGGCGCGCGGAGGCTGCGCCGGAGGACAGCGGGGAGGAGGCCTGCTCTGCCGAGGTTGACGAGGCCGCCGCGGAAGAGGTCCAAGACGTTGCCGCTTCTCACTGAACCATCCTCTATTGCGCTTGCGAGCGTTTGTATCTGCACCAGCTGCGTGCTTTTAGACATCTCAAGACTTTTGGCTTGTAATATACTTTAATTGTTGTTTGAATTTGAGCTCGTCTGCCCCTCTTGAGGTCTCTTTGGACTCATCTTCATGTCTATTTGTTCTCTACGTCGTTAGGTCCCATCTCTTTGTGCCATGACTCTGCCACCTCGGTCCGTGGGAGCAATGACTCCATAAGGCCTGGGGGGGCGGGGGTTTAGGCCTAGGAGAGGTAAGATCTTTGAGTCGCGATGCTCAAGTGCCCCCTTAGACGTGCGAGTAGTCCAAGAAGCGTAAGGGAAAGTGAAGTCGCTCGAGGGGCAGAGATGCGCGCTAGGGAGAGAAAAATGCTCTTAAAGCCTGGGTGTGAGACTTAGCTTCTCGAGGTTTTCGCTCTGCGAAGGTTGTTCGCCTGACGAGGTTGCCCGCTTGAGGGGTTGCTCCTGTGGGGGCATTTTGCCTGGCGAGGTTGCCCACTTGAGGGGTCGCTCCTGTGGGGGTATTTTGCCTGGCGAGGTTGCCCACTTGAGGGGTCACTCCTGGGGAGGCATTTTAGGCTCGCGGGGTGTCACGAGGCATCGAAATCCTCCCGGGACCAAAAAACCGTGGACTGTAGCCCACAAAAACGGCAAAAAGTGCACGAAATCAAGAGTTTTGACGATGCCACTAGAATCATGTACCGGGGGTCACGGGGCATCGAAATCCTCCCGCGACACAAAAACCATGGACACTAGCACACGAAAACGGCCAGAAATCCCCGAAATCACGATTTTTTACCATGCCGCTAATGTCATGTACCGGGTGTCACGGGCCATGAAAATCCTCCCGGGACCCAAAAATCGTGGACTATAGCCCATGAAAACGACAGAAATGTCCAAAATCATGAGTTGTTACCATGCCGCTAGAGTCATGTACCAAGGGTCACGGGCAATTGAAATCCTCCCGGGACCCAAAATCGTGGACTATAGCCCACGAAAATGGCCAAAAATGCCCGAAATCATGAGTTTTTACGATGTCGCTAGAGTCAAGTTTAGGATGTCATGGGGCATCGAAATCCTCCCGGAACCCAAAAACCGTGGAGTATAGCGAACGAAAACGGTAAAAAAATGCCCGAAATCATGAGTTTTGACGATGCCGCTAGAGTCATGTACCGGGTGTCACGGCGCATCGAAATCCTACCGGGACCCAAAAACCATGGACTATAGCCCACGAAACGGCCAGAAATGCCCGAAATCACGAGTTTGATGATGTCGCTAGAGTCATGTACCGGGGGTCACATGGCATCAAAATCCTCCCGAAACACCAAAACCGTGGAGTATAGCGCACGAAAACGGCAAAAAAATGCCCGAAATCACGTGTTTTGACGATGCCACTAGAGTCATGTACAGGGGGTTAGGGGGCATCGAAATCCTCCCAGAAGCCAAAAAATGTAGACGAAGCCTACGAAAACGGCAAAAATGCCAGAAATGACAAGTTTTGACTATGCCGCTAGAGTAATCTATCGGGGGTCACGACGCATCGAAATCCTTCCGGGAACCAAAATCATGGACTATAGCCCACGAAAACGGCTAGAAATGCCCGAAATCATGAGTTTCTACGATAACGCTAGACTCACGTACAAGAGGTCACGGGGCATCGAAATTCTCCTGGAAACCAAAAATTGTGGACTAAGCCTTCGAAAACGACAAAAATACCCGAAATTACGAGTTTTGACGATGCCGCTAGAGTCATGTATCGGGGGTCACGGCACATCGAAATCCTTCCGGGACCCAAAAACCGTGGACTATAGCCCACGAAAACGGCCAGAAATGCACGAAATCACGAGTTTTGATAATGCCGCTAGAGTCATGTACCGGGTGTCACGGGGCATCGAAATCCTCCCGCGACACAAAAACCATGGACCGTAGCCCACGAAAACGGCAAAAAGTGCCTGAAATCACGTGTTTTGACGATGCCACTAGAGTCATGTACCAGGGGTCATGGGGCATCAAAATCCTCCTAAGAAACAAAAATAGTGGATAGTAGCCCACGAAAACGGCCAGAAATGCCCGAAATCACGAGTTTTTACCATGACGCTAGAGTCATGTACTAGGGGTCACGGGCAATGGAAATCCTCCCGGGACCCAAAAATCGTGGACTATAGCCCACGAAAACGGCCAAAAACGCCCGAAATCATGAGTTTTTACGATGCCGCTAGAGTCATGTACAGGAGGTCACGGGGCATCGAAATCCTCCCGCAACCCCAAAAATGTGGACTAAGCCTACGAAAACGTCAAAAATGCCCGAAATGACGAGTTTTGACGATGTCGCTAGAGTCATGTATTGAGGGTCACGGCGCATCAAACTCCTTCCGGGATCCAAAAACCGTGGACTATAGCACACGACAACGGCCAAAAATGCCCGAAATCACGAGTTTTGATGATCCCGCTAGAGTCATGTACCGGGTGTCACGGGTCATCGAAATCCTTCCGGGACCCAAAAACCGTGGACTGTAGGCCACGGAAACGGCAAAAAGTGCCTGAAATTAAGAGTTTTGACGATGCAACTAGAATCATGTACCGGGGGTCACGGGGCATCGAAATCTTCCCGAGACCCAAAAACCATGGACACTAGCCCACGAAAACGGCCAGAAATGACCGAAATCACGATTTTTTTACCATGCCGCTAGTGTCATATTCCGGATGTCACGGGCCATGGAAATCTTCCAGGGACCCAAAAATCGTGGACTATAGCCCACGAAAACGGACAAAAATGCCCGAAATCTTGAGTTTTTACGACGCCGCTAGAGTCATGTACAGGAGGTCACGGGCATCGAAATCCTTCTGGAACCCAAAAACCGTGGAGTATAGCCCACGAAAACGGCAAAAAAATGCCCGCAATCACGAGTTTTGACGATGCCGCTAGAGTCATGTACCGGGGGTCATGGCGCATCGAAATCCTACCGGGACCCAAAAACCGTGGACTATAGCCCACGAAAACGGCCAGAAATGCCCGAAATCACGAGCTTTTACCATGCCGCTAGAGTCATGAACCAAGGGGTCAAGGGCCATGGAAATCCTCCCGGGACCCAAAAATCGTGGACTATAGCCCTCGAAAACGGCCAAAAATGCCCGAAATCAGGAGTTTTACGATGCCGCTAGACTCATGTACAGGAGGTCACGGGGCATCGAAATCCTCCCGGAACCAAAAAATCATGGACTAAGCCTTCGAAAACGGCAAAAATGCCCGAAATGACGAGTTTTGACGATGCCGCTAGAGTCATGTACCGGGGGTCAAGACGCATCGAAATCCTTCCGGGGCCCAAAAACCGTGGACTATAGCCCACGAAAACGGCCAGAAATGCCCGAAATCACGAGTTTTGATGATGCCGCTAGAGTCATGTACCGGGTGTCACGGTGCATCAAAATCCTCCCGGGACCCAAAACCCATGGACCGTAGCCCACGAAACGTCAAAAAGTGCCTGAAATGACGTGTTTTGATAATGCCACTAGAGTTATGTACAGGGAGTCATGGAGCATCGAAATCATCCCGAGACCCAAAAAAGTGGACAGTAGCCCACGAAAACGGCAGAAATGCCCGAAATCACGAGTTTTTACCATGCCTCTAGAGTCGTGTACCATGGGTCACGGGCAATGGAAATCCTCCCGGGACCCAAAAATCGTGGACTATAGCCCACGAAAACGGCCAAAAATGCCCGAAATCAAGAGTTTTACGATGCCGCTAGACTCATGTACAGGAGGTCACGGGGCATCGAAATCCTCCAGGAACCAAAAAATCATGGACTAAGCCTTCGAAAACGGCAAAAATGCCCGAAATGACGAGTTTTGACGATGTCGCTAGAGTCATGTATCGGGGGTCACGACGCATCGAAATTCTTCAGGGACCCAAAAACCGTGGACTATAGCCCACAAAAACGGCTAGAAATGCCCGAAATCACGAGTTTTGATGATGCCGCTAGAGTCATGTACCGGGTGTCACGGGGCATCAAAATCCTCCCGGGACCGAAAAACCCGTGAACCGTAGCCCACGAAACGTAAAAAAGTGCCTGAAATGACGTGTTTTGATAATGCCACTAGAGTTATGTACAGGGAGTCATGGAGCATCGAAATCCTCCCGAGACCCAAAAGAGTGGACAGTAGCCCACGAAAACGACAGAAATACCCGAAATCACGAGTTTTTACCATGCCGCTAGAGTCATGTACCATGGGTCACGGGCAATGGAAATCCTCCCGGGACCCAAAAATCAAGGACTGTAGCCCACAAAAACGGCAAAAAGTGCCCGAAATCATGAGTTTTGACGATGCCACTAGAATCATGTACCGGGGGCCACCGGGCATCGAAATCCTCCCGAGACTCAACAACCATGGACACTATCTCACGAAAACGACCAGAAATGCCCGAAATCACGAGTTTTTACCATGCCGCTAGAGTCATTTACCGGGTGTCACGGGCCATGGAAATCCTCTCGGTACCCAAAAATCATGGACTATAGACTATGAAAACAGACAAAAAGTGCACGAAATCATGAGTTTTTACGATGCCGCTAGAGTCATGTACAGGTCACAGGGCATCGAAATCCTTCCGGAAACCAAAAACCATGGAGTATAGCCCACGAAAACGGCAAAAAAATGCCCGAAATCATGAGTTTTGAAGATACCGCTAGAGTCATGTACCGGGGGTCACGGCGCATCGAAATCCTTCCGGGAACCAAAATCGTGGACAATAGCCCACGAAAATGGCCAAAAATGCCCGAAATCACGACTTTTGATGATTCCGCTAGAGTCATGTATCGGGTGTCACAGGGCATCGAAATCCTCCCAGGACCCAAAAACCGTGGACTGTAGCCCACGGAAACGGCAAAAAGTGCCCGAAATCAAGAGTTTTGACGATGCCACTAGAATCATGTAACGGGGGTCACGGCGCATCGAAATCCTCCCGAGACCCAAAAACGATGGACACTACCCCACGAAAACGGCCAGAAATGTCCGAAATCATGATTTTTTTACCATGCCGCTAGTGTCATGTACTGGGTGTCACGGGCCATTGAAATCCTCCGGGGACCCAAAAATCGCGGACTATAGCCCACAAAAACGGACAAAAATGTCCGAAATCATGAGTTTTTACGATGCCGCTAGAGTCATGGACCGGGGGTCACGGTGCATCGAAATCCTACCGGGGCCAAAAAACCGTGGACTATAGCCCATGAGACGGCAAAAAATGCTCGAAATCACGAGTTTGTACCATGCCAATAGAGTCATGTACCAGGGGTCACGGGCAATCGAAATCCTCCTGGGACCCAAAAATCGTGGACTATAGGCCACGAAATTGGCCAAAAATGTCGGAAATCATGAGTTTTTACGATACCGCTAGACTCATGTACATGAGGTCACGGGGCATCGAAATTCTCCCGGAACCCAAAAATCGTGAACTAAGCCTTCGAAAAAGACAAAAATGCCCGAAATAACGAGTTTTGACAATGCCGCTAGAGTCATGTATCGGGTGTCACGGGCATCAAAATCCTCCCGGGACCCAAAACCCGTGGATCGTAGCCCACGAAACGTCAAAAAGTTCCTTGTAGCGTACCTGCACTTTAAATAAGGCAGATACCTGTGTATAGTGCAAATCCCTGGATCGATTCGTTTGGACACACAGTTTACGATGTAATATCACAACAAAGCATCAATTTTATTACATCGATGATCCAGAATTACAAAATATTCGATACAAGTTGCATAGCATAAAGCTAGCTTTGAAATAGTACACAATGGAAATACAATAGGAGTGGGTCTCCAACAACTTCATGTTGCCACAGGCGAAAACATGTTGGTTGTAGACTCGAAACCTTTAAAAGAAACCTCACTCGTCATCTGAACAATCTGCAATAAGAAAAATATTGCAGCAACGTGGGTCATATTCCATTAAAAATGGAGTCTGGCAAGTGACACTATGGTGGACACTTAATGGAATAACTCTATAGCCTATATGCATATTTGGCTGGTGGAGTTCAAGGCTATTTTGCATAAAGCCAATTTTTCCTATCTCTTTGGAAAACACTTTCTTCAAATTAAGACAAGTATGGCATGACAGCCATAATCTCATCTTCCCTTGTTCACCCATCAAGTTTTATTTCTGAAGTTGGAATGGTGGAATCCTCCGTTGACGTCCTCGTTCAGCTGCTTAGTTGTCCGTTTCCGGGGACACGGCTAAGTACTTAGTTTGTGCACGTTCACCATTGTACCCATTCAACCCAAATTACCCTTTACACACCATTTGTGATAAGGAAAGGAGAAGAATGAGACGAGATCTTTCAGAAGCATTTTCCCTCCCACTCTGGCCTGACGCGCTCCACCTACAAACCACTACCTCCACCTGTCAAGCCGGGGCGAGTCCACGCAACTTAGTTGATCAAGCCAGAGCCCATATTGGCAATGGATGCACGAGAAGCAATCTTCACTCGGAGTTCTTCAGATCCCTTTGTTCCTGGGTGGCCATCCACAAGTGAATATCCCACAGGTAAATCCCCTGGGGACAACACTCAACTCATACAGCCAAGCAACCAATTCCACCCAAGTGTTTGATTATAATTTAGTAGAATTTTAGCATTTCATCAAAAATAGTTTTGCATAGCATCACAATCTTACTAAGTATTTTCATAGGAACCTAGACACAGGAATAAGGAAGTCTAAACATGGCTTGCATAGCAATACTATCCTACACATGCTTATAGAAAATAATCTACTCATGCATAGAAAAATAATAGGACTTTTATGGGGGTGTGCCACTTGCCTTTGGATGGTGTCTTTGCTCTCACACTCCTTTTTCAACACGAACGTTGCACTCCGTCAATCTAAAACATAGCACAACACTAACATAAACACTCCATTCAACACGTAGTAAAACAAAAACAAACATACAACACAAACCTTTCACCAAAAAGGTTTGGTCAAAGAAATAGTTGTACTTAGCATATTTGTTAAGGAAGTTACAAAGGTTCAAAAAAAAAAATTATTTTTTTTCAAGGAAGTTGTAAGGAGTTCTAAAATAAACCATTAATTTAATTAAAACATTTCAAAGGTTTTAAACATCATTTAACTAAAGATTTATAAAGTGAGTTTTAAGGGCTTTTAACACAAGAAACTAACAACAATACAACAATCAACATAAAACAGTCAATCCTAAAAGTAATATAAATGAAATATGAACATGTGAATATATGCATGAAGATCACAATAAAGAAACGAATGATCATACAGAACTAAATATGCACCAAGAGAGTTCATTTGGATATTCATTTGCAAAAAAGAAAACTTGAAAATAACCTACTGACTTTAAGTTATAGCAAAATTACCCTATTTCTGGTTTCAATTTTCGACTACAGGAAACTTTGTCAAAATTATAAAATAAGCATATACGCTTGTAGTAAACTTTCTAAGCTTTCCAGATATATAAAAATTACCAAATTTGGATAAATAGATTAATTGTTATGATTTTTACAAGTTACAACATAGTTGTTGATCGAAATTCGTTTTAATTGAAAAAACTGGACACGTGTCGCTACGATATTGGAGGGTACCGCTTCACTTAAGTGGATCAGTAGGATATGTTGGATTTAGATCCAACGGTTAGGAAGAAAAACAAAAAAACAAAAAAAAGGAAAGGCTGGTGTACTTGCCGAACGTGAAGAAGAGATTGAAGAGGACGGCGACGTTGCTCTCCGACGTAGACGAGGTCGACGCTCTGGTGCTCCTCTGGCCTCGGGAAGATGACGATGACGTGCATCACGACACGGCGCGGAGGATGGTGGCGTCGGCGTAGTCTCGCGCATCCAGAAGGTGGCGTGGAGGCGCGGGTGAGGTGCTCGGTTAGTCGTGTCCCTCGCGATTGGAAGCAATATGGAGTCTACGAAGAGTCTAGGTTCTATGTATGGGCGTGGGGAAGAGAATGGGTGTCGTCTCGGCTTCGTACGTGGCTTCCTTCACCGTGATTTGAAGAAATCGGCGGCGGCGACACGCGGACTCCGGCGAGAAAAAGCTACGGCCTGGGGGCACTATTGGTTCAGACACGAGAGGGGAAAGAGAGAAGGGGTCGAGGGCTTTCTATAGGTGCAAATGAAACTTCAAATGGTGGAGTAAAACGCAGGGATTTAAGAGCGCAATCAACTCGGCCGTTTTGGCGTTCCGGAGCTCCGGCGATCAAATTCTCCAGCCTGGAGGCGTTTCGGAGAGGGCTTTTAGGGGCAAAAGATGGAGGAGGTCGTGGGCTATAAGCAGGAAGAAACGGCACATCAATTGGAGCTTTAAAACGTCGGGAATCAATTCGGGAAGAAACGCCTAAATCAATGGACACGGGAGTTATTTCCGTCCGTGCTGAGCTTGAAGACGATGATGTCATCGATGACGTCATCCATTTTTTCTTTTTCTATTTTCTAGTTTTTCTTATTCTTTCATATCTTTTGATTTAAGACTCCAAATTATGTCAAATAAATTTCTAAAAATTTGTAAAGATAATATCTTTGTGTTAAATCAGTTGTGGGCATGTTTTGAACACTTTTCAAAAATCAAATTTTGAATTATTGATTAATTACAAATTTGCCACTTAATGTCAAATTTGAAAACATTGCTTAAATAATTTCGTTTTTGGCTAAATAAAATTTATAAAAATACAACACTTATATAAGTTTGAAATTAAGTTATTTAAACTCATTTTACAACATTAAATCATTTTTGGCTTTAGTACAATATTAAATAACATCACACATTTATTTGAAATGAAAAGGGAAATATAATGTATTCATTTTTTTAATTCAAAATATTTTGTGCACCATTAAGTTTTATATTAAGATAACTCAATTGAAATTTCATAACAACTTTGGAAAAGATTTTAGTTTTACTTCATTTCTTATATAGAAAATATATTCATGAAAGTCATTTTATGTTTTGAAAATAAATGAAAATCATTTAAGCTAATGAAATGTTTATTTGGGTTGTTAAGTAATTATAAAATCTATGAGGGTTTAAGTTATAAACTATAGACTTGTAATATCCAAATTATGTTTTGAACTCAGGTAAATGAATAATAATCTTCTGGCAAATAGACAATGTTTTCAATAGTTTAAAATAACACTTGTAATTATTATTTCAATTTATTTATAGCTAAGGCTAAGTGGTTGAAATCAATTACTTATAAGTAAACTATTTACTTAAAATAAAATGGTTTGTACTTTATAAAACATTTGTCAAATTACATATTAATGTTTTTGAAATACAATGGATAATGTAATGTTTAATTGGAAATAACTTTTGAAAATAATGACACAATGGGAATTTTGAAATAATAGACTTTTTCAAACTGGTTGAAGTCTTTTATAGTTAGTTTTCTTATGCATTTTAATATTTTATTTTAATCAAAACAAAAGTTTTAAATTTTAGTGATTTTTGAACATTCCAAAATTTTGGGATGTTACATGCCTGAAATGACGTGTTTTCATAATGCCACTAGAGTTATGTACAGGGAGTCATGGGGCATCGAAATCCTCCCGAGACCCAAAAAAGTGGACAGTAGCCCACGAAAAACGGTAGAAATGCCCGAAATCACGAGTTTTTTCCATGCCGCTAGAGTCATGTACCATGGGTCACGGGTAATGGAAATCCTCCCGGGACCCAAAAATCGTGGACTATAGCCCACGAAAACGGCTAAAATGCCCAAAATCATGAGTTTTGATTATGCCGCTAGAGTCATGTACCGGGTGTCACGGGCATCAAAATCCTCCCGGGACGCAAAACCCGTGGACCGTAGCCCACGAAACGTCAAAAAGTGCCTGAAAATGACGTGTTTTGATAATGCCACTAGAGTTTTGTAAAGGGAGTCATGGGGCATCGAAATCCTCCCGAGACCCAAAAAAGTGGACAGTAGCCCACGAAAACGGCAGAAATGCCCGAAATCACGAGTTTTTACCATGCCGCTAGAGTCATGTACCATGGGTCACGGGAAAGGGAAATCCTCCCGGGACCCAAAAATCATGGACTATAGCCCACGAAAATGGCCAAAAATGTCCGAAATCATGAGTTTTTACGATACCGCTAGACTCATGTACAGGAGGTCACGGGGCATCGAAATTCTCCCGGAACCCAAAAATCGTGGACTAAGCCTTCGAAAACGACAAAAAATACCTGAAATTACGAGTTTTGACAATGCTGCTAGAGTCATGTATCGGGGGTCACGGCGCATCGAAATCCTTCCGGGACCCAAAAACCGTGGACTATAGCACACGAAAACGGCCAAAAATGCCCGAAACCACGAGTTTTGATTATGCCGCTAGAGTCATGTACCGGGTGTCACGGGCATCAAAATCCTCCCGAGACCCAAAACCCGTGGACCGTAGCCCACGAAACGTCAAAAAGTGCCTGAAATGACGTGTTTTGATAATGCCACTAGAGTTATGTACAGGGAGTCATGGGGCATCGAAATCCTCCCGAGACCCAAAAAAGTGGACAGTAGCCCACGAAAACGGCAGAAATGCCCGAAATCACGAGTTTTTACCATGCCGCTAGAGTCATGTACCATGGGTCACGGGTAATGGAAATCCTCCCGGGACCCAAAAATCATGGACTATAGCCAACGAAAACGGCCAAAAATGCCTGAAATCATGAGTTTTTACGATGCCGCTAGAATCATGTACAAGATGTCATGGGGCATCAAAATCCTCCTGGAACCCAAAAATTGTGGACTAAGCCTACGAAAACGGCAAAAATGCCGAAATGACGAGTTTTGACGATGCCACTAGAGTCATGTACCGGGCGTCACGGCGCATCGAAATCTTTCCGGGAACCAAAATCGTGGACTATAGCACACGAAAACTGCTAGAAATACCCGAAATCACGAGTTTTGAGGATGCCGCTAGAGTCATGTATCGGGTGTCACGGCGCTTCGAAATCCTCCCGGGGCCCAAAAACCTGGACTGTAGCCCACAAAAACGGCAAAAAGTGCCCGAAATCATGAGTTTTGACGATACCACTAGAATCATGTACCGGGGGCCACCAGGCATCGAAATCCTCTCGAGACTCAAAAACCATGGACACTATCCCACGAAAACGGCCAGAAATTCCCGAAATCACGAGTTTTTACCATGCCGCTAGTCATGTACCGGGTGTCACGGGCCCTGGAAATCCTCTCGGGACCCAAAAATCATGGACTAAACCCTACGAAAACGGACAAAAAGTGCACGAAATCATGAGTTTTTACGATGCCGCTAGAGTCATGTACAGGTCACGGGGCATCGAAATCCTTCCGGAAACCAAAAACCGTGGAGTATAGCCCACGAAAACGGCAAAAAAATGCAAGAAATCATGAGTTTTGAAGATACCGCTAGACTCATGTACCGGGGGTCACGACGCATCGAAATCCTTCCGGGAACCAAAATCGTGGAACTATAGCCAATGAAAACGGCCAAAGATGCCCGAAATCACGAGTTTTGATGATTCCGCTAGAGTCATGTTCCGGGTGTCACGGGGCATCGAAATTCTCCCAGGACCCAAAAACCGTGGACTGTAGCCCAAGGAAACGGCAAAAAGTGCCCGAAATCAAGAGTTTTGACGATGCCACTAGAATCATGTACCGGGGGTCACGGGGCATCGAAATCCTCCTGAGACCCAAAAACCATGGACACTAGCCCACGAAAACGGCCAGAAATGCCCGAAATCACGAGTTTTGAGGATGCCGCTAGAGTCATGTATCGGGTGTCACGGCGTTTCGAAATCCTCCCGGGACCTGAAAACCTGGACTGTAGCCCACAAAAACGGCAAAAAGTGCCCGAAATCATGACTTTTTACGGTGCCGCTAGAGTCATGGACCGGGGGTCACGGCGCATCGAAATCCTACCGGAACCCAAAAACCGTGGACTATAGCCCATGAAACAGCAAAAAATGCCCGAAATCACGAGTTTTTACCATGCCAATAGAGTCATGTACCAAGGGTCACGGGCAATCGAAATCCTCCCGGGACCCAAAAATCGTGGACTATAGCCCACGAAAACGGCCAAAAATGCCCGAAATCATGAGTTTTTCCGATACTGCTAGACTCATGTACAGGAGGTCACGGGGCATCGAAATTCTCCCGGAACCCAAAAATCGTGGACTAAGCCTTCGAAAACGACAAATATGCCCGAAATTACGAGTTTTGTCAATGCCGCTAGAGTCATGTATCAGGGGTCACGGCGCATCGAAAACCTTCCGGGACCCAAAAACCGTGGACTATAGCCCACGAAAACGGCCAGAAATGCCCGAAATCATGAGTTTTGATTATGCCGCTAGAGTCATGTACCGAGTGTCACGGGGCATCGAACTCCTCCCAGGACTCAAAACCCGTGGATCGGAGCCCACGAAAACGGCAAAAAGTGCCTGAAATCACGTGTTTTAACGATGCCACTAGAGTTATGTATCGGGAGTCATGGGGCATCGAAATCCTCCGAAGACCCAAAAACAGTGGACAGTAGCCCACGAAAACGGCCAGAAATGCCCGAAATAACGAGTTTTTACCATGCCGCTGGAGTCATGTACCAGGGGTCACGGGCAATGGAAATCATCCCGGGACCCAAAAATTGTGGACTATAGCCCACGAAAACGGCCAGAAATGCCCGAAATCATGAATTTTTACGATGCCGCTAGAGTCATGTACAGGAAGTCATGGGGCATCGAAATCCTCCCAGAACCCATAAACCGTGGACTAAGCCTAGAAAATGGGCAAAATGCCTGAAAGGACGAGTTTTTTCGATGCCGCTAGAGTAATGTACCGGGGTCACGGCTCATCGAAATCCTTCCGGGAACCAAAATCGTGGACTATAGCCCACGAAAACGGATAGAAATGCCCGAAATCACGAGTTTTGGTGATGCCGCCAGGGTCATGTATCGGGTGTCATGGGGCATCGAAATCCTCCCGGGACCCAAAAACCGTGGACTGTAGCCCACGGAAACGGCAAAAATTGCCCGAATCAAGAGTTTTGATGATGCCACTAGAATCATGTACCGGCGGTCACGGGGCATCCGAAATCCTCCCGAGACCCAAAAACCATGGACACTAGCCCACAAAAACGGCTAGAAATGCCCGAAATCACGAATTTTTTACCATGCCGCTAGTGTCATGTACCGGGTGTCACGGGCCATGGAAATCCTCCCGGGACCCAAAAATCGTGGACTATAGCCCACGAAAACGGACAAAAATGCCCGAAATCATGAGTTTTTACGATGCCGTTAGAGTCATGTACAGGAGGTCACGGGGCATGGAAATCCTTCCGGAACCCAAAAACCGTGGAGTATAGCCCATGAAAACGGCAAAAAAATGCCCGAAATCACGAGTTTTGACGATGCCGCTAGAGTCATGTACCGGGGGTCACGGCGCATCGAAATCCTACAGGGACCCAAATACCGTGGACTTACAACCCACGAAAATGGTCAGAAATGCCCGAAATCACGAGTTTGATGATGTCTCTAGAGTCATGTACCGGGGGGTCACGGGCATCGAAATCCTCCCGAAACCCCAAAACCGTGGAGTATTGCCCATGAAAACGGCAAAAAAATGCCCGAAATCACGTGTTTTGACGATGCCACTAGAGTCATGTACAGTGGGTCACGGGGCATCGAAATCCTCCGAGAACCCGAAAAATGTGGACTAAGCCTACGAAAACGGCAAAAATGTCCGACATGACGAGTTTTGACGATGCCGCTAAGTCAAGTATCGTGGGTCACGGCACATTGAAGTCCTTCCGGGACCCAAAAACCATGGACTATAGCCCACGAAAACGGCCAGAAATGTCCGAAATCACGAGTTTTGATGATGCCGCTAGAGTCATGTACCGGGTGTCACGGGGCATCGAAATCCTCCCTGAATCCAAATAACCGTGGACCGTAGCCCACGAAAACGGAAAAAAGTGCCTGAAATCACTAGTTTTGACGATGCCACTAGAGTCATGTACAGGGGGTCACGGGGCATCAAAATCCTCCCAGAACCCTAAACGTGTGGACTAAACCTATGAAAACGACAAAAATGCCCGAAATGATGAGTTTTGACGATGCCGCTAGAATCATGTATCGGGGGTCACGACGCATCGAAATCCTTCCGGGACCCAAAAACCGTGGACAATAGCCCACGAAAACGGCCAGAAATGCCCGAAATCACGAGTTTTGATTATGCCGCTAGAGTCATGTACCAGGTGTCACGGGGCAGCAAAATCCTCCCGGGACCCAAAACCCATGGACCGTAGCCCACGAAACGTCAAAAAGTGCCTGAAATAAAGTGTTTTGATAATGCCACTAGAGTTATGTACAGGGAGTCATGGGGCATCGAAATCCTCCCGAGACCCAAAAAAGTGGACAGTAGCCCACGAAAACGGCAGAAATGCCCGAAATCACGAGTTTTTACCATGCCGCTAGAGTCATGTACCATGGGTCACGGGCAATGGAAATCCTCCCGGGACCCAAAAATCGTGGACTATAGCCCACGAAAACGGCCAAAAATGCCCGAAATCATGAGTTTTTACGATGCCGCTAGAGTCATGTACAGGATGTAATGGGGCATCGAAATCCTCCTGGAACCCAAAAACCATGGACTAAGCCTACGAAAACGGGAAAAATGCCCGAAATGACGAGTTTTGACGATGCCACTAGAGTCATGTACCGGGCGTCACGGCGCATCGAAATCCTTCCAGGAACCAATATTTGTGGACTATAGCACACGAAAACGGCCAGAAATGCCCGAAATCACGACTTTTGAGGATGCCGCTAGAGTCATGTATCGGGTGTCACGGCGTTTCGAAATCCTCCCGGGACCTGAAAACCTGGACTGTAGCCCACAAAAACGGCAAAAAGTGCCCGAAATCATGACTTTTTACGGTGCCGCTAGAGTCATGGACCGGGGGTCACGGCGCATCGAAATCCTACCGGAACCCAAAAACCGTGGACTATAGCCCATGAAACAGCAAAAAATGCCCGAAATCACGAGTTTTTACCATGCCAATAGAGTCATGTACCAAGGGTCAGGGGCAATCGAAATCCTCCCGGGACCCAAAAATCGTGGACTATAGCCCACGAAAACGGCCAAAAATGCCCGAAATCATGAGTTTTTCCGATACTGCTAGACTCATGTACAGGAGGTCACGGGGCATCGAAATTCTCCCGGAACCCAAAAATCGTGGACTAAGCCTTCGAAAACGACAAATATGCCCGAAATTACGAGTTTTGTCAATGCCGCTAGAGTCATGTATCAGGGGTCACGGCGCATCGAAAACCTTCCGGGACCCAAAAACCGTGGACTATAGCCCACGAAAACGGCCAGAAATGCCCGAAATCATGAGTTTTGATTATGCCGCTAGAGTCATGTACCGAGTGTCACGGGGCATCGAACTCCTCCCAGGACTCAAAACCCGTGGACCGGAGCCCACGAAAACGGCAAAAAGTGCCTGAAATCACGTGTTTTAACGATGCCACTAGAGTCATGTATCGGGAGTCATGGGGCATCGAAATCCTCCGAAGACCCAAAAACAGTGGACAGTAGCCCACGAAAACGGCCAGAAATGCCCGAAATAACGAGTTTTTACCATGCCGCTGGAGTCATGTACCAGGGGTCACGGGCAATGGAAATCATCCCGGGACCCAAAAATTGTGGACTATAGCCCACGAAAACGGCCAGAAATGCCCGAAATCATGAGTTTTTACGATGCCGCTAGAGTCATGTACAGGAAGTCATGGGGCATCGAAATCCTCCCAGAACCCATAAACCGTGGACTAAGCCTAGAAAATGGGCAAAATGCCTGAAAGGACGAGTTTTTTCGATGCCGCTAGAGTAATGTACCGGGGTCACGGCTCATCGAAATCCTTCCGGGAACCAAAATCGTGGACTATAGCCCACGAAAACGGATAGAAATGCCCGAAATCACGAGTTTTGGTGATGCCGCCAGGGTCATGTATCGGGTGTCATGGGGCATCGAAATCCTCCCGGGACCCAAAAACCGTGGACTGTAGCCCACGGAAACGGCAAAAATTGCCCGAATCAAGAGTTTGATGATGCCACTAGAATCATGTACCGGCGGTCACGGGGCATCCGAAATCCTCCCGAGACCCAAAAACCATGGACACTAGCCCACAAAAACGGCTAGAAATGCCCGAAATCACGAATTTTTTACCATGCCGCTAGTGTCTTGTACCGGGTGTCACGGGCCATGGAAATCCTCCCGGGACCCAAAAATCGTGGACTATAGCCCACGAAAACGGACAAAAATGCCCGAAATCATGAGTTTTTACGATGCCGTTAGAGTCATGTACAGGAGGTCACGGGGCATGGAAATCCTTCCGGCACCCAAAAACCGTGGAGTATAGCCCATGAAAACGGCAAAAAAATGCCCGAAATCACGAGTTTTGACGATGCCGCTAGAGTCATGTACCGGGGGTCACGGCGCATCGAAATCCTACAGGGACCCAAATACCGTGGACTTACGACCCACGAAAATGGTCAGAAATGCCCGAAA